>MU105687.1:96133-280429 GCA_012274485.2 Sinapis alba | reverse complement strand
TTGATACGAGCAGGAGGAAGAATAGAAGGCATGGATATGGGCCTTCGACATCAGAACGTTGTGGGCCGAGGAAACACCTTAAGCCCAATATCAAAGGCGCCAAAAGACAGAGTCGCAGGAGCCGTTTCAAATGAAGGACAGAAGTGTACGGAGCAGAGCAAGAAGAATACAGCTGGTGGTGTGGTCCTGCAGAACAGGTTCATACCTTTGGTGTCAGTAATCTAAGGTCTCAAAACGCACCACTTGTCAAGAATCAAAGGCTCCATGTCTAGGGTTTCTGTAATAGGGCTTTCACTCTATTTCTATATATTGTAATGTCTGAGACTCTTTTGTGTACGAGTGATTTTTATCAAATACAAGAGTGTTCTTCTTTTTCTTAAGTTTCTCACTCTTAAGTACAGAAAACGATAAAATTGAAGATTTGAAAGGTTATAAGAAAGGCAAAGGTAGCAACTAGGAAGGTTAAAAATTAATTGACAAGTCAAATTCTTGACTAAAGGTGAAATGGCCAATTTGGTCTTAGTCCTGAACAACAAAAATAGCCTTTCACATTGTATTTTTTTTTTAACACAACGTTCATTAAAACTCAAACATTCGAACTACATTTAGGGAACGAGTTTAAACAAACTCCAAGTACGACAAAAACTAAATCATACAAACTAAAAGTAGAGAAACCTTTAAGATAGAAAGACAGCGAACTCGAAGCAAGGCTCGAATGCGTCAAAGCAAGTAACACAACAGCGCCGGAGACTTGAGATTTATTCATTTTGTATCGTGACGTTAAGATCCAATCCGCACCTCGGAAAATCATCGAAACGACATCCGTTGCATCTTCAGGCTCTAAACAGACCGCTTCACAAGATGACAAAACAATTATAGATAAGGATACACACCTCCATTTAGTGTTTGGAGGGAAAACATTCCTCAAAGCTGATGCAAGTGATAGTATGATTCGCTTCTCCAAGGAGAAGGATGATAAAAATGATGAAAATGATAATGAGCCCGGTGAACCCACCGGTAAATAAGCGAGAAATAAGCCTTCAAACAAAAGAAATGAAGCATTGAGTGCAATTCAGTTTCAGTAGTGTTTGGAGTGAAAACATTCCTCAAAACTGATGCAGGTGATAGTATGATTCGCTTCTCCAAGGAGAAGGATTATAAAAATGATAATGAGCCCGGTGAACCCACCGGTAAATAAGCGAGAAATAAGCATTCACACAAAAAAATGAAGCATTGAGTGAAATTCAGTTTCAGTAAAAAAACGGTGAATCCACCAGAGATTTTTAGCAAGTTAATCAAGGAGACTAACCCCCCCCCCCCATTTTGAAATTGGCTGTGAAACAAGTAGCAGGAGATGTGTGGCTGTGAGTCCTGTTGGGTTTGCCAGGTCCGAATAGAAATCCCCAGTGATATGGATAATGAACGGCGGGAGGGGGCCTGTAGCACGGGGCAGCGTCTCACCAAGAGATATCCAACCACCAGAATCGCGGTGAGCTCTGCGGCGGTAGAAATGGGGGACAAGCGCTGCGACTCCAAACTTTCAGATCGCTGAACCATATCAATAGACCGTGTTATGTGTGGAATTCCACGAACATCGGTTTTGAGAAAGCATAGATCTAAAACATCGGAGGTGGAGAGAATGGGAAGAGACTGCAGTGGTATGGGATGAGGTTTCTGATGCAAGCAATCAACGACTTTCCAGGAATCCCTGGAGAAGATCTCGAGTACAGTAGCCTTCGACTTGTAGTAGGAGACATCTATAGTCTCCTCCTTAGACATTGGCCAGTGGAAAATTCTTGAAGCAGAGCGGAGGCGATGCAAGCCCTTGGAGTTGTCCTCACCGGAGTAAGCAGGTTGGCCAGTGAGATTTGACGGAGGTAAAACATGAACCTTGATAGAATAGTAGATCTCGCTGGGGAACCTGGTCCAGCAGTCGTAGGGACCTCGGGTTACCGGATCTGGTCGGCGACTCAGTGGATGCCCACGGAAACAGAGAGCCTTTGTGATGGAGGCTGAGGCAGTGAGGTGGTGTTGCGAGTGAGCAGAGGGGAATCGAGGAAGATCTTCAAAACAGAGGTGGTTGTGGGTCACTAGGATGGTGAGACCAGACTAGGTTGGAGCAAGTAGATAACGGACTAGGTAACACAGCCTTCCAGGAATCCCTAGAGAAGCCACCTATTCCGGTGGTGATGAGCTCAAACTCCATAAATAAATTTGGCACCGCCATCAATTTAAAAGAAAGAGTTATGACAAACACAAAGCGCAAAACAGACCAAGGTGAAGAAAGGACATCGTCGGACCAGAGCAGAGTGGACGCTGGGGAGAGCCGACACTGGGGAGAGCCGCCGACATCGAAAAATACGCTCAGATCTGGTCCCTCAATAATCGTGCCAGAGAGCTTTTCGATGGAAATTTACTTTTCTTATGTCAGCTACTCTATCATTTAGTAGAGCAACCTTATTGGAGTATCAGCTTTGAGTATCTAAAAATACATTTATGTATATGTATATATTATATATGTGTATATAATTGCAGTGTTCTAAGCTTTACGGAAAATGTAACCCAATATATCTGATTTATACACATAAATGTACTTTTAGAACCTCTAAACTATATACGGAGGTGCTCTTAGTGTCAACTACTACTAGTACAATGCATAATTAATTATTCTCAACAACAGTCTTCCATTTTACTAGCTTTACAGGATCGTACGTATAGTAACAGTTTACAATTTACAGAAATTTAACAACTGTTGTTTTTCTTGGATTATCACCGGCTGTATCAAAAGTCTTTGAGTAGTTATCAAACGAGAAGTCACCTCTTTCATCGCTTGAGGTTAATTTATGTGATATTTACAAAGTGGAGACTACATCCGTTCGAAAGTGTTGTTGATCCTATATTTCAACATCAAGATTTTTTAAGCACACACAAGAATAAACATGACTAATGCGCCTTCGAAAATTAACAAAGGCTAAACAAATTAAGATTGTTTAAAAACTTATATAAGATCTACAAAAAGAAGGAAAAAAAAAAAAAACTAAGAATCAAAAGCCAATTAATAAAAAAAGTTATTGTAATTTGGAATTCATCAACTCAGTCCAATGCTCCTCGGAGGAATCATGATGGTCTTGAGGCAACTGCTGATCAGAAGGTGGCTGGACCATCGTAGAGTCCAAGTCGGGTTGAGGTGCGGTTACATTGTTAGCAGAATGATCTATCAAAGTTATGTCATGGATACTTGAGCGTTTCTTTGCCTTCTTCTCTGCCTCTTGTCTGAGGTAATACTTTTGTGCATGGCTTGCGACTTGCGTTGGGGTCCTTGTCTTCACACTCTTTCTCGATATGTTCTTCCAATCTCCTTTCCCATATGTCGCTAGTCCCTCCAGAAAACTCCTGAAATATCGTTAAAACAATCAACCAAAGTCCATAACCAAGTTTGATAACAATGTGTGAAGGTTATTGAAGTTTCTCTCTTAACACTCAACTATGATTTATGTATATAGCTAGAAAGATAATACATGTAATCTAATACACGATCGTAATCTAGACTAAATGAGTAACACAATATGGTATATTCTATCAATGTTGATGTGATAACGTAACAAATAAAACCCTATAACAATTCATAAACTTTCTCCCAATCTAACAAAAAAAAAACTTAAATCATCACCCCAATAAAAAGTTTAAATAATTAATTCATACTTTCACCTAATCAACATAAACCCTAAATCATCAGTAGTGTCAAGACTAACCTGTGTTCCTCTTCTGTCCAAGGTTTTCCCCTCTTTTTTTCTTTCTTCGTGTTTTTTGTCTTGGATGGGATCTCCTCCGCATAATTAGTAATAGAACATCGACCTGATTCGATAAGGTTAATGTCGTGGACCAAAGCTTCGTAGTAGTACTTCACCTCTTCAAGCGGTTTGTCAAGATGGAAGGCGATAGTCTCAAGCCTATTCGGAGTATTCTCTGGGAAGTCCAACAGAAATCTCTCAAACAGTTTGTCATCATCTCTCGTCCACGGCTTTGGACCCATGAGATATGATAGAAGCAACAACCAAGTTGTTTAGGATAACTCTTATCTCCAAAAACAAAAGAAACCTGATATCTTTCTAGGGTTTTCCCTTCTTTTTCTCTAGGATTTATAGTGAAATTAATAGAGGAAATAGCAAGATTCACCCTCATATTTTCTTTAATTTAGCAAACAGACCCCAATTATATTTTATTTAGTATCTAACCCCCCCCCCCAGGCATGGGCATTCGGGTACCGGATCGGGTTCGGATTTCGGATAATTTGGATATGGGAAAATTGGTTCCGTTCGGATAATTATAAATTTCGGTTCGGGTTCGGTTCGGTACTTGCCGGATCCGGATATTATCGGATATATCCGAAAGAACCGGAAAAAATTGATTCCGGTTTGGATTGACTTAATTTTACCCGATCATAACCGAAAATACATATTTCTAATCCGAAATATCCGATTAAAATCTGTTTTTTATATCCAAACATGTACAAGAATATCCAAAAGTAATTAAAATATCTAAATTATCGAAAATAACTAATATATTTAAAATATTATTATAATTTTCAATATTATAATTATTATAAGTATTAATATAACTAATATTTGTAGATATATATTTGTACTTCAGATATTTTTCGGATACCCGTAATTTTCGGGTTCGGTTTGGGTTCGGATCCGATTCTTCGGATATAGAAAATTAGGTACCGTTCGGATATCTACGTCGGATCGGGTTCGATTCGGTACCTTAAAATTCGGATCGGATCCGGTTCGGAACTTCGGATCCGGATAATTTGCCCAGGCCTACCCCCTATTATACTCCCTTTTGTCTTTGTTTTTTTTTAATTTAGCAAACAGACCCCAATTATATTTTATTTAGTATCTAACCCCCCCCCCCCCTATTATACTCCCTTTTGTCTTTGTTTTTTTTTAACATAAAATTATATTATGATAAACGGAATTCAGATTCAACAATCAGAAACATATAACCATGAAGGTTCATATATATAAAAGGAAAAACAATCGCAAACTAAAATTCAAAATGCATTAAAAGTCCTTGAGCTTTAAAAAGTTTCACAACGAAATTTTAAATGGTTCTCTGACGCTTTATCACATTGTTTGTTGGGTTGTGCCAAGTGAAGAAGTTACATGCATAGATCGCCACTTGCATCGGGGTTTTGGTAACAATTAAGCCCGATATTTTGTCACAGTTTCTCCCAAAACGCCTTAACCCAATCAGGAACCACCTGCATTGTTTTGTTTTTTTACAGATTCAAATTTGTTATGAGTGTGAGATCAATCCGCTTTCAATCATGTTTCACCACCATGCAATTATTCTATGACATAACTGATAAAAATAAAATAAAAATAAATAAAAATAACATGTTATCTCTTATCATTATACGAATTTCATATTAGCTAAGAAGCAAATGGGTTGATATAATCATATAAACTCATATGTGCATGAAAATGTAGATTTCATCAACTATGGAAAACCTTTACTCATTATATTTTATACTTACTCATGTTCTTCTTTGTCCCATATAAGTCTCTCGATCCGGCAGCAACTCGGCACAACTGAATCAAACATCTCATTAGATAAAGCTATTTGACTCGAACCGGTCTCTAGAAGATCATCGACCATTTCCTTGTAATGCTCCTTGACATCGACCACCGATTTCCCTAGAAACTGGGCTATACTCTCAAACCGTTTGGGTGAAAACGCAGAGAACCATTGCACTGCGTTCTTGAACCGCTCATTCTCTTCATTTGTCCATGAATTCTCAGACATAATTGTCAAAACAGATTAAGAAATCACGAAGTGGAGAGGAAATATTGTGAGTTTTGGAGAATTAAATTATGCATGTCATGAATAACCAACTCAACTAACATATATATAAGGTTTTTCTTCTCTATAATTTAGGTAAATTCTTCTCTATAATTTATTATAATTTCTGCTCTTGACTTTTTTTTTCACACTCATTTAGTTACTTACCATGTTACTATATAATACTATTGAAAGTTCAAGGTATTTATTTCATAGCATTAATGGCGCTTTTAGTCAAATTAATTACGACACATGTGTAAACTAATTGTATTTTGAGATGTGGTAGTCAATTAAATTTAATATTGAATACTTGCAAAATAAATATATTGCAAAAATTATAGCAAGGTAAAAGTAATTATACATCAATAACTTTTACCTAAATAGAAGACTAGAGATTAGGCAATTATTCCGAGTTTAGATAAAACTTGAGCGTTAATAAATATTGATATATTATATATTTTTTTGTTAAATATTTTTCATTTTTTTAATTTAATTATAAAATTATTTTGATGAATTAAAAAAATTACATGTACCAAAAAAAAATTATCGATTAGCATTAATATTGTTGCTTGACTAAACATATGTAGAACAATTTAGATCGATTTAGATTAATTTTAACCAATTAAAATAATTTAAATCGATTTGAATATCATATAATGGATTTTAAAAAATCATTATGGATATAAGGGGGGCTTATTGAATTGATGATTTGGTAGGATTTTGTTTTTTGTCCAAATCTCAGCTTATTGTATCTAGGATTTACAAAAGTTATCTTAAATTCCTGCTTATTGGATCTATCATTTCTACAAACTCTATTAAATTCACCCTTATTGGAAAATAAGGATTTCATCTATAAAACATATTAGAAACTATTTGGTAAGTATTTGAAAATGATTTGTAGTTAAAATTGTGTGAACAGAAATTCCATCGTGTGAGATGGTATTTGGAAAAAAAATCATAGGCTTTCTTTTTCTTAACTTTCGACCTAATTTCTTTTTTTTTTTGATTCTTGGAGAATAATAGATATAACTTTCAGTGACTTTGTCGAAATTAATCTCAAAAAGGAATAAAACTGAAGATGAAGAAGATGACCGATAGAATTATTATTAGGAGAATGCTTGGACTGATTTTGCTGTTTATGTCGAAGTTTGTGTTGGATTGGATAGTTAATGGTGGTATTGATGAAGGATAGAGGAGATTCTGAATTGTTTTGATTTCTGAGAAAATCCAGTTTATATTTCTTTCCAGAATTTTTTTGAAAGAAACAGGAACTCAACAGGATGAGTCAAGCTTTGTCGTTGTTGGTTTCAGATATGGAAGTTCTCAGAGGAAAAATAAAGATACAACTGCTCTGTATTTTATTCTTATGAAATTTGTTAGAGGAAAGAGATAACAAAAGTGATGAATAAAATAATTACAGATTGGACCATTGACGATGACATGAGAATTTTTTCATTTAAGATTTTTTCATATAAGAAGAAAATGTGTATGGTTTTTGTTCTGGTGTCATGTGGTAAGGTCAAAAGAGAGTAAAAAGAGATAAATATGTAAGCTTTAGGGGAAAATGCAAATTTTGTATAGAGATGAAGCCGCTGAAATGATCTTCTGCGGTTATGATAACTTATGGAATAACTAGTTTGTTTTATTTTATTTTAAAATATTTTTTATTTTTTTTACAAAACACCAATCTCTTAAGAAAAAAAACCAAAATCATCATTTTAAATTCCCACTAAAAACTTCCAAATCCTTATCAAAATCTACAAATTCTATCCAAATTCCAGTATATCTAAAACTCCCAAAATTTTCTCAAACCCTTGATTCAATAAGACCCCCTAACTGATTTACTGCTTAACAAGAGTTAGCAAAAGCTATATGAGTAGTTGTCTTGGAAATAATAAAAGAAAAATTACTACTCCTTCTGTTTCAAATTACTTGTCGTTCTGGAGTAGAATTTTTATTTCAAAATAAGTGTTGTTTTGGTTTTTATTGATAATATTCTCTACTCTATTTTTCTATTGGTTGATATATGGTTAGTTGTATTGGTAATTGTGTTTTTATTTTGAAATATATAAAATTAAATATTTTCTTAATCTGTGTGCATAAACCTAGAACGACAACTAATATGAAATGGAGGGAGTAGTTGATTCTTTATCCACACCTCAACGGTAGTTCATTTATACTCCCTCCGTTTCAAATTACTTGTCGTTCTGGAGTAAAATTTTTGTTTCAAAATAAGTGTTGTTTTCGGTTTTCAATGCAAAATTTATTGGTAATATTTTCTAGGTGTACTGGTAATAGTGTTTTTATTTTGAAAATATATAAAATTAGATATTTTTTTAATATGTGATCATAAACCTATAACGACAACTAATAACTTGTTGTCCATAAATTAAATGTTTTAAACGAATGGAGTACTTTTTTTACTAGTTGATCATTTATCCACACGTTCCCACGGGAGTCTTTGAGAAATATGATAACTTGTTGATGCATTTACTATGATTGAGGTTGTCCATTAGCAAACATGAGAACGCTGTAAGAAACATTTATTAGTTGATCATTTATCCACGCCTCCACTTAGTCCATGAGAAAATAGGGTGACGCAGTAGAAACATTTACTACTTGAAGCCCTTTCTCAGAAAAAAAATACTACTTGAGTTATGAATATGGTAACTTCATAGTCTTCCATTTTACTAGCTTTAAAGGATCGTACGTATAGTAACAATTTACAATTTAAAGAAAATTTAACAACTGTTGTTTTCTTGGATTATCACCGGCTGTATCAAAATCCTTGAGTAGTTATCAAATGAGAAGTAAGTTTCCTCTTTCATCGCTTGAGGTTAATTTATGTGATATTTACAGAGTGGAGATTACATCCGTTCGATAGTGTTGTTGATCCTAAGTGGAGATTTCAACATCAAGATTTTCTAAGCACACTCAAGAATGGACATGACTAGTGTGCGTTCGAAAATTAACATGCAAAGGCTAAACAAATTATGATTGTTTAACTTGCGTTAGGGTCCTTGTCTTCACGCTCTTTCTCGATATGTTATTCCAATCTCCTTTCCCATACTTCGCTAATCCCTCCACAAAATACCTGAAATATCAGAAAATCAATCAACCAAAGCCCATAACCAAGTTTGAAAACAATGTATAAAAGTTATTGAAGTTTTACTCTTAACATTCAATTATGATTTTTATATATATATATATATATATATATATATATATATATAGCCATAAAGGTTACATAAAATCAGGAACTATATAATCTATACTAAATTAAATGAGTAACAAAATATGGTAAATTCTATCAATGTTGATGTGCTTACCTAACCAATACAACAGTATAACAGTTCATCATCCATTTATAAACTTTCTCCTAATCTAACAAAAAAAACTAAATCATCCCCCAATAAAAAGTGTAAATAGTTAATTCATACTTTCACCCAATCCACATAAACCCTAATGCATCAGTGTCAAGACTAACCTGTGTTCCTCTTCTGTCCAAGGTTTTCCCCTCTTTTCTTCTTTCTCCATATGTTTGGTCTTGGTCCATCTGGATAATTAGTAGTAGGATATCGACCCAAGTCAATAAGGTTATCATGGACCAAAGCTTCGTAGTAGTGCTTTGTCTCAAACCTATTCGGAGTATTCTCCGGGAACTCCAACAGAAGTCTCTCAAACAGTTTGTCATCATCTCTCGTCCACTGCTTTGGACCCATGAGATATGATAGAAGCAACAACAAAGTTGTTGGGAAAACTCTTATCTCCAAAAACAAAAGAAACCTGATATCTCTCGAGGGTCTTCCCTTCTTTTTCTCTAGGATTTATAGTGAAATTAATAGATGAAATAGCAAGATTCACCCTCGTATTTTCTTTAAATTAGCGAACAGACCCCAATTATATTTATTTAGAATCTAACCCCATAAGACCGCTATTTTATCATAATTTCTCCCAAACTGCCTTAACCCGATCAGGAACCATCTGCATTGTGTTTTTTTTTATAGATTCAAATTCATTATGTGTGAGATTAAATGCTTTCAATCATGTTTCACCACCATGAAATTATGTAATGACATAACTGATTCAAATGGGATTAAAAGAAAAAAAACTTATGGACACAAAACATCTATATGATTAACATGTTATCACTTATCACTATGCAAATTTCGTAGTAGCTAAGAAGAGAATGTGTTAGTCATATTGATTCCAAACATAGACCCACGAAATAACACAAACTATATCCTCTATTGATGTTATGATATAATCATATAAACTCATACGTGCATGAAAATGTAGATTTCATTAACTATGATAAACCTTTACTCATTATATTATATACTTACTCATGTTCTTCTTTGTCCCATATAGGTCTCTTGATCCGGCACCAACGCGGCACAACTGCATCAAACATCCCATTAGATAAAGCTATTTGATTCGATCTGACCTCTAAAAGATCATCAACCATTTCCTGGTAATGCTCCATAACATCGACCACCGATTTCCCTAGAAACTGGGATATACACTCGAACCGATTGGGTGAAAACGCAGAGAACCATTGCACTGCGTTCTTGAACTGCTCATTCTCTTCATTTGTCCATGAATTCTCAGCCATAATTGTCAAAACAGATTAAGAAATCACGAAGTGGAGAGGAAATGTTGTGAGTTTTGGAGAATTAAATTATGCATGTCATGAATAACCAACTCAACGAACATAAATATAAGGTTTATCTTCTCTCTAATTGGGGTAAGTTCTTTACTTTGCTATAATGTGTACAATCTCTTTATTATAATTTCTTCTCTTGATTTTTTTTCCACTCATTTAGTTACTTACCATGTTACTATATAATACTATTGAAAGTTCAATGTATTTATTTCATAGCATTAATGACGCTTTTAATCAATTACATTGCGACACATGTGTAAACTAATTGTATTTTGAAATGTGGCAGTCACTTAAATTTAATACTTACAAAATAAATGTATTGCAAAAAAATTTAGCAAGGAAAAAAAATTATACCATTAAGATTTTTTACCTAAATAGAAGACTAGAGATTAAGCGGATTATCCGGAGTTTAGGCGAGGATTAAGTGATAATAAATATCGATATACTTTTTATTTATGTTAAATATTTTTAGTTTTTCTTGTGTTCAATTATAGAATTATTTTGATGAATTATAAAAATTACATATACCAAAGAAAAAACATATGGATTTGCCTTAACATTGTTGCTTGACTAAACCAATATAGAATAATTTAAATCGATTTAAAATAATTTTTTAAAAAGTTAAACCAATTTGAATATTATATAGTGGATTTTCTGGAAATCATTACGTCTATAACTGATTTGTTGTCTATGTAGGTGCCTAGATACCGTCTACACCGAATTTTAGAACATTGGTATTGTTAGATTCATCAGTTTAGTAAAAATTTAGGTTATAGTTTATACTGAAATGTTTTTTTGATTTACATTGGTTTAACTCTATACTGAAAAACAGGTCAACATAAATTTGATTTGTTCTGAACCGGATCTAACCATATCATACAAAATGGAATTCATATAAGTTAAATTTTGTAAGTGAAAATGACATTCCTGTTTTTGAATCAAAATCCAAACAACATACCAATTTTCTTGAGCCTCGCCTATCATGTATTCTTTTATGTATATGAGTCACTATCTTGGAAAAAGTAAAAGAAAATTTACTAGTTGATTCTTTATTCACGTCTCAACGGTAGTTCATTTTAATTTTTTTACTAGTTGATCACTTATCCATGCTTGTACGGTAGTCTTTGAGAAAATATGATTACTTGTAGAAGTATTTACTAACTGTTTTTTTACCCATGCCTCCACGGTAGTCCATTAGCAAACATGGGAACGCTCTAAGAAACATTTTCTAGTTGATGCAGTAGAAACATTTAGGGAAAATTCCTTAAAAATACCCGGACTAATTTTCATTTGCTAATAAAATACATGAACTGTTTTGGATCCCCGTTTAATACATGAACTAATTTTTGTTGCCTATTAAATACACAAACTTTTAAAATTCGCAATTTTTACACATCGTTTTAGACGGCGTTAACTATATTTAACAGAAGTGACGACGGTGTTAGTGTTAATTAAACACATGTTTAAATTATGAAATCAAAATTCCTTAAAAATACATGAACGAATTTTATTTGCTAATAAAATACACAAACTGTTTTGGATTTCCGTTTTAATACACGAATTACTTTTTGTTTTCCATTAAGTACACAAACTTTTGAAATTTTTCAGATTTTACATATCGATTTAGACGATGTCAACTATGATTAACAGAAGATGAAAATCCTCCTGATAGATTATATTGTTAGTTTTATTCTCCATTACGCTTACATAGTGTATTTTTGGAAGAAATTTCAAATTTATTGATCATAGTAGAAAAAAAGAATATATGTACTGCCTAATTCATAACACCAAACTTATTGATCATAATGTAAATTAACCTTGATTGAATCTGTGATAATCTGTCCCGTGGACCCCAGCTCACAGCGCTGCAGCGCACCGACCCTAACCCCTCACCGTGGGAGGAACTGCCTCTACATCCACCGGTAGGTTATTGATGCGCTTGGCGTCCTTCGAACCCAAGACCTCACCCTTTAACAACACTTCCACATTACAAGTTGTCACCAATTGAGCGTAATGGAGAAGAAATCTAACAATATAATCTATCAGGAGGATTTTTCATTTTCTGTTAAACATAGTTGACGTCGTCTAAATCAATGTGTAAAATCTGAAAATTTCAAAAGTTTGTGTATTTAATGGAAAACAAAAAGTAGTTCGTGTATTAAAATGGGAATCCAGAATAGTTCGTGTATTTTATTAGCAAATGAAAGTAGTTCATGTATTTTCAAAGAATTTTGATTTCATAATTTAAACATGTGTTTAATTAACACTAACGCCGTCGTCACTTCTGTTAAATATAGTTAACGCCGTCTAAAACGATGTGTAAAAACTGCGAATTTCAAAAGTTTGTGTATTTAATAGGCAACAAAAATTAGTTCATGTATTAAATGGAGATCCAAAATAGTTCATGTATTTTATTAGCAAATGAAAATTAGTCAGAGTATTTTTAAGGAATTTTTCCAAACATTTACTACTTTAAGCTCTTTCTCAAAAAAAAAAACTACTTGAATTATGAATATGGTAACTTCATAGAAATGTTAACTGAATAAATTCCATTTGCACAAAATAGTAGAAGAAAAGAGAGTACTGTTTTAAAAAAAATTATGCTAAGATATTACTCAAAATATTAAAAAAAACAACTACCATGAGATATGTGTTGCTGAATACACAAAGCCTAGATTTTGATCTAATTTTTCAAAACACATTATTATTTGTTTATAAATTTTATTTAATGAAAATTATAATTGTATCGATATTTTATGTATTTTAAATTTCAGATAACTATTATTTAGAATTTTATACATTAGTTATTTTAATTATTTTTCAAAAAGTTGAGTTTTAAATTTAAAGTATATTGTAAAATCTAATGTTATTATTTTGTGTGTATATATAATTGAATTTAATTTTATAATTTACAAATCAAATATTAAGTTAAGTTATTAACTATAATTATTATTTAATTTAATATTTAATAGTGTAATATATATATTATAAAATTTATATTGTGTATATAAGTAGAATTTAAATTAATATAAGTGCATAATAATTACTTATTAATAATTACAAAATCTAATTATTTAGATATTTGTAATGTTTTAATACTTTTTAAAAAACTGTATATTATAGTTTAAAATATATAGTAAGATATTATTAGATTACAAGCTAAAAATCTGTATGAATATTTTCTGTTATTTTATTTTTGAGAAAATTAAATGTTTAGTTAAATAATTAAGTTATTAGACAATTAACATGCATAACTAATATAAGGGTTTGAAATTAATAATATCATACGATAAATCAATACTAAGTCTAAATAGTAATTATGTTTTAATAGCATAGATAAAAGTTGCTAGACCTAACAGATTACAAAATCTTTTGGGTTAGTATCTTTGTAGACTATATGCTTACCTGATTTGTTTATTTTAATCTATGTTTTTTTTTGTAACACTATTTTAATCTATGCTTATGTGATCATTTTTGAGTATAACTTTAATACATTATTGACTAATCAGTGTCCCTAAAGATTGTCGTATTTACATAACAAGCCACTGAACTCTATCATCTCCATTATAAAGCCACCTCTTTCAAATTACTCTCAAACTCTCTTTAAATCCGATCCATATCGACCCGACCCGATTCTAATCCAAAATGGAGGCCCATTACCGCAACCACGGCGGAGACACCTCCTTCTCCAGCCTCCGTGTCTACCTCAACTCTCTCTCCGACACTCCCTCCCGTTTTTCCCGCCGCGCTATCTCCGTCTCCACCTCATACGACGAGATGAGCCGCGTCCGCGCAGTCTCCGGCGAGCAGATGCGCCGCACTCTCCGCTGGTACGACCTCGTCGGACTCGGAATCGGAGGGATGATCGGCGCCGGAGTCTTCGTCACCACTGGCCGCGCTAGCCGACTCTTCGCTGGTCCGTCGATCGTCGTCTCCTACGCAATCGCCGGCCTTTGCGCTCTCCTCTCCGCCTTCTGTTACACCGAGTTCGCCGTCCATCTCCCCGTCGCCGGCGGCGCCTTCAGCTACATCCGTATCACATTCGGTCAGTATACACTCTCAAAATCTCCGTCACCGTAAAAATTCAAAATCTCCGTCACCGTGAAAATTCAAAATCTGTAACCGTTTTTTTCCGTTAACAGGCGAGTTCCCGGCGTTTATAACCGGAGCGAATCTGATAATGGACTACGTTATGTCAAACGCCGCCGTTTCGAGAGGATTCACAGCTTATCTCGGATCCGCATTCGGACTATCCACCTCCCAGTGGAGATTCGTCGTCTCCGGTCTCCCAAACGGATTCAACGAAATCGATCCCGTCGCCGTTATCGTCGTCCTCGCCGTCACATTCATCATCTGTTACAGCACGAGGGAGAGTTCGAAGGTGAATATGGTGTTAACGGCGTTACACATTGCATTCATCGTGTTCGTGATCGTGATGGGGTTTTGGAAAGGAGACGCTAAGAATTTAACCCGACCCGCTAACCCGGAGAATCCATCCGGATTCTTCCCTTTCGGAGCTTCGGGAGTGTTCAACGGAGCTGCAATGGTTTACTTAAGTTATATAGGATACGACGCCGTTTCTACAATGGCTGAAGAAGTGAAAGACCCGGTCAAAGACATCCCCATGGGAATATCCGGCTCAGTCGCTATCGTCATTGTACTTTACTGCTTAATGGCTGTCTCCATGTCCATGCTCCTCCCTTACGATCTGGTCAGTTGAAAAATAAAATTTTTATTTTAGACTTCGACACACAAATTAAAAAAAAACATTTAATTTTACATATTCTCTAAATAAAAACGTCATTACCGATATATTTAACCATATTTCAACCAACAAACAAATAAATTAAAACAAAAATTTAATAAATTTACATTAAAACTATAAAAGATACTCCCTCCGTTTCATACTAATTGTCGTTATAGGGAAAAAAATTTGTTTCAAAATAATTATCGTTTCAGAGTTTCAATGCAAAATTCATTAATAAGATTCATAGGTAATTGTGTTTTATTTTTCTATTGGTTGAAATGTGGTTAGGTGTATAGGTAATTGTGTTTTTATTTTAGAAATATACAAAATCATATGTTTTCTTAATATGTGTGAA
This sequence comes from Sinapis alba, assembly GCA_012274485.2. Classification (NCBI taxonomy): domain Eukaryota; kingdom Viridiplantae; phylum Streptophyta; class Magnoliopsida; order Brassicales; family Brassicaceae; genus Sinapis; species Sinapis alba. Next base: position 264,814 of record MU105687.1, on the reverse strand, counting down.
TAAACCTAGAACGACAAGTAATATGAAACAGAGGGAGTACTTGTTTTAAAACGAAAATTTTACTCTATAACGACATCTAAACTAAAACGGAAAAAGTATATGTGTATGCAGATCGATCCTGAAGCACCGTACTCGGCGGCGTTTAGCAAATCGGAAGGATGGGAATGGGTGACAAAAGTGGTTGGGATTGGAGCAAGTTTTGGGATACTGACGTCGTTGTTGGTGGCGATGTTGGGTCAGGCTCGGTACATGTGCGTCATCGGACGGTCAAGAGTGGTCCCCACTTGGTTCGCTAAGGTCCATCCCAAGACATCAACACCAGTCAACGCTTCCGCTTTTCTTGGTAAGTTAAAAACAAGTTTTGTCTTAACTCTTTAAACATTTAATTTAATTTAATCTTATTTAAACAATCTAATCAAATCTTGAGGAAAAGTTAAAAAAAAGAACAACGTAAATCCCGTGAGATTTAATATGACGTTTCGTTGGATTTTTCCTTTCGTCAAGATCGGTTTATGTTTCCCCTCTGTTTTATTTTCTTCAAGTGATAAACAGACAATGAGTGGGGACCCAATTTAAAACAATTGTTTTTTTGTTTCTATGATCTTTTTTGGATTTTAAGTGTTAATGTATAGTGTAGATCAACACTTTCCACGTGATTACGTACATATACGTGTACAAAAGAAAAAAACAAAACGAAAATCAAATCTTTTTTAAAAAAAATATTTCCCAACTATTAAGCAAACTAAAAATAAAATAAAAAATATTTCCCAACTAATTCTGATTGTGATTGTGGATGTAGTCGTGTAGCTCTCTGACTGTGTGACTATATTAATGTAAGCCATTTCTTATGTTCTTATGTAATTTTCTTAGTGTTGGGTCTTGATTTAGAACATAGAATCCGACAAAATATCGTGCTCGTGTTCATCAACTGGGTTCAAAAAGTTTCAATCTTTTCAACGGTCTTGATCGTGACATATTGTTGGGTCTCTTTGGTCCCTTTTTGTCCTTTATTGTTAGCCTTTTCAAGCTCTCTATTTCGTCACTTTACACAAACTTTTGCGCATAACATCTTTTGGTCACTAATATCAAAATTAGCTAATTATTGCTGTGTAAGATCTTTGATGAAAACCATTATTTAAATTATGTTTCCCGAAATGGTCAAGTCGTGTCGTGGTAGCGAATCTAGACCCACAAGTTACTTTTGTTTGCATATTCCTTTGTGTAAGAGCACCTCCAACAATGGGTTTAGGAAGAGTTTTAAAGATTTTAAGAAAAAGAAAAAATATATAATTAGGAGAGAAAGAGTGTAAAAGTCCTAAAGTCCTAAACTTATACTCTCTCTGTTTTATATAGTTGTCGTTTTCATACAGATTAAAAAAAAAGTTTTATTTATTTTCAAAATAAAAACACTATTATCAATGCACATAACCACATTTCAATTAATAGAAAATAAAGTATAAAATATTGTAAATAAATTTTGTGTTGAAAATCAACGATACTTATTTTAAAACAAAAATTATACACTACAACGACAAGTAATTTAAAACGAAGAGAATAAATTTTAAAAAACTCTTAGTATATTCAATGGACACTTGTCAATCTACTAAAAACAATAAATGATTTAATTGATTTTAAAAAATAAAAAATAACTATAATATTTATATTTTTGATTTTAGAAACTTGCACAGTTTCTTACTGATGGAGATGCTTTTGGCATTGTTTCTCTCTCTCATACAGTATATTACTGATCTAACGAGTTTGGATACTATATTTTATAAACCGAAATTTATTAATAAACCGCATATACTTATGTTTTAGACTTTCTCAAAGACTATAACCCATCTTATAAGAGAGTATTTGGTTTTAAAAATTTAGAACTCTTGAGACGTTGATCTAGTCTTTTAGGACATAACACACAAGGATATATTTTTAACGTGGAACAAAACTCAAAAGCTTTACAAAAAGAAAAAGAAAATAATCTTATCCACCAAACTAATAGAATAAATTCCTCCAGTATCTTCAGTTTCTTTTTTGTTACAAAATCAGCTTTATACATCTTAGAAAATATCTGCGTTATTAAATACTAATATGACTAATTGAGCTAATTAAAGAATATGGATCTTTAATTAGCATATCCTTCTATGCAAGTGCTAATGTTGTATTGTTTCTTCAGGAATCTTCACGGCGGCACTCGCACTCTTTACAGACCTAAACGTTCTTTTAAACCTAGTTTCAATAGGAACCCTCTTCGTCTTTTACATGGTTGCAAACGCTGTTATATTCCGGCGTTATGTAGCGGTTGGATACACTAGACCCTGGCCTACACTCTCCTTCCTTTGTCTATTCTCCATAACCTCAATTGTCTTCACGTTAGTCTGGAAACTAGCACCGTCCGGTTCACCAAAATGGTTCATGCTTGGAGCCAGTGGTGTGGCGGCTATAGCCATCGTGCAGATATTTCATTGTGTTGTGCCTCAAGCTAGAACTCCTGAGTTTTGGGGAGTACCTTTGATGCCTTGGACTCCTTGCGTTTCGATATTTTTGAACATATTTTTGCTTGGTTCGCTGGATGCTCCTTCGTATATCAGATTCGGGTTCTTCTCGGGGTTGGCAGTGCTCGTGTATGTGTTTTATAGTGTTCATGCGAGCTATGATGCTGAAGGAGACGGGTCTCTTGATTTCAAAGACGTGGAAAGTCTTGAAAATTTTAACAGAATCTTGAGTTGAAAATGCTTTATAGTGTACAAAAACTCCGTGAAAGCTTTGTTGCCTGAAAACACTTCTAGGGGTTGTTTAACAAGTTTGTTTCTATGAACAAGACAGCCAATATGTTAATGTGTTGGGTAAGTAGAGGAGAGACTTGAGGGCGTATTGGTACATAAGATAATAAGACCTTTTACATTGGGGAGTTTGAAGTATATATGTTGCTGTTTAGTCAAAAAAGAGAGTATATTTACACCCAAAAAAGAAAAGAGAGAGTATATATGTTGATGTTACTTGATATTATGTCTAATTTTTAATATGTACAGTAACTAGTATATAGGTGTGATCAGTGATATTCTAGCAACAGTATCCCCATGAAGGATGTATTTTAGCCAAAGAAAAAGGGAAAAAAAAAAGTAAATTAAAGTCAAAGCCGCTGACAAAAATAAAGATCAACGACTTTTGCAGCAATCAAGGCAAGTTGTGCAAAAAGAAACTAGTAAATGTCAATTGTCAGAGTCAGAGTCATAGACTCACAGCTTTGCCTTCACTTGTCATGACTTTCAAGATGTTGACGCTTGACAGTGTGTGTCTCTCTTGATTTTCATTGACCTTCTTTTTACTTTCTCAGATATTGTATTTTTGACATTCGCTTTACAGAAATAGAATATTCTGTTTCCTACAAAAACAAAAATTATTATAAAGGGACTAAATAGGAACAATCCCAAGTATAATAGTTTTTAAAAAAATCTCAATCAATACTCTTTATCTTTTTATGTACATGCTAATGTTTTTACATAGAAAATAGCAGATAAAGATGCTATAGCGCACCGGATCCCATCAGAACTCCGCAGTTAAGCGTGCTTAGGCGAGAGTAGTACTAAGATGGATGACCTCCCGGGAAGTTCTCATGTTGCACCCTTTTTTAAAAAGTGTTTAAAAAAAAAAAAAGATGCTATAGCATTTGTACTAAAATGAATTTTGTTTTTCTCCACAATATATTTCAGCATTGAGGATTCGTTTAATTAAATTCTCAAAATAGCAGCAAGTGTTGGCAACTTGAAAGATCTGATATAATTATCAGCCTGACAATTATACTTCCACCAATAAAAGTAAAAGAAAGTTATTCCATTCGTTATGTCGAAAAGTAGCTGTCTTAGTTATAAGCCAAGTCGTGCAACTACATATATCATATGGTATAATGTGTTTTAACACCCACGAAAAGCCTCTTAATACATGCTTTTAATAACTCAACTGGAACTTAAAAGAAAGAAAACATCATTAAAAATACTGTAAATTCAGTGTTCTTAGGAATGCTGTGTATACCAGTCTCGAAGTAGAACTTGGCTTCTTCCAAGAGTCATCAACTTGACATAGAGCATTACTCTTCATGGTCCCAGTGTAATCAACTTGTTAGTCACATGAAACCCTATATACGTACAATGTATAACTATGGTGGGCTTCATAGACAAAACTCCAAATATTTATAGTTGTCATACAGAACTAATAGCTAGCAGAAACAAAGGGCCTAACGTTAAGGCCTGTGAAAATGGACTGTCAAATTCGTTTATGACGTGTAGTAAAGGTTAAGATAGTATAAGCCTTGTAAGAAACCCTATCAAATGGGCTTTGTCAAATTCGTTTATGGACTTTGTCCCCGACGAGTCGGCAACTAAAACCAATGAGGTTAAGGTGGTCGTGAGGTTAAGATGGTCGACAAAGAGACTCTAGAGATGCTTCCTTGTTTTTTGTTAACGATGGATAATTATGCTACCGCAAACTATGAGAACATTACAGACAATTCTACAGTCGATAATTTTATTTGTCTTACAAAAATTTACGTTTGAGTTCATCACCTGAACCGTTCTATCGAATCTACGTTTGACGATACTCTTTGTGCCATGATGCATATTTTTTGTAAGCATTTTTTTCATTATTCGCATAATTCCGCTTTCAGTAAGGATTCGAAACCAAGACTTCTTGGTGTAGAAATATTAATGAACCTTTAGTCAAATCACTGGATCAAGGGGGCTTCCACAATGCTTCCTTGTTTAGGAATGTCTGATATCCCCGGGTTTTCTCAAGTGGAGCTACAAGCCATGGCACAAAACACTTAGCAATGTGTTTGGCCAACCTGGAAGAAGATTTCAAGGTTTTTTAGTTTATCATTCTGAATCACAAGGAGTTAAGGATTAGGAGACGAAGAATTTTGTTTTGTTGACTGTTATGGATTCATCATTGTTTCCTTGGATTCACTTACCACTGTTAAAGGTGGATCTAGAAAAACAACAATATGAATACTGCTTTTACTGAGGTTATTGAAAACTGCCATCAAAGTCAATGAACCAATCCTTCACACCACACATGTGGTTGCTGCATCCAGAGTCCAAGTACCAGACATGTTCTTCCTCAGCTTTAATCAGATCAGTCAGACATGTTCGAAAACAAACTTCAAAACAACTTCCTGAAAACATGAGATCTTATTAGATCTTAACAACTTTATTCAACTATTCCTAAAGACTTGGCTAACACACACGATTCCGACTTCCTTCCTCTTTGGTTTTTAACAACAATAGAAAATTTTAAATATTAAACTACTAAAAGCAAATATTAAATTTTAATATATTATTTAATATAGAAGATTACTCTTGAATATTAAATATTCAGGAGTAATTTTTATGAGAGCATGAAATATTAAATTTTCAACTTTTTTTACCTTTTTGGAGGGTAAGAGAATTATTAAAAACGAGTTAAGGTGTGAGTTGGATCCAACACAGGCCAAGAGCAAAGACTTCAATATGAACTATTTAAATCACCGACTCTATTTTAGCACGTTTAATAATTTCATTTATCATACTCTCTTTAAATTACATAAGCAATTATTTTTCTCATATACACTCTCCAATTCTCGAGAGTGTATATTTTATGCATTTTATTTAAGGTGGCTGTGATTTAAAATTCTGTACTAGGATGATTCAGTCTTCCTCACATGCTTTGCATATTTTATACTTTCTGTCACGTTTTATTATTCCATTTTATTTATCTCTTAATTATCAGATAAATAATACATCCCCATTCAACTTTAGTAACTCTATATAAATGCCTAATGAGTACCAGAGGTCTATACATAATACAAACCTTAATTATAAACATCTCTAAACCATTCCCCCCACCAGCAAAAAATGTCACGTCTTTTCATTTTCCTAAACATCTTCCTCGTTTTAATCGCACACACTACATCTTTCACTGAACACAACACCAAGCCAAAGCTAACACCAAACCAAAAGCCTCGTAGTTTTGTAATCCCAATCCTGAAAGACACCAAAACCGGTCACTACTATACCAACATGACCGTTGGGCAACCACCACTCAATGTTAACCTAGTCCTAGACGTTGGTGGCTCAGCTTTATTCTTCCAATGCGGCGACCTCGGCTATAACTCAACCACCTATGCCCCTATCTTCTGCTGGTCACGTGACTGCCCAGAACCTAAAGATGTATGCACTACCACTTGCTACGGTCCCTTCGGACCAACCTGCAGAAACGACACGTGTATATCTTCTGAAGTCGAGTCCTCCTTAGCCGACACAAATGAGTTCAGTTATCTACTCAAGGACGATGTGTTCCTAAGCTACACATCACTATCACCAAAACTCGCAGCAGTGAGGGCACGTTTCGCTTGTGTAACTCTCTTTGATACCTGGAGAGGGCTTCCTTCTGGTGCTAATGGCGTTCTCGGACTCTCTAATAGCTCTACTTCTTTCGTTAATGGTCTAGTCTCTTCTTACAAGATCCCTTTCAAAGTCGCTCTTTGTTTACCTTCTAAAGACTATTCCGGGAATGCTTACATTGGTGGTGGTCCTTATTTGCTGCCTCCAAACCGTAAAGATGTCACGGGTTTATTGGTTTCGACTCCTATGATGTGGGCACATGAACATGTTACTAGCTATACCATAGATGTCACATCTATTGAAGTCAATGGGAAGAGGGTTGCTTCTAAAAACAACAAGGGTCCTTGGGAACCTGCACTCATTGGCAAATCGATACCTTACTCTCGCTTGGATAGTTCTATTTACGATCCACTTGTCAAAGCCTTTGCCGAGAAAGCACAGAAGGTTAATGCCGTGCTTCCTTTCACTGACTGCTTTAGTTATAAAAGTTTTGGAGGAAAGTCTCTGTTGGAGAAAGAGGTTCCGGTGATTAGTTTGGTTTTGGGAGGAGGAGCCAAGTGGGATATCTACGGACCAAACTCGCTTGTGAAAGTGAACAAGAATGTTTTGTGTCTAGCGTTTGAAAGAGTGGGTAATTGGGTATATCCGATTGAGATTGGATCATATCAAATGGAAGATAATCTAGTAGAGTTTGATCTTGAGGCCTCAAAGTTTTCTTTCACTTCTTCGCTCTTGCGTCACAACATATCATGTAGTCCACAGTGATGAGTTAGTGTAAAGCTCATTACTTATCTGTCTTCCGCATAACATCATCAATCATTATTAATAAATAAATAGGCTAAAGACTCCTATCCTAACTAAGGAGAGCCTATGGGTCGCCGAATTACCATTAAGTTCATTGCTCTTTGCAGTTCATTTTCCTCTTTATTAACTAAGGAGAGCCTATACCTTGTCTCTTCTTACAAGATTACCTTCTAAACCCGAAAATAACTTCGGGGCTGTTTACATCGGCGGCGGGCTGTTTCTGCTGCCGCCGAAATTGGAGGATACCAGATGGAAGATAATCTGGTGGAGTTTGATCTTGAGGCTTCAAAGTTTTCTATCACTTCTTCACTTTTGCGTCATAACACATCATGTAGTCCAATGTAATGTGTAATGTACTATAAAGCTCATTACCTTTTTTTTTTCCACTCAACCTTTGATTTATTAATTTTGGTATGAATCTACATAATCCTTATGCAGGATTTCATTTTTGTTTTAAAAATAATTGTGATTAATATATTCTACACATAATTACTAATTTTATTCTGTTTAATATACATATTAGATTTATTGACAATTACTTTACTGAAGAAAAATCAGAAATAGCTAAATTACTATACATAATACTAATATATTTTAATATGCGTAAGTGTATTTAAAAACTACATAGTATGAAGCCCAAGGAAAATTAACTTCATATTTTATAGCAACTGACTCTTGGCAAAAGGGTTGAGGTGCGCTTTGGATCCGTCGCATGCCAACGAGTCTTTGACTTCAAGCTTAATCACTTCCTGCTTTTAAATAATAATAAAAAAAACTATACCATTGACTCTGCTTTCATTAGAGCATATGATTAAAAGGGTTTTTTAAGGGGGTTTCTTGTACTGTTTGCAAATCCTACTGCCACATATCAGCTCGTAGTTATTATTTTTTGTATATAAAAAAAAATTAAAAAATTAAGTTAAAAACTCCATTAAGGAATTCAGGGATAATCATGCTCTTACGTTCTAAATCACCGACCATTTCAATTATGCACTCTATGTACGTTGGCCGTTACTCTTTAGTGATCTGCACATACATGGATATTTTGGCCTCTTAACGTTGCTATTATTATAATAACACTATACTATTAGGCTAAAAATAGTATTCCTTTAATGAAAATGATTTTGTGAGTTTCTTTTCATGATTAAGGTTTCTAATAGTTTATATACTCATTTTAACATAATAGGGTGCATAAAAGTTTTTAAGGATCCAAAGCAAACCGACAAATCTTTAGTTTCCGTCTTCCTCGCTTACGTATTCTACTTTCTTTAATTCATTTAAAACACCTGCTATTTTGTCATTTTATATAATTTCATTTATTCATCTCATACCATATCAAATATGCATCCGATATAAGTAAATGCCTGGTGAGTACCAGAGCAACAACATAACTCACACATCTAACATCTCTACCATTTCCCCCACCATCAAAAAAATGTCTCGTCTTTTCATTTTCTTAAACATCGTCTTCGTTTTGATCGCAAACACGACAGCTTTAACCGAACACAACCTAAAGTCAAAGCCAAAGCCAAAGCCAAAGCCAAAGCCAAAGCCTCAGCCTCGTACTTTTGTAATTCCTGTCTTCAAAGACACCAGAAGTGGTCTCTACTACACCAACATGACCGTGGGCAAGCCACCAGTTGTGGCTAACCTAGTCGTAGACATTAGAGGCTCAGCCTTATGGTTTGAATGCGATACATTGAGCTATAACTCAACCACCTCAACCCCTGTCCCCTGCGGGTCCCGCGGCTGCATACAAACTAAAGATCAATGCTCCACGTGTCAAGCTTACCTCAAATCCGAGTTAAACTTTAACAACCAGATCGCTACTCTTATTAACGACTATGTCACGTTAAGGTACACGTCTCCATCATCACCTTACGTTACACCCAAACTCCCAGTGAAGGCACGTATAGCTTGTAGAGGTTACTTCGAGGGCATGATGAGTATGCTTCCTGCTGGTACTCTAGGCATTCTTGGTCTCGGTAACAGCTCCACATCTTTCGTTAGTAGCCTCGTCTCTTCTTACAAGATACCCTTTAAAGTCTCTCTTTGTTTACCTTCCAAACGTGGAAATAACAAACCCGGGTCCGTTTACATCGGCGGCAGACCGAACCGTAAAGACTTCAAAGGGTTATTGGTTTCCACTCCTCTTATCTCGAACCGGGAAACAATAGAGCATGGGGAGGACTATAACTATTTCATAGATGTTAAATCTATAGAAGTCAACGGGAAGAGTCTTTCTTTCGACCATGAGTTGTTGAAGAACAAGACGGGTCATTGGGGACGCACAAAGATCAAGAACGTGATTCCTTACACTCTCTTGGAGGGTTCCATTTACAAAGCTCTTGTCGAAGCCTTCTCCGAGAAAGCCAAGAAGCAAAACCCCGTGTATCCTTTCACTGACTGCTTTAGCTATAAAAGCTTTGGAGGAAAGTCTCTGTTGGGGAAAGAGACTCCGGTGATTAGTTTGGTGTTGGGAGGAGGAGCTAAGTGGGATATATACGGACCAAACTCGCTTGTGAAGGTAAACAGAAATGTTGTGTGTTTGGCGTTTCAAGAAGCTGATGAGTTTGAGTCACTGTTTCCAATTGAGATCGGAGGGTATCAAATGGAAGATAATCTAGTAGAGTTTGATATTGAGGCTTCAAAGTTTTCTTTCACTTCTTCTCTTTTGCTTCACAACACATCATGTAGTAGTCCACAGTGATGAGTTACTATAAAGCTTATTACTTATCTTTATTTCTATTTCCGGCTCAAACGCCATATTATCAATAAGAAGTCGACAAAAGGCTCTCCTCTAAAGGAACCTGTTGGTCGCTGAACTTTTACTTTTGTTTTGTTCATTTTAGTTTCATAAATGTGATTTTCTTATAACCTCACATTTTCAGAAAATGTTGCAAAATCAGAAACAAGACAAATGCTATTATAATAACGTTACGTTTACTACTGCTGTGGTTTACAAATAGAAATTTGGAGGTGTTGAAAACTTTATATTGGCTAAAGTTAAAAGTTGTAGATATCAACAACCAGCACAAATATTCAAAAGAAAAATCATAGACATAAAATATTACATTTTTTGATGTAAAAATATTACATTTTGTATTAATGCATGGAAGACTTTTTTTTGGTCAAACAATGCATCGAAGATTAGACCATGATTAAAGGCGAGTTCTTAGCGGGAGTTCTTAGCGAGAGTTCTTAGCAGAATTTAAGAATCGGTTCTTAACTTTAACAAATGAAAAGTTAAGAACCGACTCTTAAATATCTTATTTAAGAGCCGGTTCTTAACTTTTTCTTTGTTAAAATTAAGATTCAGTTTTTAAATTCCGCTAAGAACCTACTTTTAATCATGCTCTTAGCTTTTATTTTTAGGTAAAGAAAGTTGCGACTGACTCTTGGCGAAAGAGTTGCCGTGAGCCATGCTTCGTTACTCGTACGCATGCCAACGAATGATTCACTTCAGTGGCCTATGTACTTTATATATTTTTTAAAATGTCACGTTTTATAACTTCATAGATTTATCTCTAAAATACCATATCAGTTATTGTTTCATATACTCTCCCCAATTCCTATAAACATCTTTGCGTATAATTATTAATACAATAACACTACTACATGTGCGCGCACCATGCATTATGGATCCAAAGAGCCAACGAACCTTTGACTTTACGTATTCACTTGTTGGCATATTCAACTTTCTTGACCAATTCTAATTTTGTCACGTTTTATAACCTCGTTTATTTTTCTTTAATACAATATCAATTATTTATTTATCACGCTTCCCATTCCCGGAAATATCGTCGACAACTATTTATAAATACTTAATACAATAAGTCAATAATACTACAACGTACATGTACTCTATATAAATGTCTAATGAGATCTAGAGATAAGAACATCTCAACCTTTCTTTTACTAGCAGAAATGGCACGTTTCTTCATTTTTCTAAACATCTTATTCATTTTAGTAGCAACCACCACATCTTTGACTGAACACAACCCGAAGCCTAAGCCAAGACCAAAGCAAAAGTCTCATGCATTTATGCTTCCTGTCTTTAAAGACACCAAAACTGGTATCTACTACACCAACGTGACCATCGGCAAACCATCGCTTGTGGTTAACCTAGCCGTGGACGTTAGAGGCTCAGCCTTATGGTTCCAGTGCGAAGAGATCGGGTATAACTCAACCACTTACACCCCTATTCTCTGTGGGTCCAAAGGCTGCGAACAAACTAAAGATCAATGCTCCACTTGCTACGGCACATACGGACCATCTTGCAGAAACGACACTTGTCACGCTTACCTCCAAACCCAAATGACCTACAACAGTGTCCAAGCTTCTCTAGTTAAAGACGATTTTCTCCTAAGCTACACGTCACAACCACTTAAGCTCGCTGCGAGGCTGCCTCTCGCTTGCATGTCCGCGTTAGAAGTCGTGACAGGGCTTCCTTATGGTTCACAGGGCATTCTCGGACTCGGTAATAGCTCAACGTCTTTCGTTAACGCCCTCGTCTCTTCTTACAAGATTCCCTTTAAAGTCGCTCTTTGTTTACCTTCAGTGGGTTATTGGTTTCCACTCCTCTTGTCTCAATCCCGGAGACAAGAGAACATGGGGAGGATAACTATTACATAGATGTGAAATCTATCCAAGTCAACGGGAAAAAGCTCTCATTTAATCATGAGTTGTTGACTTTTAACAAGACGAGTCATTATGGAGGCACAAAGATAAGCAACATAATCCCTTACACACTCTTGGACACTTCCATTTACAAAGCTCTTGTTGAAGCCTTTGCGGGGAAAGCTAAGAAGCGAAAAGCCGTGTATCCGTTCAGTGACTGCTTTAGCTATAAAAGTTTTGGAGGGAAGTCTCTGTTGGAGAAAGAGGTTCCCATGATTAGTTTGGTTTTGGGAGGAGGAGCCAAGTGGGATATCTACGGACCAAACTCGCTTGTGAAGGTGAAGAAGACGGTTTTGTGTTTAGCGTTTGTGGATGCTGGAGATGGTCCGAGAATTCCGGTTGAGATTGGAGGATATCAAATGGAAAATAACCTAGTAGAGTTTGATCTTGATGCCTCCAAGTTTTCATTCACTTCTTCTCTTTTGCGTCACAATACATCATGTAGTCAACTGTGATGACTAATGAGTTTTTATTTTATAAAGTTCACTACTCTTATTGTTCACAAGCCATGATTTAGAGACGTTTAATGCTTGGAAGCTGAGTCAATGAAGTTAAAAATAAAAACGGTTTGACTTGCAAAATCACAAAAAATAAAAACAAATGCACCAGCCGGGAATCGAACCCGGGTCTGTACCGTGGCAGGGTACTATTCTACCACTAGACCACTGGTGCTTGTTAATTCATTTCTCTTAATTAGTATAAATCACTTTCATAATGCATCACCACTCTCTTCAAGAACCCAACTATCTTGAAACTACTATTACTGTTGTCAAGTTTTAGCCAAACGAATGTCACTGATTCATCTAAAAGACCGTAGCCAAAGACACACACTTATGTGCCAAGACATAATTCTTGAAGAGTGGTTGATGCATTGCTCCAAATTAACTCAAACCATTTGCGTTGAGTTTAGCAGATTCTACGACTCCACTCATCTTCTTCTATTCTGGTTATTTTAGGCAGTGGATTTCAAGAAGCCAGTATACAAACAAGTCCTGTCAGCTTTCGCTTCTCATCTCCAGTGAAAAAGAAACACAAACTCGATAATAAGCTGTTCTTGATATACAGTATGTTTGGTTCTTGAATAATCCTTAATGAGAAAATACAATCATTGTTCTCTTTCATTATTTGATCTAAACCAAAATGTGAGATCATGTCATGTTCTTGTTTTCTCTTCAAATATTCTCTCGATTTGATCAGCAACAACCTTAGCCACAACCTCAGGAGCAAAATTCTTGACCATGTCCTCTCTTCCACGTTTCCCTTTAACCTTCGCTTCATCAGGTTCACTCACTACACGCCTCATCAGTACCCTAAGCTTATCCACAGATGGCTCCGCCCATTGATGCCCTTCAAAAGGACCTTCCTTCACTTCACTCATCTCCTCAACAACCAACGGATAACCGTTCTCTTCTGTCAGATACTCAGTTGGTCCTGACCAGTTCGTCGCAATCACAGGCAAAGACATCGCCATAGCTTCCACTATCGGCCGTCCCCATCCTTCTCCTCTCGTAGGCAACACAAACGCATCAGCCGCTTTGTACAGCCGAGGCAAATCAACTTGAGGTATGTGTTTATCAATCACATACACAAAAGGGTAACCATCTTCACCCTCTTCTAGATTAAACTCTTTCACAAAATCTACAATCTTGTTCCCGAAGTGTCTATCTGAGTGATAAGCGTTAGTCAACAGAAACAGAGCAACATTGTCTTTACCAGAAAACTCTCTTAAGTAAGCTTTCAACAACACATCCCAACCTTTCCTCTGCTCCCACTTAAACACACTCAAGAACACAAACCCTAAACCTAAGCCCCTCACTCCAGAACCCAAAACCAAATCCCCAATCTTCCCCAAATCCAAAGGCTCATACTTTGAACGATCAAAGACCTCAACATCAACAGGCTGCACAACCTTAACAACCTTTGAAGAATCAACCCCACTTTGCACAAACGAAGATACATGAAACTCAGTAGGAACCCAAACACGATCCATCACGTTACACCGCTCCACGTGCTGGCGATTAACTCTATCAGTCTCAAACATCGTTCTACCAATCACAGCCGCAAAGTCTCCGTAACCGTAAGGAGGACAAGGAAGAGTCTCGAACAAGGGTGGATACCAAGCACCAGGCTCGCTATGGCAAACGACGATCGTCTCGTTGGGGGTACACTCTGTTTGGTGCATTTCGATCGCTAGCTCTTTAGTCTCTTTGGCTAAACCGTTCCAGAACTCCATTGATTGAAGATCGCCGTGATGCTCGATTGTGATTCGGAACTTAGGGTTTTTGAGATTGTGGCGGAGTGATAAGATGTAGGACCAGGCTTCTGAGCTGTAGCCTCCGCTCGAGAGGAAAGGAGCCATCCATAACACGCAGTGGGAGGGAGATGACTCAGTTTTTTTGGATTTGAATTTGGATTTGGATTTGGAGAAGAGAGGTTGAAGATAGGTGTAGATGCGATTTGCGGTGAATGTGAATTTAAGAGTTTGGGTTTTGTAGAGATCGGTGGTAGTGAAGGAGAGTATTAGTATAGAAAGGAGAAGGAATAGGATGGAAGATGAGTAGATGAACGTGGAAAATCTCCATGGTCGCTTCGTTCGATCTGGTGGTTGCTCCATCGTTGCAGAAGAGAGTTAAGAGAGAGACGAAAGAAACAGAGTGGAGACGGAGATTCAAAGCAGTTAAAGGCCCATTAAGAGTTTGTTGGCCCATTAATAGTTTGTTGGCCCATTAAGTCACAGTCTCAACCCGTTTTTTTTTTCTTTTTTAACCAGTAGCAGTAGAAGATCCTCCGAATGAAAAGGTTTGAGATGAGAAAGTGGTGAATGAGGAACCAAAGGCTGGAGCAGAGTTGGGAGCTTGCTAGTTTGTACCAAATGGGGAAGTGCTCGATGTACCACTAAAGCTTACATAGGAGTTTGTCGAACTCAGTTAAGGGTTTGAACCAAAAGAAAATACTGCAGGTTCTGACTTTGATAATCCAAATGGAGAAACTGTTGTTCCCATACAAACCAAATGAAGGAGCTGATGCAGATGACCTAAACACAAAGGGGGCGATTAAATTTAAAAAGAAAAAAAAAAGTCTAAAACGACGTCAGTTCATGTTGATGTGCCTCTTCTTCACAACTTAGAGCATCATTAACAGTAAAACTCACTTGGTTTCTTATTATTTTTTTTTTTATTTAAAAAAAAAAAATTAAACCAATCGCGGACCGACATAAACACAAACAGTGCAAAAGACGGTTTTTATTTAAGAATTTTAGGAACCGTTTCTTGCACTGTTCACGGGCCCCACATGTCAGTGGGGTCCGCGAACAGTGGAAGAGACCCCCTTAAAAGACCCTAGTAATGGTGCTCTTAGAGCATGATTAAAGGGGTTCTTAAGGGGATGGATCCCATGAATAGTGTAAGAATCGGTTCTTAAAACTCTTAAATAAGAACCGGTTCTTAAGAGTTTCTTGCACTGTTTGCGAGTCCCACTGACACGTGGCGACCCGCGATTGGTTCGTTTTTTTCTTTTTTTTTTAAATAAAAACTCAAATTAAAAAAAAAAAAAAAAAAAAAACTAGAACCCCAAATGGAGTTCTAGGGTTAATCATGCTCTTAGCGCTTCTATGCTTTCCTTGTAGTGCAAGAAACCGTTTTAAAAAAATGATATAAGACCTTTGGACCAAGAAAGCGACAAAGTCAATACCCTAAAGCAATCCTAAACCCAAACCTTAAAACCTCCTATTACACACAAGTATCTCATATATACACACAGCTATCATTCAAAAAACTTTAGGAATTTTCTGTTTCACAGTTTAATTTATTATTTCAAAAGAAACTTGCTTTGATATATACATACAGACTTGTCAATGTTGAGGAGGCAAAGACCTGGCGGTGGCCGTCACCCGCCACCGTTGACTCCAACGGTGAGCAACTTCAAGCCAAGAGCTCAATGGAACAACTCCGGATCTTCCATTTTACTCTACGTCAATCTTCCTGGTCCATTTTCTCTCCTCTTTCTTTTTTTTTTTTTAATTTGTCATTGAAACCGAATCTTTAGTTAATAAGAATTATGTAAGTTTCTTGTAATCGACAGGGTTTTATAAAGACCAAATAGAAATCAAGAAGGATGAGAAGACACGGACTATCTACATTCAAGGCCAGCGACCACTCTCTACTCATACTAAAGCTCGTTTCAATGAAGTTTACCGTGTCCCCGAGTCGTGTGATATGACGAAACTGAACACTTCCTTCTCACATGGACTCTTGACGATCGAGTTCCCGGTGGTGGTTGAAGGTGATAAAACAGAAAAGGCAGGCAATGATCAGGGGACGACTGTACAGAGGCTTGATAATGAGGAAAGTAGAGGGAGTAGTCTCAGTGGGAGTAGCTTGGGGAGAAAGAAACCTTTGGATAAAGAGAAACAAGTGGGAACAATTCAAGAGAAAGCTGCTCCGTTGACGAGTAAAGAAGAACCCAAAACGTATAAATCAGTGGTTGAGGGTAAGAGAGTGGTGCCAACGGCCAATCAAGTGAAGGCTGAACAGAAAGTGGCCAGCCCTAGCTTGGGTAGTAAGGAGCATGTGAAACAAGAGACGGTGGTTGAGAAAAAGGAAGCTGTTAAAATAGGTCAACAAAAGACTGTACAGAAGGCAAAGGAGGAAGAGGCTCGGAGTGCATCGACCGTTGATGGTAGCTTGAAAGCCAAGGTAGTCACCAAAGAAGAGAAAGAAATTGAGAGGAAGAAAAATATTGGACAGAAGGTGAAGGAGGAAGGAAAGATTGGCTTGGGTGAGAAGAAAGAGGAGAACTCCACAAAACAAGCGGTTGGTGATGAGGCACAAAGAACAAACAAGGAGATTTCTGCTACGAACCAGGCAAAACCTGAGTTAAAGACAAAAGAGAAAGTTGAAAGAATAACACATGAAGGTAATGGAAACGTGATAAGTAAGCATGATAAGAAGGATGAGAAGATGCTTGGATACAAGGTAAGTGAAGGAGAGATTCAAGAGAGAGTGGAAGAAAAGAAGGTAGAAGAAGCTGGTCTAGTCATGGAACCAAGAAGGGTAGATTCAGATGTGAAGGTAGACTTAACCAAAGGAGGTGAAGAAAGAGAGAAGATTGTTAAAAAGATTTCAAAATCAGAAAGGGTTACATTACTAGTCGAAGAAGAGAGGAAGACCATCATGGATACTCATGCAACAGAAGGAAGAGGGCATGAAAGTCAGGTATATGACACATCATTGGTCAATGTTGGAGTAGCTTCTCTTGTCATTATGGGGTTTGGTGCATACGTCTTCGTACCACTTGTAAAAATGTTCTACTGATTCTGTTAAAGAAAAAAAAAAAAGCAGATAGACACTTATGGTTACGAATATACCAAAAAAATAAACCAGGACATAAGCTGGACCCTGAAATTAGTGTACCACATTCGTTTTTCTCAATGGAACTTAAGCTGGACCCTGAAATTAGCTTTTCGAATCTTCAAGATTACCTGAAGCCAGGCTTCCAATCCTAATTTTTTTAAGTATCACAAACACTCATGCAAGTCTGTAAAGGCATCATAAATATTTTTATGTCATGAGTACACTATGCCAGTAATATTCAACTATTTTCATACAAACAAAAAACCTCATTTAAATCACACGACTTGTTATGTGATCAAATTTGAATCTCAGTGTAATAGATGATATACTTTAGCTAGAATGTTTGTGGTAAGGTCCTTAATTTTCAATTCATATGTTTTCCTGTATTCAATTGCATTTTTATAATTTTCAAGTTTTACTCAAGTGAATATCACCTTTTTTGTGTAATCACACCCAAGTAAAATATCAGTAAAATATCAGTAAAATATCATATAAATCAACTTTGATATTAATATCATCAATTATATATGAGAAATAATTGTGGATATTTGTACATCTTTTTGTATAGTTTCAATGAGGCTTTTGTTGCTTGGAAATCTGTAACTAAAAGTATTTTGACCATTCATTTCATGTTTATTTTCATTTGTTACAAGCTCTATGTTCTTTATAATCATTGACTTCAATTTAGTTGTTATATTTATTATCTTCTTAGAAATTTCTTTTGGAAAATTTAGTCATAGATTATGATAATCAACTTTCATTTCCAAACTGCCAAAAAACTACATAAATATGAAAAATACATTGAGTGCATTCAATTTAAAGAAAAAAAAGTCACCAATGAATGAATATCTTCAATGTATACATAGTCGATTGAGACATTCTTCTTAATCAACATCATCAATATCAGCTTCTTTTTCTTCAATAATTTGGGTAGAATTGAACAATTGATTCAGTGCCTTTTAATTAAGCCCCAACACCAATGCATTGTGCACAAACAATGTCCAATCATTTTATTTCAATTATAATATAACTCAATAGTAAGAATAACTCACTATCTTGTGCATGTAGAGATAACATCTTTCACGTAGAGGAATAGAAAAAAAAAACTTGAATTTGCTCATGCATAAAAATTCAGATAAAAGATTGAGTTTTTCATAAATTTGTTAATCATTGTTCGTTACGGAATCGTTGTGGCAGCGCAACAGCAAAAGAAAGTAACTTTAATAGAGAGCAAAATAGCATGGTGGAAACATAATTAATGGCTGGAAGTGATCGCCGGTGTTGTCTGTGACGTCTTTCACAGACGCTAATATTTTCAGCATCATCACTTGTTTGCAAAAAGTCTGACGCTTCTTTACCCGACAATAATAAATAGCTTAGTTGCCGTCATTTTTTCTATTAATTAATTTAGTCACCGTTGTTGTTTTCTGTCACAACCGTTGATGCTGCGATTGATAAAAGAACATGACTGTTATATAAAAACTAAAGTCATTTAACTATGTCAATTGTAAGCATGTTTCAAGTACCAAATATCAAATATTCAAGTCTTATATCATCATATTTCACCATTTAGATGTAAATATAAACAACAACAAAAGTAAGCAAGAATTTTATTCTTAGTCAAAATTTGAAACTTTATAAATAGCTTGAAAACTTAACATTAAATAGTTCCACAAAAATCCATCAGCCTCATATAAATCTATGCTTGTTAATCTTCTACAACTCTTTATATTTTCCATAACATATCTATGATAAAATATCCGTTGTTCAAAAATTGCAACAAGGTGTCTTAATCACATTTTTTATTGAAGCACTAGCTACCATTAATATCGTTCAAGTTGTAAACTAACTTCTCTAATAGCATGGAATGTATAGCCAACCTTTGCAGCACAATGTTGAGTGAGATTAGACTACAAAGAAAAAATGAATAAATATAAATAATTAGAAATGGTGTTCTCTAATTTATTTATAAAAAAAAACATGAAATGTATTTTACATAATGATGTTGCATATCTACATTGTGGAGCTCGCAATCCTTCAACTAAAAGCAACTAACAAATACATAAGAGTAATTGATATGTTCAATGCATTTGAAGTTAATGTTATTCATCAATTTTATGTTAATTATTTTAATTTTTTACATATTGATTCAAATTGCTTCAGCCAATTGGTCTGTTTTTTGTTTTGTTCACTTTGCACACATCGCAACTACTCAGACCATAGCGTAGATCACGAAAAGTCATGAAACATGATTTGTTCGGATATTTTTGACACCTTGAATCATTGAACGTCCTGAAAGAGGATTTGGTTATATTTTATTTTGGCTTCCAATAAAGATTAAAATAGAAAGGTCAACAGTTGAACATGTATATTAGTATATTATCTAGGGCAATTCTCTTAAATAGCCATTTTTAAGTTTTTGTCACAAAAATAGCCCTAAAAAAATAAAATGACCAAAATAGACTTTTTTTTTTTTGAAATTTTGATTTTTTTTTATTTTTTTTTTGAAATATGAAACCCTAACCCCAAACCCACCCCTTTACTCTAAACCCTAAAGTCCAAATTAGTTAACCCTAGGGGTATAAATGTATATAAATGAATTTTTTAGCTTCTAAAAAAAACATTTTGGTCATTTTCTTCCTTAAAAGCTATTTTTGTGACAAACAACCTAAAAATGGCTATCTGAGGGAATTTTTCTATTATCTATGTCACTATATAACAGTTATATGTCACTATATTGGCTATAGTTTTCTATTGATGAACAACATTTTATTTTGGTTACATATGTCCTTCCTAAAAAAGGTTTAATTAGTCTATTATAAAGGCGCTTAAAAAAACATCTGCGGACAATGTCAATGAAAAACATATTAATCGAGTAAGTTCTTATATGAATGAACTTTCAATTCTTTTATCAATAAATATTCATTGACAGCTTTCGAAAAAAACTTATTTAAATATCCAAATTTGACCATATAATCCCAATAAATATTGTAATGTGTATTGTAGGATTTGATAGAATTTATTAATAAATAAAATAATATTAATTTGTCAACTACTTGTGATAGTCAGGCCTAGCTAGCAATTCAAATTTGACAATGTAAACTTACAACATGTAAAATCAAAATTGGCGAATAAGAAAAAAAAAACACGATTGATGATAAAAAGAGTAATCAGCAAATAAACTGAACCAGGAATATAAACCATTACACAAACTTAAATTTTGTAAATTAAAGTTATATGTGCTCATAGGAAAGCTAATCTTATAATTAATCAAGAGTAATTGCGACTTATGAAAAAAATAAAAATAAGAAACACATACCACCGAGATGCATGCTTATAGTTGTTTTACATAAAACATGAGAAGCACTTATGAATTCATATACATTCTTGATAAATCTAAATAAATTTTCTAACCTGCTTTGTGCATCGCACGTAAACTGTTAATTTATTCAAAGTATTATATTATTTTTCTTTGTATTTATATGGACTACTATCTCCAAACCAAACCCAACAAAAAAAAAAAAAAAAACTTCAAACGAAGAAAATATCAAAAAAAAGAAAGGAGGAAAATGTCTTCCTCCTACGGCAAAGTAGACGAGCGTGAACATGTAACGCTCGAAGCTCGTCGCAACTCGAGGAAGAGAATCACAATCATCGTCGTATCACTACTCGTTCTCGTCGGTATCGTTACAGGAGCCGTCTTCGGAACCATGTCTAACAAGAAGTCAACCACGGTGGAGACCAACGCTAACGGAGACTCAATCTCCGTTTCCGTTAAAGCCGTTTGCGACGTTACATTACACAAAGACAAGTGTTTCGAAACTGTCGGAACAGCTCCAAACGCAAGCAGTCTCAATCCAGAACAGTTGTTTATATACGCCGTCAAGATCACAATCGTGGAAGCCACGAAAGCTCGCAACGCGTTCTCTTCTTCCGTGGCCAACACGACGAAGGCCATGCATGCATGCGTCGAGCTTCTTGACCTAACGATAGATAACTTAAACAACACGTTAACTTCTTCATCAAACGGTGACGTCACGTTACCTAAGCTATGCAGTGACCTCCGTACATGGCTAAGCTCAGCCGAGACGTACCAAGACACGTGCGTTGAGACGTTGGCTGAATCAAACAATACAGAATCGAAGACGTTCGGAGAAAGTCAGCTCAAGAACGCAACGGAGCTAACGAGTAACGCCTTAGCTATCATCACATGGCTTGGTAAGATCGCTGAATCTTTTAAACTCACGAGACGTTTACTTAGTGCTGACGTGGCGGTGGACTTCAACGTGGGGAGGAGGTTGTTGCAGAGCACGGATTTGAGGAGAGTTGCGAATATTGTGGTGGCGAAGGATGGATCAGGGAAGTATAGAACGATAAGTAGGGCTTTAAAAGATGTGCCTGAGAAGAGTGACAAGAGAACGGTTATATATGTGAAGAAAGGAGTTTATTTTGAGAATGTGAAAGTGGAGAAGAACATGTGGAATGTTGTTGTTGTTGGAGATGGAGGGAGCAAGAGTATTGTAACTGGTAGACTCAATGTCATCGATGGAACTCCCACTTTCCAGAGCGCCACGTTCGGTAAATCTCTCTATATTTTTACCACTTATTTCATGTTCCAAACACATAACATGTTATAATGAACCAACTAATCTAATAACCTCGAGGATGAATATGGAGAACTTAATTAAAGATTTGTTTTTGTTAAGATATTATCAACTATATCTATATAATCTCTAGATTTTCTTGGGTAGTTTAAAATTATTTGCTTTGCCAAGCTTCTTCAGGTTCTTTGTTCATTTCATTATCTATTCTCCATTAGTTTCTAAGAGCAATGATTTTTTTTTGATCAAAAGAGCAATGATTATTCCTAAAAAGAGTTTATGGATTTTTAATTTTTTTAATTTTTGTCCGAAAAATATATATAAAGTAACTAATCGCGGACTGTCACATTTCAGTAGGGTCCGCAAACAGTACAAAAATCCTACAACAATCGATCCTTATTTGGTAATTTTGATTACCGGTTTTCTGATTTTGGCGAAATTCGATAACTATTTTTTGTGTTAAAAACCTGTTAAGGATCCCGCGATGCACATGGTCTAAAAACATTGGACATACTCTTTTCAGAAACTTAACAATATAATATTAGTAGTTTTAATATTGTTTGTTTACATTATGTAAATTTAAACTCTTAAAATAAAATTAGCCATTTAAACAATGACAAGTGTGCTTAGGGGTTCTTCATAGGTTCGTGCAGTGTTTCTGTTTAGAGACGATTTCTTCAAAATATTTTTATGACTATTGTAGGGTATTTCTCAATAATCTATACAGAAAAGATATATAAATCCTTGCCTGTCTGTCACCCAAGAAACAAGTTACTGTATTTGACTGATTCGCTATGATTCAAGAAACCAGTTTTGACTTTGCTATATATGTTTTATACAGCTGTGTTCGGGAAAGGGTTTATGGCAAAAGAAATGGGTTTCATCAACACAGCCGGTCCATCAAAACACCAAGCCGTAGCTCTAATGGTCAGCGCCGACCTCGCCGCCTTTTACCGATGCACAATGAACGCATACCAAGACACACTCTACGTGCATGCACAACGTCAGTTTTACCGTGAATGCACCATAATAGGAACAGTCGATTTCATCTTCGGTAACGCAGCTTCCGTTCTACAAAACTGCAACATTCTCCCTCGCCGACCAATGCAAGGACAACAGAACACAATAACCGCTCAAGGACGCAAAGATCCTAACCAGAACACAGGAATCTCGATCCACCGTTGTAACATATCTCCACTTGGTAACTTAACTGGTGTTCAAACGTTTTTAGGTCGGCCATGGAAGGATTTCTCCACGACGGTTATAATGGAATCTTCGTTGAATGGGTTTATTGATCCGAAAGGTTGGTTGCCGTGGATCGGAGACTCTGCACCGGATACGATATTTTACGGTGAGTATAAGAATATTGGCGCTGGTGCGTCGACGAAGAATAGGGTTAAGTGGAAGGGGTTGAGGTTTTTGAGTACAAGTGAAGCGAATAGGTTTACGGTTAAGCCTTTCATCGACGGAGAAAGATGGCTTCCGACAACTAAAGTGCCGTTCAGGTCTGGTCTCTGACTTTGTTTTCTGATAACGAGATTTTCCAATTCAAATCACGTGTTATAAAGTGTTTATTGTTATTCTGTTGTATCATTTGATTGATTAATTTCAAATCACACTATCTAAAAATAAACAAGGTGAGCATATTGTGAATTACTGAATTTGTGTTGGTTTATTAGTTGGTAATTTGTTTATTTTTTTCTTAATTTATTTCATTTTGAAGAAATATCATATTTAGATCAAATCTTATCCATTGCATATTTATATGTTGGCCATTGTACTTGTTCTAAATGTCAAAAACACTCAATTTCTTTCAAAAGCAGAGATTAATTGTTCTAGGTGAATTTCAGTCAAAAATTATTGGTTATCTGAAAAATAAAACAGTTATTATAAGCATGTATAAATAATCATGATTCATGAGAAACATTCGCTGCATTCCTCTATTGGCTCCTATCAATAAAAGTCCATCTTAAGGAGTGGATAGCATGCTGCACGCATAGAGACGTCATTTGAACCGATGATATTTTATGTGCTTAGAAAACGAAATAAGATAATATAAAAAATATCATATATCCATATGTATTTATGCAAAAATAATCTACTCTATTAAAACATGAACATTGATCTATTGATAAATGTTATGTCTAACTATGTATTTCATTTATTTAAGAGACTATTATATCAAACTAAATTAATATTAAACATAAATATAATTATAGAAAAAAAATTAAAACAAAATGTTTTAGTTTTCCAAAAAAAAATCAAATAAAAAATATACCAGTTCTTTCTAAAGGCAGATCAAAATCTAATGTATTTATTGAAAACAAATTGTATTTTGGAACAGTATCACTTTATCCTTCCGCACTAACCAATGAAGAGGTAACACAACACAATAACTAGCTAATGTAGCCATCAAACAATATAGCTTGCAAGTTTGCAACCTTTCCAAATCAGGGAATAACTGAGAGCATGATTATCCGGGGTTTCTTAAGGTGAGGTTCTTAACAGAAGTTAATGAACAGTTTCTTAATTTCCGCTAAGAACCTCACCTTAAGAAACCCCGGATAATCATGGTCTGAGGGAGAGAAATAATCCAGGGTTTCGTATTAGAAAAGAAACTTAATACTGGGAAACGCTTTATTAGTCGGCAACAGTCTCGTGAAGATGTGTTCAGTGTCATAACTCCACTCAACGAGATTTATCCTTGACATCAGATATTGTTCGTTGTTTCTTCTGTGTATGCCTTTGTACATGTAGCATATATATATGGTTGATGATTCAAAATTTAATTTGAGTTCTTTATGCATGTGTTATCTTAGATACATAATTATATAAATTGAACTAATAAACTGGTTAAATACTTTAATATGGCTAGTTGGTTACACTCAAAAGAGGTAATGTTTTCATATTATTATGCAAAACCAAATATGATTCGACTGATAAAATGATTTTATTAATTGTATAAGTAAACACCAAAAATCAAGACTCCAATACTTAGAAGAAATGAATATTTATTGCTTTATAATTAAATGAGGAAGTACATATATGTATATAAAAATATTCTTATATGATGTGATTATCATTCTTTGCGAACCAAACCACCATAGAATGGAATATCGGTTTGAGGCAACCAAGTATCTCCCAAGGTAAAGTTGTAAACCGTGAAGTTCACGGCTTGTGCCATGTCCAATAAATTGTACCCTAACCACTGCACTCTCCGGTCAGTCTTTGCCCCTGGACCAAAGTTATCATACTCACCATAGTAAATCGTGTCTAAACCAGTTGTACCATTCCATTCGAGCCATCCGACAGGTTGAACAATGTCACTAATATATGATTGCATGAAAACCGTTCTTGAGTAAGGCTTCCATGGTCGCCCTAGGAACGTCATAGTCGAGGTAGGATCAGCTGCAAGATCTGGTGCGGCTTTGATGGTACAGTTGATGATAGAGATTCCAGTGTTTTGGTTTGGTTCGGTTCTTCCGTGTGCTGTGATTGCATTCTTCTGCTTTGCCATTGGTTTTCTAGCATATATATTGCAGTTTTGAAAGACTGCTGCTGCGTTTCCGAATATAAAATCAATGGTACCTATAACAAAAGAAAAGGAAGAAAAAAGGGACAGATTAAAAATGTATCAACGAAAAGGCATTCATGTAGAGTCATAAATGTTTTTTCTTATTTGGCTACTAGTAATCTTTGTAATCGCTGTCAAAATTTGAAAATTGGTATAATATTTAATATTTTAAAAAATAAAAAATAAAATATGTATCAATGAAAGGCTTTCAATGAAAAAAATGAGTTATAAGTTTGAACTTGGTTTGTGCAGATCATATTTCAATAACACAATACACAAGTATATAAAAATGTTTTTTTTTTACTAAACAAAATGTAATACTTCCTCTATTTCATAATAAATGTCGTTTTAACTTTTTGTACACATATTAAGAAAATATTTAATTTTGTATATTTTTTATATAAAAATATCATTACCCATACACCTAACTATATTTCAACCAATAGAAAATTAAACTGGAAAATAAAATCAATAAATTTTGTATTGAAATGCTAAAACGACACTTATTTTGTAATGAAATTTTTTCTCTAAAACAACATTTAATATGAAAGGAAAATATTAAATGGAAAGGAGTATTATGGAATGATAAAAAAGTATATAAAATGTTAAGGTAGTAGCAGAACTTATCATACCATATATATCGCATTCGCGATAGAACTGTCTTAGAGAATGCACGTAAAGAGTATCTTGATAGCCTTCAAAGCTACACCGGTAAAAAGTGGATCCTTCCGCATTGTTCCTCAAGGCCACGGCCTGATGCTTCTCAGGTCCGGCAGTGTTTCTGAATGTAACATCAACCGCCATGAACCGTTCTCCAACCACCGCTACAAAATTAATTAAATTAACACTATCATAAACCATAAACCGAGCATGATTAACTCGAAATTCTTAAGATGAGATTCTTAGCGTAATTTAAGAACTTGTTCTTAACTTTAACAAAGAAAAAACTAACCAAAGCTGGAGCAATTATACGTAGTCCAACCATCAACAACATTATGGTTTCCGGTAATGATCGTCTTGTTAATTCCATCTCCCATAAGCAATAAGTTCTTTTTGGTTATTGGAACAACGATATATTCTTCATAGACACCTTCTCTTGCGTATATGACAAAGTAACCATCCTCGGGTCTAGCGTTATTAGGTGCGGCTGCTATTGCGTCAGTGATGGTTGTGAAGTTGTCGGTTTTGTAAGGACCGACGATAACCGCTTGACTGACGAGGATTGAACCGCCGCTCGTCACTCCAAGCTCACCCAACTTCCGGTTAGCGTTCCTACAATTTTTGTCCTTGTCGCATGTTTTACGTAAAACCTATATACAAAAACAAAAAAAAAAAGCATCAAAACATGTTATTATTCTCTTTATTAGAACATTAAATAGCTTATAATTTCATGTCTTGCTAAATCAGTCTATATTGTAGCCGCACGAAATGACGGTGGACATCCTATGATGAGGGAATCCACGTGAACACAGTTGGATTCGAGTGTGGACACAAATGATTTTTTGAGAGAAATTTCGAGCATTTTTAGTTTATTTTTTATAAAAATAATATTTAAGAAAAAAAAATAACCAAAATAAATTTTATTAGAGATTTGTTTTTACAAAAATAATTATTAAGGAAAAAATATCAAAATAGATTTTATTGAAAACTAAAAAATACATTTATACGTATTTATATCCCTAGGGTAAATTAATCTATAGATTTAAGGTTTAGAGTTAAATGGTAGAATTGAGAAAGATATTTCAAATTTCAAATATATATATATATATTCAAAATTTCAAAAAAAAACTATTTTGGTCATTTTATTTTTCGATGACTATTTTTATGACAAATTTTTTTTAAAAAATATTTAAGAGAATTACCTTTTTTTTTTTTTTTTTTTTTTTTTGTAATACACCCAAATGATTTTTTTAAAAGTCAAAGATGAGCGACCCAATTGATCATTGTTTTACTTGCAATAAAATGTGGCCTTAAAATGAGCGTAGGCCATGTGACATTTACTATCTTATGCTTCTGGATCACACACACACACAACAAGAGCACGTCCATTTCATTCTGACTCGATCTAGAAAAACTCTTAGATATGTTCGAATATTTATATCAATCCCTACGTCCTAAACAAGTAGATTCCAACCATATATTAAAACTGTTATCAGTATCTGTCCTCCTAAACAATGGTTTTATTATTATTAACCCATGATTTAATCTATTGTTATTACCTTAATCAATGTCTCAAGTGGCTCGCGATAGGTTGCGTTACGACCACCAAGAATCTTCCCTTTAGAGACTTTAAACCTCTTCAAGTTACGGTTAAGCGCGTGGCTCACAAGCCCCAACGACACACTATAAAGGCGAGTGAGATTTCCCATCGGCGACCCAATAGCGGCGGCGAAACCACTCTTCGCCTCCACTAGTCCGTCAAGACACGTCTGCTGGTTCGTCACCACACCACTAAGAAGACTGTTCACATGCTCCACGAGCGCCGCCGTCATCATATCCGCCATTTTGAGCTCAGCCCCGACGGTTTCGAGATAGTTCACACTCAGCTCAGCTAACTCGCCGCAGTCCGCCACCGCGCCTATTTCCTCCGCCGTCATGGAGCCGGGTTTGTTTCTCACGCGGCGTACGTACCCGTTGATGACTTTGGAGAGGCGGCTCGCTTGTTTGAGGCATTGTTTGATGGTGAACTTGCCGTAGCTGTAAGGGTCTGACGGTGAGGATTTGACAGCGGAGAGGATCGTACGGCAGAGCTTTGGGTATGGAGTTGACTTACAAGCGGCCGAAGTTGACTGTGTAGGAGGCAAAGAAGGTGGCTGTGAGGGAGGCAAAGAAGGCGGCTGTGAGGGAGATAAGGAGGGTGGCTGTGAGGGAGGCTGCAAAGGGGACGGTGAGGGAGACTGTGGTGAGATTAGCAAAGCACATGAGAGGAAAAGAACTGACAGGAACAGGAGAGAAGAAGAGTAGTGTAGTGTTTTCATTTTTGTTTCTTATGTTATGGTGTTTGGTTAGTGGATTGGTTATAATGTGTGTATATATAGGAGATAGAAGGAGCTTGAGGTATTTAATGAATTCATGGATTCGAGGGAAACTATATTATGTAATGCATGTTGGTCTAGTAATTAATAATACATGTATATTATTTCGTTTTGGTCAAATAAAGAGTTTCATGTGTTATGTGTAAGATAATTGTGTTTTGCAGCAGGTGGTCCACCCAAAGTTGGTTTTCGTGACGGTGGACCGGGTTGACTTGATTAGAAAGAGTTTGGTTTTCATGTGATTTAACCGTAAAATTGGGTATTTTCTAGTGTTTTAAATTTTTGTTTAGTACAAATTGTTATGGTAGAAACTGTAAGTCGTCTGTACTAGAAAAAGGCAATCAGGCATGTTTATACATCTCTCCAAATTGTTACGCTATAAACTGTAAGTCGTCGGTGATAAAAAAAAGGCAATCAGGCATGTTTATACATCTCTCGAGATTAATTTGCAATTAATACTATTTAGAAATTAACAAGGTGGGTTGACTTTTGTTAGAAAAGTTTTACTATTTCATATGATTTGATTTTGACCATGCGAATGCATGCATGTGATGTGTTGGGGAGCTTTAGGACAAGGCAACGCGTGAAGGCAAGACGGTGAAGACTATACGAAGTCGTCACTCTTGTCTATTCCACAATTCATACTTACAAGTTATTAGTTATGGTCCATTTGAATACACTCACACACTTGCTCTTCATGGCATACCGTAACAGTACCACATGTCTAAAAATTAATCATTGTTTTAAGTAATATACTCTCTTCATTTCAAATGTACAAGGTCTAATTAATAGAGCTTCTTATGTTTTAAATATGTAAAATCTTTTCATATTTTTGGTAAACTTTAATTTTATTAAAATTTATACAATCAATGATGTTTTGTACTGTTTTACCAAAAAAATAAGTTTTGTAGTTTATTTTGTAATTGGTTACCTAATTTTTAATTTATATTTTAAAGTATATTTTTAAATAGTTGTATATCGTCTTAAAACATAATTTGATATGCACGTCTGTATGGGTTTTGATTTTTAGTGTTTTTAAAAAATAATTTTAATAATATTTTTAAACACATATATTATTGGATAATTTTAAGTTTCTATGAATCTACCCCGGACACATAAAAATTTGATTCGAACCATGTCTAGAAATTTATAATATCTAAGTGGAATTTAATTTTAA
The DNA here is from genome assembly GCA_012274485.2 of Sinapis alba. Lineage (NCBI taxonomy): Eukaryota > Viridiplantae > Streptophyta > Magnoliopsida > Brassicales > Brassicaceae > Sinapis > Sinapis alba. The sequence goes on along the minus strand of MU105687.1, from coordinate 235,218 downwards.
AATCTAAAAAACCTGATATCCAAATAATAATTAGTACTCAAATGCGTATTTGGATGATTTTAACAAAAAAATTTATAAACTGTTTTTGAATATTTGTTACGAACGAAATAATTTCATTCAAACATGTGAAGTTATTATTGTTAACACGTAAAATAAATAAAGTTAAATTATTATAGTAAATACAATTAATGAAATAGTTAATAAAACACTTTAAAATAGATAAGTTATATTTTATATTTTGTAATAAATGCTGTTAAATTAACTAAAACATAATAAATAAAATAGTTAGAATTAGTTAAAAAATGAAAATCTATAAAAAAACACTTAAAATAGACAATAGGTAATATATTATTTTGTACTTCAGTTTTAATACAAATGATACATTTTGGAATAGAGGAAGTATATGTTTTATCTACTAGACTTGTAGGAACCATAATAAAGACAAAGACATACAACCGAATACTAAACTAATTTCACTTTGGTTTCAATTCGGTGAATACATTCCCTAACCAAATGAAAGGAACCAATCCGGATTTAGAATAAGATCGATGTTTGTTTCCTATTCTGCAAAAGGTTAGAAAAATCTAAAAATGGTAAAAAGAAGAAGATGCTAAGTAAGCAAATACTAAATACATCACATGAAGAAAATATATCTAAAGACGGAATGTTACAAAAGAGAAGATGAATTCAACTTGGAACTTGAGATCAAGCATGAACAACAGAGACTGAGTCTAGCTCACGGCCGTGAACCCTGAAGCGGTAGATACAAGTGTGTGAAGAGCTTCCGTGATTCGATGTGAAGTCTAGCCTTACAGTATTGACAAGTCCCGAGTGAGCAGAATCAGCAATGTCGAATGTCTGTGCGTTGGACCTGTCCAAGTCGTAAGTGAACTCTGTAAGAAGGAGTCTTGTCTCACTCTCCATATCTTTGTCTTCTAGCCATCCTGACACACGGCAATCCTTTGGGGCGCTTGATCTGTCATAGGCCACAGCCTGTTCGATTTCATGGTGCATAACCCGTAATATCAGTATTGTTGACAAGTATATAGCACAAGAACACAACTGGATATATTGTTCAAAGTAACTGACACAGCCAGTGTCCTAAACTGAAACTCAAGTGAGATTTACAAAACTAGTTCTTGCCCTCTATTCAGTAACACATTGTCTAATCCATTGTACATGGCATCTCAATACCTAAAAATTCCACAGAGAACCCTTTTTTCAGGAATGAAGTTAATATATCTAAACCAATCTTAGGTGAAAGTAACATAGTATTACCTTAGAGACATGTTCCAAGGTAACAGCCTCAGGTATTATCGGTGCTCTAAGCCTGACTTGAACATAACCACTACTTCCTTTCATCGGAAAACACTGTCCAGGCTCCCCGAAACTCGGTGTCAACATCTTAACCGCTTTACTATGAACCCTTCTCCTGATTATCACAAACCAACTACCTCCACTCCCAACAATATAAGGATCCGAATGATCCATCACAAACCCCCCACCAGACGCTAACGCATAGTCCACTAATCCAAGCCCATCAGCAGCATGCTTCCCAATCTCTTTCTCCACAATACCACGAGCATAAACCCTCAACTCATCAATGCTAACACCACTAACATCAGAATCACGAACCTTACCGTTCTTTAACTCCTCGTAAACCCTCTCTAACTCATCTCTAGACACAAAAGGTTTAGAATTTACTTCTTTTATAGAACCCTCTAACGTATCTACCCTAGAATCCACCTTCTTAAGCTCACTCTCCAAAGCATAAGATGTGGAATCGATTCTCTCCCTAATTCCCCTCGTTTCGGTTTCCATCTTCTTATCGAGAAACTCGACTTGCACCTGCATCATCTTCGTCGTGGTCTTCACCAATCCATCGACTTCCGAGATTCGATTCTCTAACTCAGACAAAACCATCTCCGTCTCGTTCGGGAAAGTGGATGAAGAAGATAAAGGCGGCTCCTTTATAGTCACTTTCCAAATCAACTGAATCAGCCCAGCGAGTAACAGGAGAGCACCGAACTGCTTCGCGAAGATCCTAATCACTCTCGTTTTCTCTGCCTTAGTCCCCTGCGCCTTCCGAGTTCGTCGCTGCGTCGTGGCGGTCGTTTTAGTCCCCGCCGCGGTTGTGGATCCTGACTTTCTTGTCGCCGGACTGTTGGATCTCTCAGCGCGAATCGGATCATGGGTCGTGCCGGCGGACTCTCTAACTGCTGTTTTGGAATCGGATTCGGGAGGCGGGAAATCGAGGGTGGGTTTCTTATCGACGGAGATGGTCGGCGTCCGTCTAGTCGCCGCCGTGGGAGTAGCGGTGAGTGACAGCGTCGATGCCGACATGATCTGGAAGGTTGACTATAGAGTTAGCAATGATCTTCTTTTGGAGTAAACCCTAATTTGACTAGAGAGAGGGATTTGAAATGGAAGAAGAAGAGCGAGAAGGTTATATATATGGAAGAGAGTGAGTATCTATCAAAGGTCTGACATTTGTAAGTTGTAACTTTGGCTCCTGCTTTTGTTTTAACTTTAGTTCAAATTTGATCTTTTCACACTTATCAAGGTCATTTGTCACTGACCCAACATTTGAACTGAAAAATCTGAACATATATCTACTCCAATTGTATAGATATTTGAATGAATTGTGTAAGACAACATTTTAGGTTATGAATATCATCTAAACCTCAATAGAGATCTGAAAATCCAAAAATTTGTAAACTCTCGAAGAACCAAACTCAAATATCAGAATTAGTATTTAAATAAAAACTGAAAGAAATGAATTTGGATTTCAATAAGTGTATTTCATAGAACTATAATCAAAAACTCGAAAAACTTAATTTTATGGTGATAAATATATTAATAGTTTGTGAAAGCACCATGGTGAAAGTCTAAAAGTTTCTATATCAGATCTGGGATTCAGTTCTTAGGAAAATCATGTAGTTAATCATCAAACGTAATGAGATAGATAATGTAATCGATAATTTGACTAGTGTTACACAAAATATATTAATAGTGAAAATACCTACACCGGTTAATGGTTTCGTGGTTACAATGAAAACTTTGAATTAAGAAAACGAAACCGAATTAAACCGGTAACAAACTAGGAAAACTCTAGAAAGGAGGGTTTTAATCATCCCAAATCTCCCCTGTCGTTCTTGTCAGAACCAGCTCACCGCTTTCGACAGCGAGTATTCCGATTTGGTGAACGCAAAGATTTGATGGGCCTCAAAGCCCAAGAAAGGAAGCATATTTGCCCATCAAACGTATTCTTCTTCTATGCTCAAGAAACTATCGGTTCACTGATGATCCATGTACTTGTCTTGTTACTTTATTCTTGCGTATCAAGCAACCTAAAGGCAAGATGATCATATAATTAAATAAAAGTTAATTTTATTCACCAAACTACTATTATTTATACACACGAGCACGCATAACGTAATTACAGTGTTAAACCACAGGACACTTTTTGTGACATGAAGTTAATACTCCTTGTCATCGTTTCTCTCTTCACAGAGTGGAAGAAGAATCAGAAACTGTCATTCTTATCTTTGCAGATTCTTTCAACAAATCAAATGAAGAGAACGAGTGTGGCGGGAGAATAACGGTAAGATCCTCCTCAGCCATCTCTAGCAAGCTTTCGTGTGGTGCAACCTTCTCTGGCTGTGTGAAGGAGTTTTCATCCATCACATTGGTAGATGTTAGTATTGTCTTCTTTGATCCAGAAACTTTCATCACGTTCGGGTCCAATCCAGTAACCAACACCTTCATATTCACTGAGGTAGCTCCAAAGTTCACAGCCTGCAAATAAATAAAATGAGAAGTAGTTAACACAGTTTTTTTTTACAAAGAATCAGATAAGTTTTGTACCTTTATGCGTATGTAATCTTGGCCATTGTTTTTCCATGAGATTGCAGATGCGACGAGAGAAGAAGAGTTTCCTTTTAGTGTTGAAGTGAGAAGAGTTGACCCGCTTGACTCTGCAAAGAACCGTTGGACCCAATAGCTAGGTGTTCCATATAGATGAGAGGAGTTGAAGACTATTGCATCAGGGTTCCACCTGAAAACCAATTCAAGAATTTGAGATTGTTGTTGTTGCCCTTTGCTTCCTGAGTTAAACGGAATGAGAGTTTACCTTCTGTCGTTTGTGTTCACAAAGAGTGGTGCATAGCTCGCCATTTCCACAATGTCACTGCAACAAAGAAACCATCAAGATGTTTCTTTTACTCATTTGGTGTTTTTAGTTTATGATCAAAAACCTGTTCTTTTCAAGACCAATGAGAAAGGCAGCTTCTGCAAGAGCGGCTAGGAGGCTTCCTTTACCAGCATCTTTTCCAGTTACAGCATATTCACTGACAAAAGCCTGCAAACATAGTCCCACCAGTGAGACACCGAAAAGCTTCAATTTGTCTTTGTTTTGAATAATGAGTGTTGTAAAAATAAGTCTAGGCGTCGCCTAGTCGCCAAACTGATGCAACAATATCACTGGAATAATATATTACCGCACCTTTGGACCCTTACGTGAAGTGCGGTCAAACTGGTGATACATGGAAAACAAATTGCTAGCAGAAGTGTAAATCTGTGACAAAAGGAAAACACTTTTATGTCAGACATTAACACACACATAGAGAAACATTTCAAAGTTACTGTTAAGAATGGATTCTTTACGTGGAAATCATAGTAATCGGCAGGATGGTCGAGAGGACGAGATGATCCATCACAGTTAGAGATGATTTTGATATCTGGATAAGCCTTTTTGATAGCATCATAGAACACAATATAGTTTCCTGTACATTTATAAATCTCAGTTAGTATCAACGACGCAAAGTCAAATGAGAGTATAGAGAAAATGCAAAAAGAAACCTCTGTAGTAAGTCTTTCCACAATCCTCATTCCCAATAGCAACATATTTCAATTCAAAAGGCTCTTGGCGTCCCATTGCAGCTCGAACCGACCCCCATGTAGAGTTAGCATCTCCCCTAGCAAACTCAATACCATCAAGTGCTTCCTGATAAAGAGAAGGGGCAAGAAGTTTTGAGTTTTCCAGCTTCTTGGATAGTGAAACAGAGGATGTGTTTTTTAAAGTCATACTTGAACAAAGGGCATGATAGTAGCAGTTTCAACTTCATCATTGTGACTAATCCCTGCATCAAGGTGAAGCACTAGTCAATAGACTTGGAATGCAAAAGAGAGATAGATAGTGTTACAAGAATACCGTTGTTAAACACCCATATTGGGGCTGCGCCAATGTCTTCTGCCAACTAGAAGAATGTTTATTTTGACATTTGATTAGTAAGCCAAAACTGCAAATGCCATAGAGTTGATAGAGAAAAAAAAAGAAGTCTCACTTGAAAGAACTCGAAGTGGCCAAGGCCATCATCGGTCCAATACTTCCAAACATCACCAAAATGTCCAGGTCTCTCTTCCCAAGGCCCAACAGTTTCTTTCCAGCGGAATGCATTACTCAACCATTCACCCTCCACAAAACAACCACCTAAGTCCACAAAGATCCAGAGTGAATGAACAAACTTTATGTGTGTCTATGGACAGAATAGGCAACAATATGCTACTAGTCTTACATATTACCTGGGAAACGAATGAAACGGGGTTTTATGTCAGCCATCATCTGGTAAAGATCGTTTCTAAAGCCATGTCCCTGCAATCAACCAAAAGAGATTGAACATTTTGTTATCATTTCTTTCCAATCTTTTTCTCTATTAGCAATCTGCAATCTTTCTTTTCAAGGCTCTATAGAGAAACAGAAAGAACCTTGTAAGTATCCACCGGCATGGCAGAGACTTGATCAATCCATATGGACCCTTTCTTGGTTGTTGTTAATTGAAGTCTTGCACCATGATCTGTCCCTTTTGCCTCCAAAAGAACCTCCTTCTTAGTCCATTTCGAAACATCAGACGCAGACGCTCTACATTGAAACAAATAGACAATGAAACAACAACAACAGAAACAAACGTATTCAGACTTAAAACTAAAAGTGTTCCTCACATTATCTTTTCAGAAGCAAGAGTCAGCGATCCATTTGAGCTAGTCAAGGACACAGACAGATCGATATCACCAGTGGAACGCACACAAAAAGCCACTTTATACTTCTTTCCTTCTTCAATATTCTAAGAGAAGATAGAAAAAAAGAAGTGAACAACTTAACTCAATATTCTTGACTCAATAGAGAGACTCACCATGCCCCAGTAACCAGGGTTATAAACTCCAACACCTCCTGATGGACAACCATTGCTATCACAGAGCACATCCATTCTTAATGCGATTTTATTACGTTCAAAGCAAGATGAACGGTCTGTAGCTACATATACAGATGACTGATCACCAACAATGGACCAAGGCCAAATGTTAGACGGTGTGTTCTGCCCACCAGCTTCAAACCCTGTTAAACCAAAATGTTTTTGGTTAGAGAAGCTTAACAAATGATTAGTTCTCACGATTCTAACCTCTGTTGCTAACAAGCTCAGCCCATAATCCACCAGCACCAGCATGGTTTATCTCCTGAAAACGATTTGAACCATAGAACATTAAGAAAAACACTCAAGCCTAAACCATAGTTTGACCATTTTGGAGGCTGTAAGGTTAGCAAACCTCGAAGAAAATTCCGAATAGAGTTTCAGGGATGAGTCTTCCAGCTCCATTAGAAGCATTAACTTGCAAAGTCACGGCTGGTTTTGTATCTTCTTGAGCGACAACAACACGAAGGCTTTGATAGACAAAGCAAGAGCCAAGGAGGAAAGAAAGTATGCAAACACTTCTGAGGAACTTCCATGACTCCGTATCCATAATCACCACATGCAAATAAAGCAAGCGAGCCCTGTAATGTAAGAGACATTTATTATAGAAAGGTTGAACCTTATTCAGCTCAAGTTGTTAGATTATTTAAACAGATAACAAAGAGAGGCTCTTTTGAGCTCATACTTATCAGTTTATCTTTAACAAAAGGAAGATCAAAGCCATATGACTGATGCTACATAAGCTAATCGCAAAAACAAAGAGGAATCTGATATAAAGGTTAAGCTTTTATATTTAAAGATTTGATTAGAGCTTGTTTGCAAATCTAGAGTCAGCTCAAAGACTTAAGCTTTACAGAAACTGAATCAAATTGGCTTCTTCAGAGACAGACAAAATAAAAAAGAAACTCAATTTGCTCAATTTCAGATCTTAATGGTCATAAAGTTAGAGACTTTGTCCGGTTGATAAGCAGTAAATGAACAGCAAATCAACAAGAAATGGAAACAAAACCTGGAAATCAAGAGAGACAAAGAGATTGGTGGAGACAAAAGATGAGTGAAGGAAGAGACAGAAGAGGAGTGAAAGTATAAGAATGTCTGGTCGAGATATTGCCTCTTAAGAGTGAGAGAAGCAAAAGATTTAAGGAAAACTTGCTTTCACGTTTGATGGAGATTAGATTGCTTGTTTTCGTGGAAGATGTTGGTTAGAAGCGACGACTACTGAAACCCCACCTGCTCTCATCTCATCGCTAATGGATAAAGTTGTACTTTTTTTTTATTTTTGGATAATGATTAGATCTCCCATTAAACTGTCTCCTAGATCAATGGCTTTCAGTGGGATGATATGTTAAGGTTCATACGATTATAAATAAATTCATGTCAATCTACACTACTTGGCATTCGAGCTCTCACGTTAAAAGTTAGAGTAGTTAATATCGTTTATACTCTTAATGAATTAATTACATATATTAGTTAAAAATAAAAACGAATTTAAAATCTATTTAGTTAGATAAGTGATTAAAATTAATAGTAGTAAGAATTATCCAAAATTATATATATTTAAAATAAAAAGATAATTTCTATATATTTTATTGTTATCCGAAAAAGTATTTTAATAAAAATTTAAAAATAAAAAATAATAAAAAGACATGTAAATAATTAAAATAATAAAGTACATAATAATTATCATTATATTTTTTTAATTAATAATATAAATAATTATAAAATATATAGGTCCGTATGCGCGGACAAAACATCTAGTTAACAAAAAAAAGATTACTTTTTTCCCACACATTATTAAAAATGATATAACTTTCTAGTTTGTAAATTTTCTAATTTACAAGTACTTTGTCCGCATTTGGAATATAAAAATGCAATGCAACTCAAAACCTTTTTCCAAGTCTTTGCAGGCTCCACAAAGCACGTGTACTAGAATGCTTGATTCAGGTGTAGGAAAGTGGATCTCATTGCTTGTGTTCAGTTTCATTCAATTGCAAGTTGCATGTAGTAGCGCTGCATCACATAGCTTAGTGTTTAAACTACATTTTTGTTGGTCAATGCTCATAATGTCACTCAAACAAGTTTACATGAAAATTAGTTTATTGGACTTCCTCGTTGATGCATCATCTCAGCTTTTGCCCTATTGTCAAATAGCAATGGGGATGTAAATTAAAGCTGAACTAAAAAGAAGATAATAATAATATCAAGTTAGGTTTCGGCCACTAACGGCAACAACTTCAACAATTGATATACTTCTTATAAGAACATGACAAATAAGAAAAATTATCTAAAACTATAGAAAATACTTAGAATTATATCTTAACTTTTATTTATATTTATTTAATTAAATTTAAATAATAGGATAAATTTAAATTGATGATTCCTAGTCAATATTATAAAATATGATAAATAAACAAAATTATCTAAAAAATATGAAGAATATGATAAATAAGTAAAATCACTTACTTATTTAATTAATTTAAAATAATTAAGTGTTTTGCCCGCACGTGCAGGCTTTATCGTTCTACAAATATTTATTAGTGTATAATTTATTTATTCAAAAACCAGTATGATAATTTATTATTTATGTTTTCAAAAAATTAAATCAAACATAAAAGTATATATATATATACACCAAAAAGTTCATATATATATTTTTATTATTGAGTTGTAATTTTAAAAGGAAATATTCACATGGGCAATTCTCTTAAATATCCATTTTTAAGTTTTTGTCACAAAAAATAGTCCTAAAAAAAATGACCAAAATAGACTTTTTTTTTTGAAATTTGAAACCCTAACCCCAAACCCACCCCTTAACTCTAAATCCTAAAGTGCAAATTAGTTAACTCTAGGGGTATAAATGCATATAAATGATATTTTAGCTTCTAAAAAAACATTTTGGTCATTTTGTTTCTTAAAAACTATTTTTGTGACAAACAAGGTAAAAGGGGCTATCCAAAGGAATTTCTCTATTCACATATCTATACTATTATCCACATATTTTTTTTTTACTTTTAAAATTAAAAGATATGTTTTAAGATAACAACACAATATATAAGAGTTATCTTATAAAATTAATATTATTAATAAAAATTCATTTTGATATATATATATACACATATATATATGTTTATTATTGGGTTGTAATTTTAAAAGGAAATATTCACATATCTATACTATTATCCACATATCTTTTTTAATTTTAAAATTGAAAAATATGTTTTAAGATAACAACACAATATATAAGAGTTATCTTATAAAATTAATATTATTAATAAAAAATCATTTTTGATTATATAATTAATTATATATAAAATTCATTAAGGGTATCATCGACTTTGACCACTCTAACTTTTAACGTGAGAGCTCGAATGCGAAAAATAACTTCACAAATAATAGTATAGATATGATAAATTAAAATTGATGATTCTCAAATTATAAAAACATGAAAATAAGCAAAATTACCTAAAACTATAAAGAATGTAACTAATAAGCAAATTCATCTCTCAAATAGTATATTGATAGCTTGAAAAGCGAGATATATATTTTCTAGACCAACATTAAAGATGATTATGAATTGAATCCTATGAAATCTAGGACAAATAATACTCTTTTTTAATAAGTCCTATTAGGATAACGATTTTGTTATTTGATAGTGTTAATCTTACATTTGTTAATTATTCCAACTAACTATTATGATAATGTTATTATTCCAATTAAATATTATTCCAATTAATTATTATGATAATCTTAATCTTACAATTGTCTAATATAAATAACATGTATGATTAACTTTTAACGACAACACAATTAGGTTTCCCAAATTCTCTATTTTTTCTTCATCGTCAAGTTTAGCTAGGTCTGCTCGTGAGCAAAAGATCTTAATTAAACATGCTTGAAGAAGAAGCTGCAACTTGTCTAGAAATTAATGAAAATATTTGCGAAGACATGATTAGTGCTTTACCCGATTCTTTACTTGTGCAAATATTATTGCTTCTTCCTACTAAAGATGCAGTGGCTACCTCTATTTTGTCAAAACCATGGCGTTATATATGGACGTTGTTGCCTAAACTCGTCTTCAATGATACAAGCAAGACTAAGAGCTTTAAACTCAGTTCAAGATTCAATATACAATGTTCAGCAAAGCCTATTATAAATATTCCTAAGAGACTTTACACTTGCAATATGCTCAAGGAATTGACTCTCACAAACAAGACTCTAGTAAAGGTTCCTTCCCAAGCTTTCCTCCCGTCGCTATTAAAGTTGGAGCTTCTCGGAGTTGTGTATAAGGACGAGGATTCACTTGTTAGGCTTTTGTCAAGTTGTAATGTTCTCCAAACTCTGAATGTGGAACGAACTAGGGATGACAATGTGATGAAGTTTAGTGTGAAAGTGCCTTCATTAAATACCTTAGTTTATATCAATCTTCTTAATAGTGGTGGGTCTTTGATTATAGATTCCCCACGGTTGAAGAATTTTCGAATCAACGATTGTTCTAATGACGATTGCTTGATTGAGTGTATGAATCCTAGCCTTGTCATGGCCAGTGTACACGTTACATCTCACCCGAATGAACTTTTCTTGAGATCACTTTCCTCTGTCTTGTTTCTCAACATGACTTTGATCGATGAAACGGTACGTTACATTAGTTTCCCTCTCTCGTTTTGTGGTCATACTGATGCATCTACTTATTTTTATTTTTTGAAATTGTTTTCAGGAAGTATTCTGTAGTGCCATCAACTTCTCTCAACTGATAGAGTGTAAGCTACGTCCATGTGGGTCAGAGTATTGGGTAGAATCCGTTATGCTGCTGCTTCATAACGCTCCTAAACTTAAAGTTCTTATGATTAGTTCTGTAAGAGCATCTTCATCCCTAAAACTCCATTTTTTTTGTCTGATTTAAAAAAAAAAAAATCAATGGTGTGCCGTCACGTTTCAGTGGAGCCCGCGAACAGTGCAAGAGACGTTCTTATTTTAGAATTTTTACAATCGTTTCTTGCACTGTTTGTGGACCTCATGTGTCAGTAGGGTTTTAGGCAAACGGTGCAAAAATCTCTTTTAAGAGCTAGGGATAAAGATGCTCTACGTACCTTCTTCACTCCCTCGGCCTCAAGCAGGTTTTGATACTAAGTTAAAATGTGTTTATCACATATATATTTTTTGCTGTTTTTCAGGAGGATATAGAGGAATACCGAGATCTTCCTTCTCAAATTGCTGTTCCAGGATGCAAGTCGTCTCCTCTCGAGATTTTTGAATGGAAAGAATATGGAGGGACAGGACAAGAGAAACATCTCTTGACATATATCCTTGAAAACTCCAAGTGTTTGAAGACAGCAGGAATCTCCATAATGCCTTGCTACTTTGATATTGAGAAAGAGATGATAATGGAGGAGTTAAAATCAATATCAAGGGTTTCAGTATCTTCTCAGCTTTTGTTCTCTGTTAGTTTTAAATGGAGATCACTAGAAGAACATCTTGTTGTTTGACTTGTTTTAGTTACGCTTAAGTTCCATTACTTTGATGGACTGTACTCAACTCAGAAACCAGACAAGCCATGTTCTTGTGAATTTAGTTTTGCTTCATTGTTTTTTTTTACTGACTCTTGCAGTTACACATTTAGTCTGGTTTTCAACCTATAAATTATCATAATATCACCAATTCTTACGAGAAACGTGTTATACAAGGCACAAGCCTCAGTATCCAAAGATTATCTAATCTCAAAACCCTACTAGAGTAGTGATCAGGAAGTTTTGAAAACATTAACCCAAGGACACTAAACACTAACCCAATCTTTGCCATCTCGTATACTCTCTCCTTATTTTCATGTTCAAATTTCCTTTGCTAATTAGTATATGCCAATAGAGACTGTGGAATCTTCTAATGTGATATTGAATTTGGACTTTAGCTAATTATATTTGAAGCTTGAATAAGAGGGCGAGAGACCGTGCATCAGGATCAGATTTTGATTACATCACAGTCCTAGTTACTGCATGTGACAAAGATTAAGTTAAAAGCAAATGTTTACATTTTCATAACATAACTATATACAGACTAGAAGGACGTTTTGATGTAAGTTTCATCTATTATATTCGCATGACTAAATTTACATCATCTAATGCTTTGTCTTTGCTTGCAAGTGAACGCAATTTAATTGCCTTGGAGTTTCTCAATAAACATTTATTTTTGACAATGACATGTTAACAAATAGTACTTTAGTTAAACATTAATTTATATGTAAACAAATTAGCACGTTTTATATTTGTATATATTTTGTTATTCTAAGTCTATTTCCTCATCTTGCTATGTGTCTCGTTGATAGATTACTAAAGATTTTTTAGTTTATTCATAAACTTTGGATGCTTGAGATTCAATTATTTATATAAGTTTGGATAATTTCAAGAGAAATTTCTTATGATAGTTTTTTTTACTTTATTTTCATAAAATAGTACTTTAGGAAAAAATATCAAAATGTTTTATTGGAGAGGTAAATAAACACTTTTATCCATATGGTTAACTAATTCACACTTAGATTTTAGAGTTAAGGGGGTGTGGTTTTGAAGGTGAAGTTTCAAATTTCTATAAATAAAAATTAAAAATTAAAAAAATTAAATTAAAAAAAAAAAACTATTTTAGTCGTTTTCTTTTTTTGAGGACTAAGAGAATTACTCTAATTTCAAATTAAATTAATTTCCATAATTTTTTTTTAAAAGTTATGAACAAGTTGTGGAAACCCCGCGCCGAGTTTAGCTTCAGTCGATTTAGTGTTGGGTAAAAATATTTGGAACTAAAGAACCGAATCGAATCCAACCCAAAAAATTATACTAAACCAAACCAAAACTATTATTCCATTTGTTTTAATAAGATCCATGTTTTATGTTTTACACAAATTAAGAAATTATATGAAATTTGATTATCAATGTATTTTTTGTGATTAACTATTCTCTGTAAATCTTAACTAATAAAATTTCAATAAGTATAATTATGTTTTTCAAATTTAAAATTTGTTGTTAACTAATACACTAAAAATGTAAAAAAAAAATATCTTTTAAAAAAAATATTTTTCTAAAACATGCATCTTTTCAAAAAAGGAGTAAAATATTTGAACGAATCCAAAATTTTAGTATATAAAAGAGCAGATCTAAACTCGACCCTAACCAAAATAATTTGGATACCTATAAATACTCAAATCATAATTATATACTTCAATGTATTAATTATTGTTAGATTGAGTATCTAAAAATATCTAAAATACTCAAAATAGTCAAAATTATCTAAAATATTTGAAAATAGCTAAAACTAAATATATAAAATATCCAAAAATACTTAAAACACATAAATATATTAAATACATAATGGTTTTCCATCCAACTATCTAAATCGAACTAATTTGTGTTAATTTCATATATCTAGTATCATTATCCAAATTTATATGTTGTATAAATTTTTATTTTTGGGTTTAAATATTTTTAAAGTATACTGAGATTTTTTAATTAGTTTACATAATTTGAATGAATATTCGAATATGTACGAAACTCGCAAAGATTCTAACTGAATCTAATATCCGAATGGAGCTTAAATCTCTGACCCAAAAATTTAAAAATTGAATAAACCTAAACTCGAATGATATCCGACCCAAAAAAATAAGATAAATATAGATTTTGTAAGTATCATAATTAAAAAACTGAGATGGGTGTCAAAATAAATAAATAAATTTGAGATGAAAAGTGACTAACGTCCAGGTGAAATAATTCCTAAGCTAATAAGAAGATAATCCCTAAGCTAATAAGGAGACTAGTGCATGACATAAACCATGTGGTATTAGGATTTTAACAAAGATTTTTATAAATAGTGATCTAGCGTTAAGGCTTCTTGCAATCCGGAAAAAAAAAAGAGATAGAGAAAAAGCAATAGCAAAAGAGTTTGGCGTTATTGGTTTGTGATCTATATTACTAACTACGTTTCCTCGTGAGAAAAGATTTTAAACATGCCTAACAAAGCTACAACTTGTCCAAAAATTAAAGAAAATGTTTGCGACGACATGATCAATGCTTTACCCGTTGATTTACTTGTGCACATATTGTTGCTTCTTCCGACTAAAGATGCAGTAGCCACATCGGTTTTGTCAAAACCATGGCGTTATATATGGACGCTGGTTCCTAAACTCGTTTGCAAGGATACAAAGCATACAAACAATGGTAAAAGCGTTTGGTGGTTTCTCGAACAGTCATTGCAACTCCACAAGGCACCTATACTAGAACATCTTGAAGTTAAACTCCGTTCAAGATGTCCTGGCGACGCAGATGTCGGAAAATTGATTTTAATTGCTGTTGAACGCTACATTCGATTGCTAGACTTCAATCTTAAGTGGTCAGCAAAGCCTATAAGCTTGCCTAATGAACTTTACAGTTGTAAAACGCTCCAGCAATTGTTTCTCTCAAACAAGATTCTCATAGAACTTCCTTCTGAAGTTTTACTCCCGTCGCTTAAAAAGCTAAACCTTATCCGTGTGGTGTATAAAGACGAGGATTCACTTGTTAAGCTTTTATCAAGTTGTCCTGTTCTCAAAACTTTGGTTGTGGTCCGAGACAAGAATGACAATGTGATTAAGTTTAGTGTAAAAGTGCCTTCTCTAAATAATTTAGCTTATATTAATGATGGTGATGATGATGAAGTATTGAGTAATGGGTCTTTGACTATAGATTCCCCGCAGTTGAAGTATCTTCACGTTCACGTTTTTTCTGAAGATGATTGCTTGATAGAGACTATGATACCTAACCTTACCATGGCCAAAGTAGACGTTGGTACTCCCCCTAATGAAAATTTCTTGAAATATCTTTCTTCTGTCATGTTTCTCCATTTACATTGGATGGATGAAACGGTAAGTTAAATTGGTATCCATATCTCAGTTTTGTGGTCACATTGATGCATTTACTTATGTTGATTCTTAGAATTTTTATTTTTTTTCCAGGAATTATTCTGTAGTGGCGTCAACTACTCTCAACTGAAAGAGTGTATACTAAGTCCATGTCGCGCAGAGTATTGGGTAGAATCAATTATGCTGTTGCTTGACAACGCTCCTAAACTTAAAGTTCTTATGCTTGACACTGTAAGACCATCATTATCCCCGGGTTTTAACCGGGGTTTTTAGCTTCGTAATTCCCTCAAGCAGGTTTTGCTTTTATTTTGCTTTTATTCATATACGTTTTTGTTGCTTTTCAGAGGAAGATAGGTGAATCAGAGGATATTCCTCCTTGGAGTAATGTTCCAAAGTGCTTGTCGTCTCAACTCGAGATTTTGGAATGGATAAAATATGGAGGGACAAGAGAAGAGAAGAAGCTCTTGGAATATATCCTTGCAAACTCCAAGTGTTTGAAGAGAGCAGGAATCTCCATGAGATATAGTCAGGACTGCAATGATAAAAAGAAAAAGAAGTTGAGGAAGGAGTTAAGATCCATGTATAGGGTTTCACCATTTTCTGAGCTTTCGTTTCCTGCCAGATTTAAATGGAGATCACTGGCACAACATCGTCTTTTTGAGTTGTTTGATTGACAAGACAAGTGCTTGTTTATTTAGTTTTGGTTCGCTGTTTTTTTTTAATTGATTCTTGCTGTTACACATCTAGTCTGGTTTTCAACCAATAGATTATCAACAAAGCACCAATACTCAAGAAAAACGTGTTATACAAGGCACAAGCCTTAAGTATCAAAAGATTATGCAAACTCAAAACCCTAGAGCAATGATCAGAAAGTTTTGAAAACATAAACCTAATGACCCAAAGGGTCCAATGTCACTAAACATTAAACCAAAAGATTATTGTCTTTGCTTGCAAGTGATTAGTGAACGCATTTTATTTGGGAGACTTGGAATTTTTCAGTAAACGTAATTATTTTTTGACAGTGACATGCTAACAGTATTAATTTAGTTAAACATTAATTTATAATCTCTCCCTTCCATTAAGATGGATGTTTTAGTGTTTTCACACATATTAAGAAAACACATTAATCATGCATCGTTTTTAAAAATTATCAAATTTCAATGTATTTTAACAAATAGTCTTTTAATAAATTCAATTAATTTTATTGAAATTTTTAATTTTTGTATAAAAAACATAAAAAATATATCTTTATAAAACAATTTTTTTTTTTTAAACATTTATCTTAGTGGAACGGAGGAGGGAGTATATAACAGTTTACACGTTTCCTATTTGATTTCATCATCCTGCTCACAAACATAATGATTTATTGATCATCTCACTGACGGATTAGTTAAAGTTTTGTAGTTTATTCATAAACTTTCCATGTTTGAGATTTCAAATTTGATTATCTAAACTATATAAGTGGATAATTCAAAAGAAATCAACTTCTAGAAAGCTATTTAAAAGAAAGTATTAACAAGCTATTGGACACCACGCGCTGAGGCCAGCGTCGGGTCGAGTCTTGTAACATGATTGAGAATCTCCAGAAAACTATGTAATAAAAAAAAGACATAAATAAATGTAGATTTGGTAAGTACTTCAAAAAAAACTTCAAGATGAAAAGCTGAGAAAGAAAAGAAGATCCACCTCGAACTTCTCTCCATCTCTCTCACAATCATCATCTCATTCTCAGATTCCCACTCTCCTTTCCTTCTTCTTCTTCAAGCTAGAGAGTGAAAAAAAAGTCTCATTTTCTCAGTTCGTAATTTTCCGGGAAAAAAGTTTCGTCCTTTCTTTTCTCTCAAGATCCAATTTTGATTATTTAAAGCACTTTCTTCAAGTCAGATGGTGAAAAAAGTCTGAAGCTTTAATTTTTGTAATTTTCCGGGAAAAAAAGTTTGTAATTTTCCGGGAAAAAAGCTTCGTCCTTTGAAGAAAATGAGAGAAGACGATACAGACTGGTTCACAAGATGGGAAGAAGAGCTTCCATCTCCAGAGGAGCTCATACCCTTATCTCAATCTCTAATCTCTCCCGATCTCGCTCTCGCTTTCGACATCAGAATCCCCGGTAACTCCGGTCAACCTCACCACCACCACCACCACCAATCCACCCCTCCGCCGCAGCTTCCGTCTTCACAAGCCAACTCCTCCGCCGAATTCGCGGCGGATTCAGCAGATCTAGGCTCCGGAGCCGCCGCAGGAGACGAGCCAGCACGGACCCTGAAACGCCCTCGTCTCGTATGGACGCCGCAGCTACACAAACGCTTCGTCGACGCGGTGGCGCATCTCGGGATCAAGAACGCTGTTCCGAAAACGATTATGCAGCTTATGAGCGTTGATGGGTTAACTAGAGAGAACGTCGCGAGTCATTTGCAAAAGTATAGGCTTTATCTCAAGAGGATGCAAGGGCTGTCTTCCGGCGGCGGAGGTGGGTCGGATCCGGCGACAGATCGGCTCTTTGCTAGCTCTCCGGTGCCAGCTCATTTTCTTCACCCGAACCGTGTTCCGAGTTCGGACCATTACATGACGTCTTTTGTCCCAATCGCAACGCTTCAACAGCAACACCAAATGGCTGCGGTGGCAGCAGCAGCAGCGGCGGCTAGTGCTCATCTGCAACCGCCTCAGTTTCACCACCGGCAAATCGCAGCCGCTCATTTCGGCTCTCCGACAACGAACGGACAGTTCAGTTCACCGCCGACCAATGGGAAGTTCGATCAGTCTTTCTTGGCGAGGCAAACGCAGCAGCAGACACTTCAGAGAATGTCTACACCGTCGTTGCATAGTCCCGTTGGTAATTACATTGAGGATTTGGAATCTGCAAATGGTAATGGAGGAAGAACAGTCTTGACTTTGTTCCCAACTCGAGATGATTAGAATCAAAAATCTAATCTTCCTGTAATAAGCTCTGCTTGAAAACACTTTGATCAATGTAAGTCAAGTACTAGCTGTTGATCTGACCACACACTTTGTGACCTTTCAAGAACATTGATACAAGTTTTATGCAGTCTTTAACAATTGATGCAATGTGATCCAGTTGTGTCTGAATCTCTTTCAGATCATGACTGGTTTTAACCCTTGTAGCTTCTACACTTTATGATTCTTGTAAAGATGAGTTCTTGTACATTTCTGTGGACACACTCAAGGTTGGGAAAAGGATCTGTCTTGATTAGAAAATGTACATCACAATGTTACTTGTTTCTCATTTTATACTGCAGCTACTAAAACTATTCATATCCTTTGCCTCATCTATAAGTTTTAGATTACAAGAATCAAGAATCTAAGTGATAATATGGTAAAATTAGTTACTGATTGTTCATAAAAATGTGTTAATTGGGGAAAGATATTTGTGTGATTGGCCAATAACAGTGAGTCATGGATGCAATAGCACAATGTACAAATGGCATGAAGCAACCGATAAGCAAAAAGAGACAATGGGATGCAGAATCAGAATCCAGGATCTGATGCTCTCATTTCCTCCTTAATCATACCAAACTTATTTACTACACTATCAATTATAAAAGTTTCATATATGCATATATGTCTATGGAATCATTGAAGGGACCAGAACCAATAGAAATATTTCTATTAGTTTTATATTTTTGTTGCTTCTATAATGAAGGTTCAATTATTTGGGAGGGGAATGATTTTAAAGCAATGGTGGTGGGATCATAGCTGGCATGTCCTGATCTTGTCTCACCAAGTCACACCCCTTTCCTTTTTCTTTCTTACAAATGTTAAATATTGTTTTCCCTAGAGAGAAACTTGTTGGACTCGTTAAACGTTTATATCAAATTTCTTTTACGGTTATTCACATAAAGAGTGTGTATATTGGTTTCGCTCTACCCCAATTTTTCTGACTCAAAATTAAATTTTGACCAAATTATCTAAAAAGCTCATATAATAAACGAATCAAACTAAGACCATCTCCATCCTCACTCCATATTTTACTCCAAAAATAGAGTGAAAAATAGAATGTGAACAAAAAATAAAAAATTATTCCAAAAATGGAGTAAATTTTTATTTTTTGTTCTTACTCCATTTTTGGAGTAAAATATGGAGTGGGAATGGAGATGCCCTAAAATCCCAAAATATATAAAATAATAATTATATACTTCTTGATTGTTTTTTCTTCAAAAGTATGATAAATCCACTCTTTTCAAAAAAAAAAAAAAAGAGAAAAGTATGATAAATCCAAAATAATTGTTGAGTCAAAATACAAGCATAATCTAACCTTAAACTTAAAACTGAGGATTTATAATTGGATCTTGTGATATGAGACCATTGGTCAAAAGAGTATGAGTGATTGATTGTTCGTTTCGGAACTTTGTGAAACTCTTCGTTCAAAGTTTGAAAATGACCCTCCAAGTCTTCACCACCTCATATTTTTATCTCACAAAAAAATAACTAGATGTGAGCATTAATACATGAGAATCATTTTATATAGAAACACCATTTTTTTTTTTGTAACACCATTTATAAACCAAATTCCAGTGATCAAATATTGGTTCATTCAAAGTTCGATAATGATATAATTAAGAAAGACATACAAAAAAGGAGAATAGATGTCTTCTTATATAAGAAAGAAGTAGCCAATTGTTTGGAACAGAACACAGAGCTCCTAAAGGCTAACAACATCTATAGAATCTGATTCTTTTTTCTTTTTTTTCATACAGACATTGATGTACTCAGAACACTACTTGTCGTCAGGGATTGCTTGCAGAAGGATGCCTGCAGGGTAAAAGAAGAGTAAGCAACGGAGATGAGTCATAATCAAAATGGCCAAAACAACAACAACAACAGCCTAGTGTGAGCAACCTGAAAAGATTTGTGTCTAATGACTGAGCATAGTTCATAGCTGGTGAGTTCAGCCACGGTGTATAAGCAGTAGCCGGGCTATTAATAAAAGGATTCATAGCTGGATGACCATAGTATTGTAGATTAGCTTGATGACCTCTTGGCATCTGAGGGAAACCCCCATCGTGAAACGGCATGTGGATTGGCATCGGATTGAAGCTTTGACCAGACGGCATAACCCTAACGTACCTACAAGAACAAAGACATTTACACTCTGCAAAAGCGAATACCTCTTTAAGAGATAGAAAGATGTTTTTACATGTATGCAGGATCCACGACATACCTGTCATAGCTCCTGTTATAATCCGGATCATAACGATCTTTCTCTCTATCTCTAATAATAGCAACCCGAGATGTTCGTCCAGATTCTCGATTACAAGCATCAACATGATTATTATTATTATTATTATTAACAGCCACTTCAGTCTCATTCCGGTTTACACAAGTGTTATTCCCTTCAAGAGGAGGAAGACTTGGAGCTCGTAGAGACGAAGAAGAATCTTCAGAGTCAGAACTGCTAGGACTATTAAAGATCCGAGCCCGGGCCTTATCATACTCTTCTTTCCTCTCCTCAACACTTCTCAAAAGATTCTGCTGCACACCTGACCCGCTACCTCCGCAGCCAGATCCTCTCTTGGGTCTAGCCTTGATCGCAATCTTGAAACCCTCCGGTCTACCGTTCTCAGGTTGCTTAACAGGAATTTCAGATAAACAGACATAAGGAAACCTACTCTCCCCTGTTTTCGTCACCAGGATTCTGTTATCTGATCCATCTGCAGCACCACTACTACCGTTGTCCAAAGCCATGGTCACCAGTCCATAATGCTGAGCAACTCGATGTGCAGCGAGACGCAGGTAAGATGTTGGAAAAGGCGGGAACTCGAACTGAAGCTGCTCAGGGTTTTGAAAGAACTTTTGAATATCAAGCTCCATCCTCAAAACTATAAACACAAATAAGCAAAAAGAAGTAAACTTTACTATCACCCATCAACCAAATTTAAAGTTAGAATCTTTCCAGATATAGAAAGTAAACATTTATGGAAATTATAAAAAAGTTGACATTTGAGGACAAGGTGCACTTCAGAGTGATGATTCTGATTGTGTAGCTAAGGAGCGATGGATTCTGATTTACGGATGAGTCATAGTCAATGGATCTAATTGTGAAGCACAAAAGCCAAACCCTAATCACTAACTCCCCCAATTCAATCAAACCCTAGAAAACTAATGCTTAGCCAAAATCAGATCGATACAAGCAGAAAGAGTGAAATTGAATCGTGGGTTTGGGAGAGAATTGACTAACTGGTGAGACGATGACGAGGATTCTGGAGAGCTTCGACTAGAAAAGGATCCAGCATAGCTTCCTTCTCTGTCATAGCGGCGGCCATAGAAAGCTTCTCTATCTCCTCCTCTGGATCTTTGTTTTGGGCTTCTCTCTCACCGGAGAATAGAAGAGAAGACGTATCAAGGATAGAAAACGAGATTATTTCCGATGAGCATTCTGAGAGAGGAGGCGAAACGATGAGGAAAGATGAAAAGTTTTCCTTTTATCTCTATCTCTGTTTCACAATCAAGTGGGAATCAATAATTAAAGAAAAAAGAAAGAACGTTGCTGCCTTTGAACTTTTTATTCATTTTATTTGTTTTTCATGTGGACTATTGATAGTATAATTTTTAAAAATGTTTCCATTCTGAAGAAGTGGGGTTTGTAAAGTTTAATTTGGTGGAATCATATAATATAATATACTAATCTTCTTCTAGACGTTGGGTTGGTGACATATTCCATTCTTCATGGTGAATCGTTATGAAGAAATTTGTCATACTATTTCAAAAAATGTTTAAACTATTCTCAAGGTGATTTTTGATTAATTCAGGGTAAACTATTTTCAAAAATTGTAATATCATAGGCAAATACAAAGTTTAGGTTTACCAAAAAAGGAAAGAAAGTTTAGGCCTTTATTCTAATTCTAATTGTGTTGTCTTCCTCAGGTCTGTTTCAAAAAGAGTTAGAACCCAAGGCAAATATAAAGTTTAGGCCTTTTAGTAAATAAATGTAGAAAATAAAAAGCTTTGGGCCATTTATAACTAAATTATAAAAACTGATAATGGACCCATTGCTTAGACTCCTTTGATGATGGGATTGAGAAATGTAACCTTTGTTACAAGAGATGATTTTGTCTGGTCAAAATTAAAACGCAGTTTCCATTTAAGTTAAATAGCACTAAACGGCTTGAGCGTTAGCAAAATGTTCATTACATTCCTACACGGCCTCTTCTGATTGGATACAAGAAAAAACATCTACAAGTGGTTACAACTTGGAACACAAAGCTTTATACTGTAACTCTTTTTAGCTGGATAACGTAAATAGTAACCTTTAATTAACTCATCATGCCCCCCCCCCCTCTCTCTCTCGCTATTTCTCTCAAACAATGGCGATATCACTGTTATTAGTCATTTCTTTGGTTTGCCTCGCAGGCGGTGGCTCTCTTTTACCGGAGGTGGAAGCTATATGGTTAACGATTCCAAGGGTCGGCGACAAATGCATCTACGAAGATATCCAAGCCAATGTGGTCGTCGTCGGCGACTTCCTTTGCATTGATCAAGATAACGAGGTGGGACTTGGTCCTACGGTTAATATTTGGGTATGTATATTATATAACAATTTTTTAAATAGTTTTCTTTTAAGTTTTTATCATAAAAATAGTATTCAACAAAAAAAATGATTAAAACAATTTTTTCTAAAGATTTTAATTTAAATTTTAAATTTTTTAATATTTGAAACTTAACCCTAAAACCTCATCCATTAACTCTAAATTGTAAGTTTAGATTAATTAACATTGGGGTTATAAGTGTATGATTATCTTTCAATAAAATATTTTGATCATTTTCCTCTTTGAATGCTATTTTTGTGAAAATAAACTAAAAATGCAATCCTAAACAATTTCTATATTATATATACATATACCTAATATCATTTTGAGCAATTCTCTCAAATAGTTTATTTTAAGTTTTTATCACAAAATATCCTTAAAAAATAAAAAAATAATAGCTCATTTTTGTTTTAAAAATTTTAATTTTAACTTTTTGTTTTTAAAAATTTGGAACCCTCACCCCAAAACCCCACTCTTTTAACTCTAAATTCTAAGTTTATAATAGTTAACCCTACGAGTGTAAATATATATATTTATCTCTTTAATAAAATATTTTGCTAATATTTTTAGGGACTATTTTTATGACTAAAACTTTTTAGAGTTATTCTAGAGTATTTCTCTATCATTTTTTACCTAAATCATTTATTAATAACCATATATACTTCATGGTTCTTCGTATTTTATTTTATTTGTATCCACAAAATGTTAACTTAGCAAAAAAACTGGAGACAGTGATGATATCTATAACTTCTAGTATTGGTAGCAAAAGAGGACTCGGTTACATATTAATTAATTCATGCATGTGCGATGATGGTAGGTAACATCAGCTTATGGGAAAGAAGTGTACAAGAGGACAAACGTAACGCAAGGTCGGTTTGCGTTTACAACGAGCGAGAGCGGAACATACTTAGCTTGTTTATCCATGCATCACGATCAGTCGCATTACCCTGTCGATAATAGCACTGCTGTCGTCAGCCTTGACTGGAAGATGGGTATGCGAACCAAAGACTGGGATGCTGTTGCTAAGAAAGAAAAGATCGAGGCAAGTCCTTAACTAATTAATTAGTTCCCAGTTCATATATTACAATATTGTACCCCAAAAAAACACATAACAACGTGTTAGTGGTCGGGTGATACATGGCGGTTCGCAATGACCCTAAAGGTCGTGGATTCGAATCCGTTGCTTTTAGATTATTCTAACGTGTGACCAGACGACATGGATATCTAATTCCCCTTGCAAACAACCGGGTCTGGCTGGCGCCGGTGGTCTGACCCCTAGAGGATTAGTCAGTTGGATCTCGGCCCGCTGGACACCTCCAGTCCGTCACAAAAAAAAAAAGAAAAGAAAAAAAAAACACATGTTAAGAATATATATTGTTTGCAGGGTGTGGAGCTTGAACTTCGAAAATCTGCTGAACGTGTATTTGAAATTAAGGCAAACATTCTCTATCTAAGATTCAGGTTACTAACTCTCTGTGCCTCTCTCTGATTACTCTTTTCTATCTTTTTTGATGTTATAAGATTTTATTTTGTTTGTGTTGCTTATTATAAAAATTGTAGGGAAGCATCTATGAGGGAGATAAATGAGAAGACTAACAAGAGGGTTGCACAGCTCAGCTTTATGTCTTTAGGGCTCTCCGTTATCGTTTCACTTTTTCAAGTTTGGCATCTCAAACGCTTCTTTCTCAAGAAGAAGCTTATCTAAGTTAATGATTTATATTAGAAAAATTTGCAATCCTGTTACTTTCTCGCGGGTTAATATATAGTCATACCAATTCAATAAAGAACACCCATGTTTAATTTCGTCCAGAACTTATCGCTCACAGAACCTTCATATAATCAAACTATTAGAAAAGAAGCATACATCCATCATATATATATATATATATATATATATATATATATATATATATATATATATATTTCAAAAAATCACATAGGACAAGATCATAATCACATGTAGTATGTCCATCAAATTCATTTATCACAATGTAGAGTTACAAAGTTATGATATTTGACTGGTGGACAAGTTAAGAATCTCCGTGACTTTTAATAAGATTTGCTAACAAAAGATCAAGGCATTGATGACAAATGAAAAAAAAATATGATGATGTGCGTTGATAAGTTGTTTTGCGACTTAGAACATTAGCCGTGAGGATACCTTATCCAATTTCTTATCAATAAAAAATATTTCTCATCAATAAAAAATATTACAAGTATAATTAAAAAAAAAGTAAGATAGAAAAAAGAAAAAGAGGGATGTCCGTCCTGCGAAAGACTTTCAACTAAATGAGAAAATTTAATTTTTTACATGTGTGATAGTTTTAGTGATATAACATTTTGAAAACTTAAAATTTAATTTATTTTGTTAAAATATTAATATAATAAAATGAGAGATAATGGTTGAGAATTTCGAACGTTGCTGATCCTCTTAGTTATACAGTCTAACACTAGCTTAAAAGTAATAAAATCAATAACATCAAAGCTTTGTATAACACTACTTACTGGTATTAATTGGATTGGCCATGTTGCTAACGTGGTAACTATTTGTATTGACCATCACCGATAGTGACATGAAAGTGATTCACGTGGTTCGCCTGGTTAGATCGATCGGTTGCCGAAAGTTGAGATACCATATGAATCTTGTGCGTGGAATATCCTTTGGTGCATGTATGACACTCAAAAGCAGTTCAGAAGTATGCCATCTCACTGAGAATTCTTCAAACGAACAATAAGAGAAGAAAAAAGAAGTCTCTTGGCAGGAGTGGATTGTTTCAAGGAGATTCTTGTCTAGTCGATTTCACTTTTCAAACGCCTATTAGTTGGTTTCTGAAAATGTAAAATACAAATACTCCACCTATTAGTTAGGTTATATATGTATGTTTAACTAGATTTTAATCCACACTTTAAACTAAAATTAATTTTTAACATATTTATTAATCCATCTGTTAGTTTACTAATATGCTTATCTATGGTGTTCAGTTTCCGGTTTAGTTCCAATTTTTTAATTTTTTTAATTTTTGGTTTAGTACAATTGTAGTTTTTATTTTTGCGGTTCAAGAGATATATGAACCGTTCAGTTATTCACTCATAATACAACGCCATAGTGTAACAATATTTATATAAAATATTTGATAGCTGAACTAAAAAATACATATAAACAACAATCTCAACGATATAGTTAATAACCTATCTAGAAGCCAACAAGGAATATACTAAAATAAATATTTATCTGTAGAATAAAAAATGAAAAGTTGACAAAAAAAAAAGGTAGAATAACAAAATCGAATGATTAATTAACAAACTGAATTTTTAATAAAATATTGGATTTCATTCGTTAAAGATCTGGAACAAAAAAAACTTTTAAATAATTTGTTTTTATTCAGAAAATTAAATATATGAAATTGTTTCCATGCTCAAATAAAGAAATCTAACAGAAAAAGTACTCCACACACGTGTAAAACAAACTCGTGAACTCCGTCTTTAGTGTGACACGCGCATCCAACCGCGTGTAGGTAATATTCCTTACCCTGTTTGTTAAGTAAATTAGTCAACGTCATCTTCTTCTTCCCCATTAAAACGTGTGGAATAATCCAGAAGCCAGAGGAAAAAAAAATTCACCCACCGGTGATGACGGAGTCCACATTCTCTATCGCTAACCCACCGGAGATGCCTGATCTGATGAACCCTAACATGCTATCTGATCCCGAGACGATCTCAATCCCGCCGCTAGATCCTCTGTTTCTCTCTGCTTCTGATCCGATTTCCGATCTAAGCTTCTTCCTCGACGAAGAGAATGGAGACTTCGCAGATTTCGATTTCTCGTTTGATGATTCCGTTGATTTCTTCGACTTCAACCTCGACGCGGAAGTCCCGGTGGTGATCTCGGAGGAGAGCACAGAGGCGATCGGAAACCATACGAATCTGGATTCACCGGAGACGAAGAACGTCGATGGAGGCTCAGAAGAGGGATCTGATTCTGTTCATTCTCAGGTCTCATCTCAAGGCTCGAAGACTTTCGGTTGCGACTCGTTATCCTCCCCTGAGAAGTCTTCTGTGAGCAAGAGCAAGAGGAAGAAGGGAGACTCTGGAGGAGACTACAGAAGCTTCAAATACCAAAAGTCCGATGAGAAATCATCCGTTCCCGTGGAAGAGGATGATGAGAAGAAGAAGGTGAGGCTGATTAGGAACCGCGAAAGCGCTCAGCTTTCGAGGCTGAGGAAGAAGCAATACGTTGAGGAGCTTCAAGGGAAAGTGAAGAGTATGAATTCCACAATTGCTGAATTGAATGGTAAGATATCTTATGTTATGGCTGAGAATGCAGCGTTAAGGCAGCAGATGGCTGCTGCTGCTGCTGCTTCTGGTGCTCCTCCTCCTATGAATCCTTACATGGCTGCACCGCCGTTACCGTATCAATGGATGCCGTATCCACCGTATCGTTATGGATCACAGACTCCATTGCTTCCCCTTCCTAGATGGGATCCTAAGCCTAAGTCTAATGATAGTAAGAAGAATGGGGGCAAAAGCAAGCTCAAGAAGGTTGCTAGTATTAGTTTTATTGGGATTCTGTTCTTTATGTTCTTGTTTGGTACGTTGGTTCCGTTTATGAATGTAAACAATGGAGGAGATAGTGGAAGCTTTGGTGGTTTGTCTAAGTATGAGGGTCGTAGGTATTATGATGAACATAGAGGGAAGGTTCTTATGGTTGGTGATGGATCTGATCTTAGAAGAGAAAGTGGAACTTATGAAAGTAATATCCGTTCTAGTAGAGGTCATGGTGAGAGAGATAGTTGTGGGGGAGTAGAAGGACGACTGAGCAACTCCAGTGAGCCACTCTTTGCTTCTCTCTACGTTCCAAGGAACGATGGGCTTGTGAAGATCGATGGGAACTTGATCATTCATTCTGTTCTGGCTAGCGAGAAAGCTAAGAAGAATATCTCTGAAACGATGAAAACCAAAGAACCTGATTTGACGGTTCCTGGTGCCCTGTCTTCTGCATTAGCTGTCCCTGATGTCAGAGGAAATGGGGCAATGCTTCCACATTCTTCCAGGGCGCTCTCTTCTGGTTCACCTGATGGGAAAAGACTTCACCAGTGGTTTCATGAAGGTGGCGCAGGTAATTTTTGGTGCTCTTCTTGTTGTTAGTTCTACTAAATGGAATAAACTTAAGAGTTAACCCTTTTACTGCATCTTTTGTAGGGACATTAATGGATTATAGCATGTGCACGGAGGTCTTTCAGTTTGACATTTCTCCAGGTGCTATAGTCCCATCATCAGTCTCCAACATTACAAGGGAGCATCTCCAAAATGTCACCACCACCCGCGACAAGAGAATGAAGAACAGGAGGATTCTCGAGGGGCTTCCGGTATCACGTTTGGCATCTGAGCTCAACATCACGGAAGCCAAGGCGAGCAAAGACGCCCAAAACAAGAGCTTTCACGGAGAAGCTAATACCAAACCCACATCATCATCATCCTCAATGGTTGTTTCAGTGTTGCTTGATCCAAGGGAGGTCGTTGACTCTGAAACCGATAGAGTCATGCCCTCAAACCCGAAATCACTTTCCCGAATCTTCGTGGTGGTGCTTCTAGACAGTGTCAAGTACGTTACATACTCATGCGTTCTTCCCCGGTCAGGTCTCCATCTTGTGGCCACCTGATCCGAGAATAGCTCGTTTTCTTACTCATCTTGACCCAATGTAGACGAACAATGACTTGTTTATACAAACACCTTTATAACTTTTTTCCCTGTGTTGTAAAAACTCAGTGTTTTTAAGGCTTGGTTTTAATTTAAAGAGAAGAATTAGAGAAAATCTTTGCTTTTTCTTTCAGAAGCATAATATACAAAAAGCTCTTAGAGCATCAAGTAGAAGGCTGCACCCTTTTGTGCAGCAACATTCTATAACAACTCTAGTTTCCATATGAATTCATCTTTATACACTTAAGTTTTGAGAATCCGGTTGAGGGAGAGGAGGAGGAGGTTTCTGATACAATGTACTTGACACATGTTAATGTCATTATTCACGAAGCCAGGCCGTTATCAGCATGAGTAGAACAATCCATGGCATAGCTGGTAAATTCAAATTAGCTGCAGCCAAAGACAGAGAGAAAAGGCTCTTATGATTTGACATCTCTTGCTATTGGATGATTGTTTAAGTAGCAACTTACATGAAGATGGCTGCGGTTGAGGATGAGCAACTTCGTTTGCGTGCTGCTGTTCACTTGGTTTGGTTATCGGTGGTGGAGCTGCATGGGCAAACACCACATGAGGTAGAGGGGCAGAGATTGGAACTATATGAGGCTTGGCTGCATGAATGGGGGCTGGTGACTGCAGCTGATGATGTGGTGGCCGAGCAGAATAGCGAGGAGAATGATGTGATGCATGTGGTGGCTGAGCAGAATAGCGAGGAGAACGATGTGATGCAGGGGAAGGAGAGGGCGTGGGAGTAGGTGTAGATGAGAAATGCAAGTGTTTATCCTTGAAATGTACTCTTTGCCCTCTTCTATTCCCTGAGTTGCAGGGCGGAGGTGCAGATGGAGCTCTTCTAGTTCTAGGACTTTTCTGAGGGACAGGAGAGGCCACAGGTGAAATACCTGGAGCCATATTTGGGCTCAGATGATGATGATTATGGTGGTGATGGTGGTGGTGGTGGTGGTGATGATGATTATGGTGGTGGTGGTGGTGATGGTTGGAATGAGGAGAAGGTGAAGGCGCTGGGGATTTGGAGCTGCTATCACTGCTGTTTGGCAAAGAGGATAGACGAACTTGCTTGACCTTACCAAAAATGGTATTATTCAGACCAAGGTTTTTCGAGCGTGAGCCCGTGATGGTATCAGTCAGTTGCTTCAATCTTGGGCTTGGATTTGAAGTCCCGACTCTTAGCAAAACTGATGAGTGAATAGTAGTAGGGGGAGACACGGTGGAACCCTCTGAGTTTGATAAGGTTACATACAAATTCTGCATTCAAACAAAAGAACAATCTAACTCAACAAATTAACCTCAACATGATTGAAACATTTAGAAAATGAGCTATTGTGACAAACCTCATACGGTGCGAGATTCAGGCCATTCTTGAGTTGAATAGCAAGGGTATTGAAGTTTATCTGTATCTGCTGAATAGAGTAGTTTAGTGTAAAGTTGAAAGAAAGCTTGAACTTCTGCAGAGGGAAAGCACTTTGAGGTGGAATCACAGTGATTCCTCCTGGAAACTTTAGAACTTCGAAAAGGAAAGTCTCCCCAAACATGGGTTTGGTAAGCTGAAGAGTTGATTGATTTATGACAACCGACTCGAACATCCCTTTGATAGTATTCAAGGACAGAGGTAATATTTCTTGGTATGCTGTATCATGGTCAATTCCAAACACAACCTTTGTTACGTTCAGTCCATGTGACTCAAGAGCAAGGATAGTTACCTGTTGAGCCATTTGAACCAAGTTGTATCAGAAGAGAAACGAGATGGTAAGTGGAAATGAAAATTATGAGAAAAAGATGAAACACCGTACGTTGATGGAAATGTAGCTCATCTCTTGGAAGATGTCCTCCTGAAGCTGCGCGAGATGTTCACTAAGAAAAGATCTTGGTCTACTGAGGCTAAAACTTGCTACTACAGCATGACCTGCATCAATAGTGAGTATACTGTAGTAAGTGTGCATTCTCTAATAGTGCTATCAACAACCATATCCAAAACCTGAAAATGGAGGACCAAAACTTAATAATAATCAATACTGCTTATGTTCATTAGTAATGTAGCAGCATCTACAGGTATCTCGAGTGATAGTCAAGACAGAATCAACGAACACGCAGCACTACTATGTGAATAACCAATAGCCTCTACTTCAACAAATAACTCTCTAAGGCTCTAAGCTATGCAGATGATCATCAAGTATTCAACTTTTGGAACCGAAAACACCTTATGAGTCACTCCACAAAACAATAACGACTCAGGATTAGCTAAGAAGCTTGGATTAGCAATAGCTAATGATTCTTCTTCTTATCTCAAAGGCTTGAAAATAAAAAGAAAGCAACTTTGACTCTTCACTGACACTAGTTAAAAAAAGCAAAGAATCATTCAAGGTCAAACCTCGTTCCCAAAATAGCTTTTGTAATTAGTGCTTACCAATTTCAGTACACAGAGAGAGTAAAACATATGAGTCAATCAATCTACTGCGAATCCAAATGCTAAAACAGGAAACTTTCTCAATAGAAAGCGTTCAAAAAAGAAAGAAAGGAATCACCTTTAAATCTGGGATCAAGATACGAATCCTCACGATCCACGGCGCCAAGAGGAAGCAACAAAAACAAAGCGGAGAGAAACAAGGAGACGGAGAGAAGCAGCACGAATAAACATTTACACCCAACAAACCCTGAGATCCATTCGAAACACCCGTAACAACAACGACGACGACGACGAGGAGCATTCCTCTCCGCGGAATCGCCGAGAGCTTCTTCTCCGGCGCGGAGGTTGCCGTCGTCCTCGGGTTTACCCATGAGGAAAGAAGCTTAGGTTTTCAGTAAAAGAGAGAAAGCCCACCTTCTAATCCGGTGGGTACACCCATCGTTCAGCAGAAACCCTAGTTCACCAGATTGAGAACGAGAGCTAACCAAGTTCACAAGAGGGTACTTCGAATTTTGAAGATTGTGGGATTGAAATCGAATCGGATAGGTTTTTTCTTCTCTAATTCCTCCTCACACAGCCGGGAAAGAAGTGAAGTGAATTTTGCCGATTTTCCGAGTTTTATAAATATTTATTTATTTTATCAGAGTATCTGAGGGTTTTTATTTGCGTATGTTATTTCTCCTATAGTTTCTTCAATTTAATTAATTTAGATTTATACTATTAATTATCATTTTTAATACTATTGGGGAAAACTGAGAAAGAAAGGCAAAGGGTTTGGTCGTGTGGGTGAGACCACCGACAGATTAGTGTTGTTGAAGAGCTCCAACTACCGTCACCAATGGATAATATTCTATAAGATTAAGTTACATTCTTGGCAGTCACTATTGTTAATAAGAAAGTAACAATTTTTATAAAAAAATAATCCATCCAAATTCACCAATAATTAACTTTTTAGTAGTTTTTAATGATTTGAAAGTGTTTTTTGAGAAATTACCTTGGGCAATTCTTTTAAATAGTTCTTTTTTTTTAGTTTTTATCACAAAATAGCCCAAAAAAAATAAAATGACCAAAATAGACTTTTTTTTTTTGAAATTTTGATTCTTTTTTTTTTTTTTTGAAATTTGAAACCCTAACCCCAAACCCACCCCTTAACTCTAAACCTTAAAGTGCAAATTAGTTAACCATATAGATATAAATGCATATAAATGAATTTTTTAGCTCTTAAAAAAAACATTTTGGTTATTTTCTTTCTTAAAAACTATTTTTGTGATAAACAAACTAAAATAGGCTATCTAAGAAAATGACCAAAATGTTTTTTTGAGGGCTATTTTTGTAACAAAAACTTAAAAATGACTATTTAAGATAATTGTCCGTGTTTTTTTTATAAACTTTAAATTAGAAATAGAAAGATTCATATATTATAGTTTAAGGCATATAGATGTTTTAAATAAAAATCATAACGACTTTTATAATTAATCTTAAATAATCTAAAATTTTATTAAAACTCAAGTACATCCTAATTAGAAATTAACATAAATAGCAATATTAATATCCAATAACATCAAGAATCTCTCAAACTTGGGTCATATTGTTTGAGCCCAAGTTACTTTTTTATAACACAAGGCCTTGGTAGGCTTGTGTGGTTATCCAATTTGGTTTACACGAACCGAATCAAAGAGAAAATGTTGACCCAGGTCATCCGGTTTAAATAGTAACTGTAACCGTACCAAAATCGAATTGAAATATTTTAAGGTCAATTGAGGTTTCTGGGGGAGATTCGTCGTCTCGTTTGGGGAAGAAGAGAAGAAATGGGGAAGCAGCCGGTGAAGTTGAAGGCGGTGGTGTACGCGCTATCTCCTTTTCAGCAGAAGATAATGACGGGACTCTGGAAGGATCTCCCGGAGAAGATCCACCACAAGGTCTCGGAGAATTGGATCAGCGCCACTCTCCTCGTCACTCCTGTCTTCGGTACCTACTGGTAACTCGTCTATCTCTCCTCTCCATCGATATCAAAGCTCTAGTGATTGTATGATTGTTGTTCCAATCTGGTAGTCCTACGAGTTTTCGCACATTGTGTCATCGGTGCTTATGCTACGCCAAGAGATTTAGGGTTCCTTTTATGAGGTTTAAAGATGAGAAGGTAGCTGAAGAAGAGTGTTAAGTAGATTTTGAAACTGAGTATTGTAAAAGTTTAGTAAGAGCTGAGCTCGAGAAGTATGATTATGATTGTTATTATGATTACTGGAAAATGATTTGCTAATTGAATTTCTATATACGACGGTGCTGAATAGTATTGTTTCTCATCTGAGAAGATGTCTCTTGCTTATCAAAAAAAAAGGAAGATGTCTCTGCTCTGTGATCTCTCATAATCGTCTCGTGCTTAATCCTCTCAAATACATGAATGAATGCAGGTATGCTCAGCACTTCCAGGAACAGGAGAAACTCGAGCACAGGTTCTGAACCATCAACTTCTGTAGCCAGTTTTCTTCATGGTATCTTCTGAGTCAGTGATTTTCTGAAATTCAATTTTTTTTTGCCAAATAATGTTTTGATTTTTATGACAATCACTGCTGCTGTGCATTTTTCTTGATGTGATATGGAATTGAATGGAATCATATTCTCTAATGTTCCTTAAGACAAGCTTCACCACCGCTAACTTAAAGGCAGTTTATTTACTTCATTTACCCTTGTAATGTGGGTTTCTGCACATTGATATTCACATAGTAACTCCACTGCACACACCCAAGAAGAAGAAAACAATGATAATATGGGCATTGCCCAAAACGCTTATCTCCCAACAGTTGATTCCACCTTCCAGCGACTCTAGAGGAAATACAACAGATATTACCCAAATTGAGAAGCATTATTATGCATGTATAAATGTTGTTTAGACAGTATAAAAATGTGTTGATATTACGTGATTGATCGACATCTGATGAATAAGGAAAAGCCGCTTTCCACCTATAGTAGAAGATACAGTCATGCGTTTAGTCATATAACCAATAATAAATAAAACAATTTTGTTTCCATTAAGCCAATAACCCGATCGCATAACCGGGTTTTGTATCAACAACAAATTATTACACAAGAATACATACAAATACAATCCTTTGTGCGTTAGATAAAACCCACAGAAACAGCAGCTTTAATGAGCAAACCACAGAGAACAAAAGGATTAGAGAAGAAAGGTGAATGGTCACTATCCACTTCGTAAGCTTGGCTCGGTGGCCACCGTTTCATCATCGCCTCCTGCTGCTCCGGTTTCATCACCCTGTCATGCAATGTCTTTATGTACACACGCGGCACCTGCTCCTCCTCCTCCTCTTCTTGTCCTTCTTCTCCTTCCATTTTTGCAGTTGTGAGCGCCAGAAGTGGAGCTGGTCTCATCATTAACGCAGCCAACGCACATTCCTTTACATTCACAAGACAATCACAGAGCATAAGGACAACAGCTTTGTAATATTTGATTTGAAATGTTATCCACTCTATGTAACATATCCACTATGCACCAACCTGTTGAGGACTCATGTGGTAAAGGAGCTTTCTTCGAAATCCCGGTTTGATAAGGGCACTGGTAGGAGGATTCTCGGGTCCTAAACCGAAACCAAGCTCATATACATCACCATGTTCTGATAAGTCAGGCACTCCCTGTGACAAAAACAACATAACGTCATACACAAGTTACCTTCATTTTAAAGAGTTTTTTAATTCTTTTAATACATCTTTCAAATCTTCATCGGTCTGAAACCCGAATTTGAGCATTGTGGCTGCGATATAAACAGCCAGAGAGATCTTCTTAGGGAATCTTTGTATCGATCTCGTTACACTAAGCCCTCCTGCACTGTGGCCCACAAGTATCACCTAATGACAAAACAAAGAACAAAGAAAACAGAGTGAGTTTGCTTCAGACGCAAGAATCAGTAAAACTAGGTTTTTTAATGTGTGTCTGACCTGTTCTTGTTCGGGTAAGGAGGAGAGGAAGTCGATGAGTGGTTGGTTGTATTGGTCGAATGAAGTTAGAGTATCAGCAGAGGAAGGATCTATGCCGGAAGATTTGAGGTCGATGCAAGTGACGGTGTAGCCAGAGACTTCCATGAGACACTTGATTTTGTACCAGCACCATGATCCTAAGCTCATGCCGTGTATTAGCACAAAGTGTGGTGGTTTCCTTCTTGGTTTCACTTCTAGGGTGTGATCTTGATTCTCCTCCGCCATAGAATACGTCGGAGAGTTAATGGGTTTCCTTCTGATGAGTGCTCTGTGTTTTTATTCTTTGGGGTCTTTGTCACATATGTCAAGCGCATATATAGTGGAAGAGATTTTTTTGCTTCTTTTCCCAGTCATGAGATTTTCTTCTTATTATAACATTTCAATATGATTAGTAATTATTTTATAATTATGAAATGAGTGGTGTGTTAACTTTTCACATATATTTATCCAGTTATGGTAATATATCATTATTTGGAGGGGAAATAAAGCTTTTCAGTTTTCATAGAAGTTAATCAACAAAAAGAATGTTTAGGTAGAATTTGAAAGTTAATTTTCCTTTGGCAGCTCATTTTAGAGGTCAGCGAAATCAATTTATGGCTTATTAAACAGATTTCGTAAAATATCTAATAGAATAAAGCAACTAAAAGTGATTTATTAAAAAAAATATTCCACAAAAAAGTTTCAAGATTTTTTTTTTATCGAAACGAATAATCTTTTACTATGAATTAAACCCTGGTTCTTTTTACATTTCACGTTTTTCTGTTTTTCTCTTTATTAACTTTTTTTTTTTTTGCAAATGTATTCTTACGCGTTGTACTGATCAATTTCATCTCAAATTTGCGTTTGTTAAAATGATTAATTGAAGAATAATAATGTCTAATTAACTTGTAAAAAAACATATATATATATTATATATACACATATACATTTGTCGATTTCATTGTGGATGGGACTTTGGTATATGGTCATTTGGTTTATTGCATATTCTTCTTATAGTTGGGATAGTCAATGAGTAATAATTGTCTGTTCTGACTTATATATTCTCATATAGTTGGGTACTATTTACGTTTCTATTCTCTATACAATTTATGAATTATGACGAATTAAACAAAAAAATGCATGGCAATTGGCATAAATAATTCTTGAGCGGGGTTTTCAGCATAATGTTTAGATTGATTTCAAGGTTTACGATAACCAGACGGTTAGAATGTTATATAAAAACTATATAATGTGATTCTCAATCTTGACTAATAAAGAAATCTAGTCTTTGCTAGCTGGATTCAGTAGTCATCGCTATTATAAAATGTTACATAGATTAAGGTATGTCACGTGTGTGACATATATTTTTTAACGACCCGTGCTAGATTTATTTGTATTTTGATTAAAAGTTATTATCCGGTATCTCCAATTTTTTTTTGTCAACATGTACAATTAATTATGTAGGATAATAGTATAGTCTTCTCGGTCGATTTTCTAACGCAAAGAAAAAACGTAGTCTTTTTGACCAATTGCACAAAAGATTAAGATTCTTACGCGGAACAATTTGGTTTAATTTCAACAAAGGTTATGTAGAAGAACCTATCTGCTTTTTTCTTCCTATGAACATATATTTAACGATCAGTAATGTTAGAAAACATAACGGTCATGATATTTTACGTAGCACGAAAGCTTGACCGGATATTTATTTCCTGCTTCAAAACTGAAATCAGAATTAGAATTTTGCAGAATTTACGGAATTTCATTTTCAAAATATTTTTAAAATATTTTTATTTAAAAATATGTTGGAAGCTTAAGATTCTATTTTAGAATCATATTTCGGCATTAAAAGAAAAATACAATATCATAAATAAATACAAAATAAAAAATTATATTTTAATATTTTATATAAAATCTAGAGTTTAATAGTATTGAAATAGAGAGAAAATAAATATACAAATATTAAAATTAATACTATAAATTATTTGTATGCAGTTTTTATTAGAGATATATCATACATATTTAAATATATTGTATCAATTATTTATGAAATATTAAAATAATTAATTGGATTAAAAATTTATAAACTTAATATTTTCACTATTTTAATATGAAATTATTTAAAATTACTGTAAATGAATAAATGATTTCTTTTGAATTTGAATCATATAATTTTTAGTCATAAATTTTATAATTTATTATACATATATATATATGTTTACATTATGTACCCATTTCTATTTTTTATAGAAAATATTGTTTCTATATTTTCATACGGTTCCGATTCCGCATACCCGTTTCAAATTTCATGTAATAAAGCAAATTACACATAATTTCTAAAAATGGAAGATTATTATTTTCTCTATCAATAAAATATTAAATAAAGATATTTTATTTCCTCTTAAAAGAACTGTGACTTTTTTGACAAAGGCTTTAGAATTATGACTTTTGTGCATTTGTTTTCATTCCTTTTTTGTTTATATGTAATTTGAGAACGATAAAGGCAAATGACATTAAATAATTAAGCACTGATTGAGAAGTGAAAAAAAAAGGAGAAGTGTCAAAAACAAAGATGAAGATGATATGATACCTCTCCTCCTTTTCAGCAAGTAACGAAAGCGTCTTTTTATTCTTCCTTTTTTTCCTGATCTCCCTAGTTTTTCGGTTTGTTTTGTAACTCAACTTGATTTTATAGTTTTCAATTCGTATGCTACACAACAAACCAACGTCTGAATGAAAATGACATATTGATATACGTGACTTGTGACCATGATTCAAGTTTTATTTTTTAAATGCAATATTCCTGAGGTTTTTCTACACAAAGCTCTTTAACTCTTCCTCTAACCAATTTTGAGATTTTTAAACAAGAAACGTGTAGTCTTTAGAAACCGGATAACCTGCAAAGAAAAAGAAAAGAGAACGAAAAAACATATATATGTATAAGTTTTTATTAGAATATACAAAATCTCCTCCTACCACACACTTAACATAACAGTGAAGTTATTATTCCCTCCGCTGTGGAGTAGAATTTTTGTTTTAAAATAAGTGTCATTTTCGGTTTTCAATGCAAAATTTATTGGTAATATTTTTTATTCTATTTTTCTATTGGTTGATATATGGTTAAGTGTATTGGTAATAGTGTTTTTATTTTGAAAATATGTAAAATTAAATGTTTTCTTAATCTGTGTGCATAAACCTAGATCGACAACTAATATGAAACGGAGGGAGTATGTTCTTATATTGAATAATTTTTACGTGCATTAAATAAAACTTTTAATATTTGGAGTGGGAGAAAATTCAATAAGTGAGAGGTGACAAATGCAATGGTTAGAGCACCTCCAATGGAAGTCCTTAAGGAGGAGTCCTTACGGAAAAAATAATTAAATAATTAGTGGACCCCATCAAAACTTAAGGATTCGATCCTTAAAATCTTTATATAAAGATCGATCTTTACACTATTTGCGGGTCCCCACGACACGTGGCGACCCGCGATTGGTTGAAATTTTTTTTTTTGAAAAAAAATAATAATTAAAAAAAAAAAAGTCTTAAGGACTTCTATGAGTAACACCATTGCGGGTGCTCTTAGACATGTGCAAAAGAAGACTTTTGACAATTGTCAGTGTCTTTGTGGACGAAGGAATCAGATTCATTTTGATTATGAACTTCTTTTTGGGGGGGTAAACATCAGAGAATGCGTGTATAGCAAAAATGAATTTCTAGTTTTTTGTAACTACAATCAATTTACAGTTTCGACAAAATAAGACGATTAACACTAAATTATACCACTAAATTAATCGTAAAATTTTGACTAGTGTATCGTTATAATAGGAAAGGTTACTATCTCCATTTTGGTCGAAATTTTATGTAATGGCTGTTTTCAAAAAGAAAAGAAGTACAAAAAAACGTTCAACTTTTATCGAAGCTTAGTTAGACCATCATTATCACCATTTTTTTAATCCAGATTCTTAATTTCGGATAAGAGACAGTTTTTATCTTTTAGTTTTTAATTAAAAAAAACTAAAAACTGTCTTTTAAATAAGAGATATAACAATTATTTTTTAGCCGAAAAAGTGTTAAAAAAATATCAAATCATGAGTTAAGA
The DNA here is from genome assembly GCA_012274485.2 of Sinapis alba. Classification (NCBI taxonomy): domain Eukaryota; kingdom Viridiplantae; phylum Streptophyta; class Magnoliopsida; order Brassicales; family Brassicaceae; genus Sinapis; species Sinapis alba. The sequence goes on along the minus strand of MU105687.1, from coordinate 196,372 downwards.
ATCTCGGTTAAGAGGCCGGGAATAATGATATCATTGGGTTTTCAGTTCTGTTAGGTTGAGAGATATCACTAATCTAGACCATGCCTGACTTATATAATATATAGGCCTAGTACTGCTGAGTAAAAAAAAATCTTCAAAATTTTAGTCAATACTTTCTCCGTTTCAAAATGATCAATATTCTAGAAAAGAAATTTATTTCAAACAGATCAATTTTTTATATTTTCTATGCATGTAATAATTATAAATAGTAAGTTTCAAGAAACTTAATTGTGTTTATTGATTTTTGATTGGTTATTTCTTATGGAAAATTGTTAAACACAGAAAATAAGACATTTATAATTAGAATTTAAGATATTTTATTAATATGTGTGAAAATTCTAAAACATGTATCGTTTCAGAGAGTGTTATTGTAAACTTGAAAATCAAAACCTTAAATTATTTGTTTTTGATAAATTAAGACTTTCATTTGTATGTAAAAATAGATGAAAATAATCTAATGTAAATGCACTCTGAGCATATGTTCACAGACGGCACTGATGTAAAGGATACGCGTTACACATATTGTATCAGTAGAGTGATCTCTTAAGATCAACCAAAACCCATCTTGAGTTCATAATCATGCAAGTTAAACTGAATATAAATGCATACATAGAATTTGAATACTCCAACTATGTGTCGACAAAAAGATAAAAAGGAATACCCCAACAATGTCGATAGGAAATCCAATAACGTAACATGCCAACTAATTATGAATCCTATATATGATGATACATATGCGAACGAATAGATTGGGGATAGTGGAAAAAAGCCATGTCCCTTTGTCTCAAAAAATCTTTGTGTGTCTAGTGACGCGTAACGTTGTGAGATATATATATATATATATATATATGTAGTTCAACAGCTGTTCAAATAAAAAAAATTGTTAAGTAATCTGTTTAATACTTTAACTACGAAACTTTGTTACAGCCAGATATAATAACATTCAATACTTCAGAATACGTGAAGAAGACACATGTTGGTCCTAATAGGCTGGCTGTCCTTGTTCGACCTTATAGGCTGATCCTGTCTTGTTTTCAATTCGGTTTATTTTATATATTCTGGTCCTCATTTTTCTTGAATTATTTTAATTTTGGTGAGTTGATGTAAAGTAATAAGCCCAGAACGATAAAGAAGACAAGAAAAGAGAGAGAAACTTTTGTGAGCCTTGAAATGTGTGTGGCTGACAAAATGCTTTATTTTCAAAAGTATTTATATATAAAAGAACCCAAAAATTAAAACAAATAAATACCATATAATATAATATAATATAATATAATATATAGATTTTCGTGTTATTAGGGTTTTCGCAGACATTTGAAAAGGAAAAAGAGTGCCATTTTCTCTTTCACTGTAGTTAAATAAGGAGCCAGGACCCTCTTACTCATCTCTTAAGCATCACCAGGAAGGAAAACGAGTAGTCGCTAAATGGTTCGGCGTTTGAAACATGTTGGTGAGGTTGAGAAGAAGTAGACATTTGCATGAATAGGCGCATGTGCTTATATACATCTTCAAGTTTTTAGGTAAAGAAATGTTGATGTTGCTACATGCTTATATACATCTTCAAGTTTTTATGACTTTTGAGTAAAAGAGTATGTAAAGATATGAGAAAAGCTTCTTTTTTTTGTCACAAACTTAAACTATAAAAGCTCAAAGAGCATCATCGATCGTTTACAACTGAAGCAGAAATTGCATAAGAATAATATTATTATATATATATATATATATATATATATATATATCAATTGGGTCTAATTTCAGTGTAGACTATTACATTAAGGCCCTATCTAAATTTTGATTTTGTGACTTTAGTTTTCCTCTTGCACCAATCAAACCCAACTTTCGTGACTGCTGCCCAATAATTTCAACCGTCGAAGTGTTGTCACTAAGTACAATGGAGAGGGTATCTTTGAAATTGTTCATACCGTCGCTAATAAGGTGCCAAAACAATGCACCTGCGACTGGACCGCCTCTTTCCGCAGACGCGTAAATGGTGTCGAACGTTGCATTAAAGACAGCATCTCTCTGAGCTAGAGTATAGCCTTGTGTATCCGATGGTTTCCCGAATTCTCCTAGGAGTAGAGGCTTTTTAAGAATGTTCTGTGCATCTTCCATGTGGCTTTCAAGCCAGTTTCTTAAAAAGTCCAATCGAGATGTCTCATCTAGGTTTGGGAACCTGCCAAAGAAAAACAAGGAGTGGAATGGAGATTAGCTTGTAAAACAAAAAGTTTTCTTGTAGCAATATTGATGTTAAAGAAATTGTATTAAGTTTGATGGTTAGGCTGAATCACAAACCCTAAACACTTAAACCTTCACTAGGATGGATCACAAACTCTAAACACTAAGAGCATGATTAACCCTAAGAATCCACGTGTCAGTAAGATCCGCAAACAGTACAAAGAGCTGCCTCTTGCAGAAGAGATGGAAGAGTTGATTTTTTTTTTTTTTTTAAATGGGCTCCTCTCCTTAAGAACCTACCTAAGAGGTGGGGATAATCATGGTCTAACACTTCCTCTAAGATAAAAAGTATCAGAAACTAAACATTTTCTGAATAGAAAACAAATTTATACATGCATATTGCATACTTATGTCTACGGGTATAAAATCAAAAGCTTTTTTTTTTTGAAAGTAAAATCAAAAGCTTTAAAGGTGCTAAAAAAGAAAACTAAGATAATCTCACGTTACGGACTATACAAGAGGGAAATAAACGATTTTTATAAGGTAATGTGTTAAGCAAGGAACGAAGAGAACATGAGGATTTTGTCTACACGAATGTATAAAAATCCAATGCGAGTTATGTGAGTTTATGATATATTACCATAAGTCAGGGTAAGAGTGAATCGATGCGAAATCAATGGCGTCTAAGTAGTGATTAGCGATGAAATCGGTTCCAAGAACGTTGGCTGCAACTGGATTTAAAGAAGCTTTTCTTTGAGGAGATGAGTCACCATAGAAGCCTTCAAGACCAGTAGAGAGGAGATGGTTTGAGTCAAGTGATTTTACGTAAGTAGCCATTTCACCAATCCAACCCGTTAGGGTTTTTCCACTTGGGTCTGCTTTGCATTGTGGCTCGTTCATGAGCTCCCAAGCCATAATGGTTGGTTCATCTTTGTATGCAATTTTGGTGAATGTATTCACTCTGTCCACCATAGTCTGAAGCGAAAGATCATAGGTTATGTAACTTACAGTCTTCAAATATTTTTGATATGAATATTAAACCATCATTATCCCCGGTCTTTTAACGGGGATTCTTAGCTTCAGATAAAAACTAAGAAAAGCTATAAACCGTTTCTTAGATAAGAGATATAAGAGCGTCTCTTAGCCGAAAAGTGTAAAAAAAAAAATATATATCAAATCATGAGTTAAGAATTTCAGTTATGTGTACCTTGACGTGGTTCTTGTAGAACTGTTTAACAAGAGGGTTTGTGTAGAAATCATCTTCGGAGTTCACGGCTTGGCCTTGACTTCTAGCCCAATCCACGTATTGTTTCCTTCCTCCGAAGTCAGAATAGTTATTGACAAACGTGATTATCATTTTTATACCCAGTCTTTTTGCTTCGGCTATCGCAAAATCCAAACCCTAACATACGTAAAACAAATTATTAACAGAAAAACAAAAGACATTTAATCGATTAAAAAGCTTCACTCGTGGTGAGTAAAATGTAGTCTTTATGTGTATATTTATATTTTTCTTTATATAATCTATACTATTATTTACGAAGTGATTTTTCGCATCCGAGCTCTCACGTCAAAAGTTAGAGCGGTTAAAGTCTAGAATACCCTTAATGAATTTTATATATAATTAATTATATAATCAAAAATGAATTTTTATTTAATAGTATTAATTTTTCATAAGATAACTTTATATATTGTGTTGTTATCTTAAAATATATCTTTCAATTTTAAAAGTAAAAAAATATAAAACAATTTATAATAATTAAGTAGTTAATGTCAATGTTACTCTTAATGACTTAAGTTAAAAGTTAGAGCGGTTAAAGTCTAGGATACCCTTAATGAATTTTATATATAATTAATTATATAATCAAAAATGATTTTTATTTAATAATATTAATTTTTCATAAGATAACTTTATATATTGTATTGTTATCTTAAAATATATCTTTCAATTTTAAAAGTAAAAATATATAAAACAATTTATAATAATTAAGTAGTTAATGTCAATGTTACTCTTAATGACTTATATATATATATATATATATATAATCAAAAATGATTTTTTATTAATAATATTAGAATTTTATTAAATAAGATAATTCTTATATATTGTGTTGTTATCTTAATTTTTTCAATTATAAAAGTTAGAGAATAACATATAAACAATTTATAATTAAATATTTATCAACTAAAACATTTTGTATAAAGATATTTTCTAAAATATTTATAATATGTGAATATTTCCTTTTAAAATTATAACACAATAATAAACATATATATATATATATATTGATGAATTTTTTTGGTATATATATAATTTTATGTTTGATTTAATTATTTTGAAAACATAAATAATAAGTTATCGTACTGATTTTTGATAAATCATTTATAGCTAATAAATATTTGTAAAATGATAAAACCCGCACGTGCGGGCAAAACACCTAGTTATATTTTAGATAAGCTTGTTTGGCTATATCATTGAAACCTACAAAATTTAATTGTTCTTTACATCTATCTAAAACATCTAAAGTAACCAACCAAATAAGAATTATATATTAGTTTAGATGTGTTCAAAAAAAAAATATATATATATATATACACATTAGTTTAGATACATAGATATACCTCTCTATATATATATCTTTTATGCTTTTTAATGAAATTTATCGAAACTGATGGAAAAAATATTCACCTTTTAAATTGATCTATATCTACATATTCATATCAAAATATAATGTACGGTGTACCTGAAACGTTAGTTCATCGTAGGAACCAGGGGTGGTTTGGAGAGCACGGTAACCACCATCTCGAAAACCCCACGTGCGTGCTACGGTCAGACCGTGACTGGTCGCGTTTTGAAAGGCGTATGTGATTTTAAACCTTGTGGCTGGATCTGTGGCTTCGTACGTGAGCCAGTAGGCATTGAATCCATTGGCGTAAAATGGTTTCCCATTGAGAATAAACTGAACACCTTTCCTACTCACGAAACAATCTCTCGACGATGCTTCTACTCCTAGATCGTTATAGCTTTGTGTGATCGCAATTGCTAGAAACGCAACCAAACACAAACACTTCATCTTCTTGTCTACTTTCTTTTTGGTTTTTGTGCTCGATTTGTTTTCAAGATCAATAGATTTATATATTCAGAGATTGAGTGCTTTCTTACAATCACAATCATGCATGAACATTCACTATTTTTTTGATTGACTTACTTATTCACGTCACATTCCTTATATATAAAATAAAATAATTATTTTACTATAAAATAAAATGATTATGATATATATGAAAATATATTTTAGAGAAATATCAGCTTATCATTAAGTTAAATAAATATTATATCGCTATTTTGGGTTTGATTTAACTGTTAATTACCAACATGTCATTATCCTTCATGGTCAATTTTAAATAATTAATTTATCTTTGTGGTCAACATATCGATCTATTCCTAACCAATTTGGATTATTTTTATCTTTGTTTACCATTTATATTATTGTAATATAATTTTTCTTTTGCTTCTTCTTGATGCTAGTCATCAAACAATGGGATTTTTCATGGGAATGTTCCCATGTATTATACTGATTGAGTTTATTTAGAAGTCAATTTTTAGTGGAAGTCAATTCCAGTTATGCTCATTTTAATGTTAGTTTTAGAAACTAAGACTAAAATTTTAGCATTTTATTTTATATAAAGAAAGATTTTCTTAACAAATTTAATTATGCATTTCTTATTATATTTTAACTATAAAATAGAGAAATTGATTAAAACACCATATTTTTAACTCTTTTTCATGTTTACCTTAACCACATTTATTTTTAGTTTTAGAAAAGTAAATAGAAAATTATATCTTTGAGTTAACTAATCTAGATATAGAGTTTAGATTTGATGGGTGGGGTTTTGGAGGATGAAGTTTAGGATTTTAATAAATCAATTTTAAAAACCGAATTCAATCCGATAAAAATGAATCTAAATCTATATGAAGTTGATATAAATAATGCATGGATCTTGTTTTACTGTATTTTAGATTATGAGTTTTATCCGAATCCAAATGGATATCCAAAAAAATCTGAAATCAAAACTCTAAAACAAGAACTTGTACTAAAATCGATCTCAATTTCCTAATACGTTTGTATAGTTTTTAGTTTTAATTTATTTACCTTTCATTATATACGATTCTCTTTTGTATAAAGTTTTGGTTTGTCACAATATGTCTCATATTGTCACATACAGTATAAAAACAAGTTTTGTATGGTTAGGTTAATAAACAAACTTTAAAGTTATTTTGAAAGACAAGAATATAGTAGGAAACCAATACACAAATTTGTTAAAAAGAATGAAAATATACTGAGAATACAAATTAATATTTTTTGAAACCGATAACTCAATTAATATCTAAAACCAAAATTATTTTGGGTTTTAAACGTATCTTGGTCATATAACTAAATTGAACCGAATCCGACTAAACTCAAATTGAATTCGACCTGGACTTTTATAATATATCCAAATGGCGCTGAAATTTATAAACCTAAAAACTGGAAACCCAAACAAAATCAAAAACGAAGCTTGATTATACGTTAACAATAAGAAAAAATGAAAAGCGAGCTTCCATAACCGTAATAAAAGAAATTATAAGCGTGAAGTTATTACTCTCTCTGGTGGGGTTCTCTTAATTCGGTTTTTGTGTGCCACTAAAAGAACGCTACTTAATTATGGAAATTGAGGCCCAATAAGGCCCAAGATTCCACTGCAAAGCTGCAAGTGCCAACTAGAGAAAGTAGAGTGGTTGTGGAAGTTGCTAGTAAATGCAAACACGAGAAGAGTGCCGTTGAATTAATCCTTCCCATTGTAACAAAATTCATCTTAAACATTTTTGACAAAGAATAAACATTGCATTGTTTTTGAAAAAATCCTAATTGTTTAAAAATATATTTCTTCCATTAACAAAAAATAATAATGTTACGATTGCGCATGCATTAACAAGTGATTAAAAATACACTTTGTAATTATGATTTTTTGGTGTATATATAACAACAAGTTTTGAATTTTAGACCTATTCATTCCTCGGTCGTTACTCGAATTCTTAATCTCGTTTAAACGTTGAGCTAAAGGAAAAAAAATAAAAGACATTATTCAATTTAAGTTCCAAACCAATCAAATAAAATTCACCAACGCACAAGAATTTACATGTCTAAACAATCATATTTAATTTAAAACCTAATAAAATAAGACAATTACGTAAACCAACCAAAACCCACATGAGAAAAAAAAAAAAAAAAAAAAAAAACAAAAAGTTCAAGAAACCACATGCACCATTGATCAAGTTATGTCCCTACAACAGAAACTGCCACGTCATCATCCCGGCGAGAACTATCACCCACCTGTGACGGTTGCTCAAAGATAAGAGATTGTCTGCAAGTAGGACAAGAGTCACGTGAAAGCAACCAAGTGTCGATGCACCTCACGTGAAAGCCATGGTTACATTTTGGCAAAACCCTAACTTTCTCTCCTTCCACGAAATCCCCAAGACATATCAAACACTCTGTAGCTTTCATGTTAATGATCCCTGACCCGTACAACCCCACGGGGATTTGTTTCAACGCCCGTTTCTTGAGCCCTGTGGTAGCCGCCAAACGTCCAGGATTTGCGTTTGCGTTTGAAGCGGTTGATTCTTGATCCGATGTGAATCTGCTTGTGATGCGTAGCACACATCTCAAGGCAGAGTTGAGGCTTAGAGCACATATTAGAGCACAAAGTAGAGCAGCTAAAATAATGACCATATTAGTGTCGAAGTAAGTGTCGTTAAAGCCTGTTCTGGTTTTAGGGTTTGCTTCTGCGGGTGCGTTTGCTTGTGGCTCAAGTAACACCCGACCCATCTTTGAGGTATGCTTGAGAAACAGAGGAGACCAGAAAACTTGACTACTTACCTTCAAGATTCGTTTTGTTTGCTCAAACCCACTATGTGTTCTTTCTCTTCACTCTTTCTTTTGGAGTTTTGAGGTTTTGACTCGATCTGAAATCAAAAGTTTTTGATTTGTTTCCCCTCCTGACTTGTGAGTGAAGATGAGAGAAGGCAAAAGAAGTTTTTGATGTCAAGTTGTGATAAAGACAATCGTAGATGAATGTATGGGCGACTCTCTTTGGAGAGTTATAGAGAGAAAGATGATGTGGTTGGTCCAAGAAATTTTTGTAAAATACTAAAGTTATTATTTATATATGTAGCAAGTGAATGGTCACTATTAATTTTGTTTTTATTGTTTGGGGTGAGTTTTTATTAGCTCTACTAACCATCGTCGATTATTTTGTCATATATATATATTGGTTAAGATAATGGACTTTTTATATTTTAATAGAAGCAAAACAAAAATACAAAATCAGATGCTCACATTTTATATTCTTGTTTTTTTTTAGAACTACACATTTTATATTCTCATGTCATTACTTCACTGGGAGTTAGCAAAGTTTCTTTTTCCTTTTTCTGAAAAGCATTTGGTTTGAGATTAGCACGAATTTAATTAGGTTTAAGATTTCTATTTAAAAACATAGTTTGAACATATTGTGCCACTACATAGTTTATACTGTAATGGTATATCCTAATATTAATTCTGATCTTTGTTTAATGGGACCCTATTATGTTGTTCAATTCAATGTTGGATCAATGTGCATTTTCTTTTGACTAAGTAAAATATAAAAGATAGAGTAGAGAAGAAGACAAATAAGAAAACGATTAGTTAAGTAGATATATATCAGAATCGACAACTAACAAACTCATTATTAGTGGTTTTAAGAACTTTGGAATCAAGCTAAAAGGAATTAATTCTCAAATAAGAAGAAACTACAAATGAGATTTGATGTATAAAAGCCATATTTGAATATTATATAAAACTTCATGGTTGGGGTATCACATTCCCAACTAATCATGACGATTATAATTAACATATGATATCATATTCATATAACTATTCCATGTTTTTGTCTTCTTGTGGGTATAGACACATCATTACTAATCAAAATGGTTTTCAGTAGTAGTTAGGTATTATGGCATTATCCTTGAGAAAACATGAAAGGATCTAGAGTTTTGGTCACCATATATGTGTAGTCGGTAAAAATTAGTTAATTTTCCATTTAATTGGCCACTACAAAATTCATATGATGGTATGTGAAATTCTAAAGTTAAATTCAGAAGAGAAAACAGATTCTGATGGTGAAAAACATATGTGTATGTAGTTGGTTTACGAATTGAATGGTTCATACGAAATTCATGTGGAGTTTACGGGTCCACAAGTATTAAGATTAAGAAGTCCAATTCAAACACACTAATTAATGAAAAAAAAAAATACGAATGAAAATAGATAATACAAATTCACGCAAAGTCGCAAACGACACAACACTTGTCTCGCTCTTAGCTTCATAGTTCCATTGGTTGACAATAACACTCTAACGTGTGAGAAATGAGATTTATCAACCTTACACGAATCTATTGTGTGTATATTTACTATTCCTTTATAATATGCGTGGTTGGAACAAAGTCTCGTGTATTTTCAGAAAATTTAAGGTACTCGTATTTATTTTGTATCCATGTAGATAAACACTCTAGTTTAATGTGAGATTCATAACATCTTTATTTATGACTAATTATCAGTTGTTAACCAAGTGATGGTAGGTAATTTCTCGAGGTCCAGCGTGCACCGAAATTAAGCCTTAGTTCGATTTTCGCCGGAAATTAAATTATCATTATTTAGTTAATCTAGATTTGGGTTTCAACCTAAGTGATTAATATAGTGGATTATAACAGACAATTGGTTCACTTTTTGGTATTAGTCGAAAGATATTTTAAATTCGGATAAAGCAGTGTGGTAACTTTTCAGAATCATTAATTGCGCTTCAACTGAAATTGATCAGCTAATATGGTATATCCAAAAAAATATTATTAGTTGTTAGAAAAAAAAACAGTTAGTATTTAATTTTAGTTGGTGACCAGTTTTAGATTAAACATACACATCATACTACCAGTGCATGTTTAAACTTCTAGAAATGTGCTAATGATTGTTTATTTGGTGGACATGGAAGACTATTTAGCTCTATGATCACTATTTAATTATAGTTTTATACATATAAGGATTAATGATAGCTAGTAGTTCAAAAAAGAATTAGAAATTATAACTGGATTAGGTATAATATGTAATAGAGTTTATAGATAAGATCCTCATACCTGATTCATATAGTAAGTAGTCCAACTACATTGTGCAAGTTTTCTATTGAATATTAAAATCGTATAAGCAAGAACTTGAGTGATACATGACCCTAACATTACTGGTCAAATGGGCTACTCAATCCCCAAAGGGAACAGAAACCAGTTTCAAGATTGTTTCTCCATCAGACTAGAGCCAATGATAGTGTTTAAACTCCAGACAAAAAATGGAGACAGTTAATTTGCTATATTGTGTTGTCTTCATCAATGATATCGTCATTTAGTTACATACTACACATGGTAAAATAAGAAGAAAACCTAGTGAAGAAAGACAAGTAAATGCATTTTCAAAAATCACCAAACATAAGCTCAGGAATCTTTATCCTTGGAAAAGCTCCATGAGAGTCTACTTATGACATTTTCGTCAACTAACTTGTAGTGATGAGACAACTGCCTGTGAATCAAACCGCAACACTTGTCTACTTTGCTTTGATATTTGCTGTACAAAGCCGGTAGAGTTACAGATAGAATGGTCCCTGAACGCAAATGGAGTAACCATTAAGAGTTACTGAAGGAGAGAGAGGCTCTTTAATGCTTTTTCTTTCATATAGGGATCAAGTTACTAACCGATATAAACGAGAGTGCAGAAAGAAATATAGCAACCTATGGCAGAAAGAAGCCACAGACAAATCACCACCTGCTTAAGAGATATAGTCAAGACTGTCAACACATCTAAGCCAAATTTTTCAGATTCCAAGAAAAAATAGTATCATTGTGAGTTTCATGAATGAGTTAGCTTCACAACCTTGAAGAAGAGGCGAAAATCGTTGCCAACTGTGACATCATGAGCCATTACAAGCAAGTGATTAAGTTTGATACGGAAGGAAGCTGCGGCACTATTAACCATTTCCTCGGATAGAACAAGCTCCGGTAAAGAATTCACATGTCTGCTTACACAGGGAAAAAAGGGTAGGGATCAGTCACATAGACAGACAGCAAACAAATTACAGAAAAAAAGGACTATAGAGTGGTGAGAATTAGTGTGCACCTGCTCCTAAAAGCAGAAGCCCGGGCAAGGACGAATGATAGTATGACAACGATCAGTAAGACATCTGAAGAAACAGACAAGAAAGGCAATCCAGAAAACTCGAATATAAGCCAAGCTGCGGTTGATAAAACGATAACTCCCAACGAATGATGTCTCTTCCTCCATAAAAGCAAGTCAGCAGCTGCAACAAACAAAGAACAAAAGCCATACAAAAATGGTTGAGTGGTGGCACTTGCAGAAGCTCTAAGAACATTCACAAAACAGTGACCTCTTTTGCTTGACTTGTGACCTCACACTTTTTCTAGCCAGAGCAAAATGCAATCAATCTTCGAATCCATCTATCGTTCTCATTCAAGATCCAACACTTAACCTAACTTTTACCCTACCATTTTCTAAAATGCTAAGAGGAAGCTGTATACATGATCATTTTAAAGCCTCTATGTATCATAGGAACTACCCAAATGATCACAAGAACCTCAGAATTGAAAATGTACTTGCCCACATAACAATTCCATAACCCTAATTTTCAAAGTATCATCTTCAGCAATTCGATAAATCACAGAAATTCTCATCGGAAAACTACCAAATTGACGAATTCAGAGAAAAGGACTCGCCTTTGCCACCACCCATGAACTGATGAACCGTAACTTGCCGACCCAACAATCGATAATCCTCCGATGTAGATCCCCCTTCATTTCTTCCGTCGAAATCACATTCGTCACTCGAACTGTCCATCGGAGATTCCAGGACCCCAATTCAATAAAATTCTCAGACTTTCCGAATGCTAATCTCGATTGATTGAGAATCCTCGCCTTTAAATCTGCGATCTCGGAGTTTTCTGGGTACAATGGTGGCTTCTGGGCTTAGAGAAAGGAACTAGATTTGATCGGAGAACGACGGCGTTTGGGAAATAATCAAGGAGGAACCAAATAGAATTGGCTTTTACATGCATCCAATTTCAACATTCTCGAAATTCTCCACTTTTAGTCAACTTCATTTCGATTCTCTTAGATCGTCATCATCACCATCACCATCATCGTCATCTTTTCTGGAATAAAATGAATAAACAAACGAAAAAGGAATATTGCGTAAAGCCTCAGGCTCACTAGTCCAATATTACGGCCCATTACACAACAATATTATGGCCCAAGATGACCGCGTTTTCATCATTATTTTTCCAGGAACAAAAAGAATAAACAAACGAAAACATTACGTAAAGCCTTGGGCTCACAAGCCCAATATTTCGGCCCATATCTTTACACCACAGACCACACTACGTGTCATGACTGTTACTTTACCTCTAAGTGACAGGCAGTGACTTTATCAACCTCATTTTTCATTTTAGGCGACCACGTATCCTCTCTCTCTCTCTCACTGTGTTGGCATCTCGTCATCATCTATCAACAATGGCGATTCGTTCCGTTGCCAGCAGAAAAACCCTAGCGGCCCTTAAGGAGACATCTTCAAGGCTTCTGGGATTCAGAGGAATCCAGACCTTCACGCTTCCTGATCTTCCCTATGATTACAGCGCCTTGGAGCCGGCGATTAGCGGCGAGATTATGCAGATCCATCACCAGAAGCATCACCAGGCGTACGTCACTAATTACAACAATGCCCTCGAGCAGTTGGATCAGGCTGTGAACAAGGGAGACGCTTCCACTGTCGTTAAGTTGCAGAGCGCCATCAAGTTCAACGGCGGAGGTTGTCTATTCGCTTCGTTTTTTGTAGTTTTGGATCTCTGGTTTGGTGTGTTTGATTAGTTAGTTAGTGATTGGTTTTGGATCTTGAGCTAAAGATTTCATCTTTGAGGCTGGCTTAGGAGTGTAGAGCTCAGAACCAGATAGTTATGATTGTTAGTTAAAGCAAACCCAAGAAGAAATCGAACGAAAGTTTTGGTTTTTATGTTTGTTGTTATGTGCTAGAGAATGAAAGTCGTTGACTTTGTTACTAATGTTGCAGGTCATGTGAACCACTCAATTTTCTGGAAGAATCTTGCTCCTGTCAAGGTGTGAGCTTGTGTTTACTTTCTGTTTCTTCTATTTGATTGGTCTGTGTGCTTTAATGGTGTGTGTGTTTGAATATATATAACAGGAAGGTGGTGGAGAGCCACCAAAGGGATCTCTTGGTAGTGCCATTGACACTCATTTTGGCTCCCTTGAAGGTTTGGTGAAGAAGATGAGTGCTGAAGGTGCTGCTTTGCAAGGCTCAGGATGGGTGGTTAGTGTTCTAGTTTCACCTTTACATGTCACCGGGTCTCATTGTTGGTTTTGTGGCAAGACTTGTAATCATGGTTATTGACTCAGTTTGTTTTCTCTTTATTGATTCAGTGGCTCGGTTTAGACAAAGAGCTTAAGAAGCTTGTGGTTGACACAACAGCCAATCAGGTACATGTCCATATTTTAGATTAGTCGGCGATATTGATATTTATAAATAAATGTGGTTTTGATGAATTTAAAGAGAAACTCTGTTTGATTGATGATATCAGGATCCACTTGTGACGAAAGGAGGAAGCTTGGTTCCTCTGGTGGGTATAGATGTTTGGGAGCACGCATACTATTTACAGGTAACAACACTTGTTAAATAGTGAGTTAGCTTGTAGGATTAAGCATTAATCAACTTTTAAACCACTCTTTGCTCTCTCTCGTTTGCAGTACAAGAATGTGAGGCCAGATTATCTGAAGAACGTGTGGAAAGTGATCAACTGGAAATATGCAAGCGAAGTTTATGAGACGGAGTGCAAGTGAGTTCGTTACATGATAACAAACATAAAGAGAGGAACCAGTTCCCAGCTCGGCTTTGTTTTTATAAGTTTGTCTGAACAAACGTACAATGTCCTGTGGTCTTTGAGTTAGCTCAATCGACAGTGTGGTTGCAATAATACACGTTGTTTTACTAAACATTTTCCAATAATAATTTTTTGCTATAATCATCTTTCTACTACATATGGTATAGATATCAAGTTAAGCGATCATAGTAAAGGTGATGCAGACGCGTTAAGGCAATTTACATATTTTGCAGTAATTTCTGATCCCTAAGAGAGTCAACATTGGTAAGAGTTTAAATTAGGTGCTTTTATGCATAAAACACTCATAAATTAATATTACAATTAAATTTAATTTAAAAATTTAAAAGCTAGATTGATGTTATAATGACACATGTTAAACAATAGCTCTTAAAATTGTGTGAAGTGTTCTGAAATAAAAACATATTTTCTCTCTCTCTTAAATCTTAATATATATTTAATTTTAAATTTTTTAATATGAAAGCATTTGTGAGAAGTGAGAACACATCCATTGTGATGCTTTTACCCTTGGACTCTTTTCTTGGAACCAACCTAATACAGCTATCACCAAGCTTGTAACATTTAAAATGTTATATTTTGGTTCAACTTGTATGTGTCTAATAAATAATCACTAGAGATAGAAAGCTTATTAGTATTTATTGATCGATGAATACAAGATTATAGCCAAACATTCTTGATCATTTCAATTCAAAAAGACTATAATCTAAAACTCACTACTGTAATATCTGAATATAACATTTACAATATTTTCTATCCAAAAGTATTGTCAAAGAATAGAGGAAAATGAAAAGAATTCGGACAGAAAAAGAAAAATCAACAAAAGATCAGACAAAGAACATCATCTAGTTAAGTCTTGACGTCATGACTTTTCTTGCTGGGCCCAGACGATGGACGACTCCCTTTCGGAAGAGCATTCAACACCAACGAGCCAAATTTTCCGGCGACGACTTCAGGCATAAAAGAATATCCCATCTTTGTCTCCGGCACCTCGCCTCCACAACCCACCACGGCCTTAGAATCAGGAGAGATCTCTCCCGATAAGATGACGGGAAGAAACTCTCCTGGTAAGATCCTAGCCGTCGATAGAGAGATGGAGATGAAAAGAAGAATCAAAAGCAACGATCTGCTTCTCGCCATCTTATTGTGGGTGAAAGAGAATCTCTTTTGTTGTTGTTGTAGTGATTAGTCTATGTACTTGGTTTGAATGTGAATGTGAAGGTGAACTGAAGATGAAAGAGAGTTAGTGTGTCTTAGCATATATATATATACGGAGTGTGTGAGCAGAGAAAACTAAGAAAAGTCAATGAGAGTTGGAAAAACCTTACGCGGCAAGTTTAGAGTCGAAAGGATCGGTCGTTTCGTGTTTACGGTCAAACTATAATATCATTTTTAATTATTTGTGTGTTTCTTTAAATAATATAAATCGTATGATAGTTGAAATTAAGCATACAAAACATGATACAGTCATACAGACATCGATTTTATATAATGTTCTTACACAATCTCATGAATTACGTTACGAATATTTTTATAGTGCATGATCTGATATTTTATATTGAAAGTTTAAATAACGTTCATGAGTTTCACTATTGATTATATTATCAAATAAGAATATTAAACACGTTTGTGGGAGCGTATATTTTGACGTATGTAATCATCAACTATACAAACATTTTTCATGCGAGTAAAACATATTGGTAGTTAAGGAGAAACTACCACATTAAAAAATTGAAGGGACATATTAAATGAAAAAAATAAATAGAAAAGACGATGATAAGACCATCATTATCCATGATCTTTTAATCAGAGTTCTTAGTTTCAGATAAAAACGGTTCTTAGTTTTTTTTAAGTTAAAAACTAAAAGAAATTAAGAACCATTTTTTAAATAAGAGATATAAAAACCATTTTGAATCGAAAATATATTAAAAAAAAAAATAATCATAAATTAAGAACATAGTTAAAAGACCGAAAATAATGATGTTCTTATCATAGTGATACACTTCCAACAACTACCAATTAAAGGCGAAGCACCGGCAATTTTGACGCTTCTTTCTTCTTGTTCCCCAAGTCTCTCCCACACTTTCACCGTCATACGTACCACGTACACACACATGCACTGGCAGTATACTATTAACGTCCTAATGTGTGTGTGAACAAATAAGTTTTGTCTCTTTTTTTAGCTGGGGAGCCAAGTTTCAACTTTATAGTTGTAGGTAACACGGATGTCATTTATTGGATATTGCGGTGCAACTTTTTTTGACTTTATGTGTTGTCAAGATATGGTTATAAATGTATTTGAACAAAAAATAAAATAATAAAAGTATTTCTGGGCGTAAAAAGCAGACTTCTTTAGTTGTTGCTAAAGGTGGAGAAAAAGCTGAGTTAATAGTACACTGATAGATTCTCCAAACTAAATTTTTTGTGCGGTCGTTGGGCCAAAAATACATAGACCATAGGGTCGTAGGCCAAGAATATAGATACCACATGAATGTTACTTTCTGTCAGAAATGGAACAATCATTTTCATTTACAGGAGTTAATCTGTATCTAATGCTAAATATCACAAGATCCGATTACTGTTTCTGACCAAGACCAGAGCCAAGGGTTGTGTAAGTAAGAACCTGTCCAAATGGTCCCTGTTGAGTTGTGCAATCAGATTCAGAAGAAAAGTGAATTTTTGGGAAATATAAGATCATTTTATGCAAGTCTTAGAGCAATACCATGCTTTGTAGACCTCGAAAATAAGAAGCACAGGGGTTCATGACAACAAGGCAGGAGGACTAGAGTATACAAAGAAAGGCAGGGACTATTTTTGCTATAGGCTTCATAGTGTGATGGGCCGGGCCTGCTTTCTCTCTACCCTTGTGCTTCTCTCTCTTCTCTCAACTCATGCAACAATGTGATTACTAGTCCTAGGCATATTATCCCTTACCCAAAAACTGAACCGAAACCGAACCGAAAAAACTGAGACTGAAACTGAATTGAAAATTACAAAAATCGAACGGTTCTTATATTTTTAAACTCAAAAACCCGAAACCAAACCGAGACCGAACCGAAAATCGAACGGGTATCCGAATATTTTAAATATATTAAAATGTTAATTATTTTAAATTTTAATATACATAAAATATAATTTATAAATAAAAATTTCAAAAAAAAAAACCTAAAAAAAAATCTGAACCACCCTAATAATCCAAATAACCCATTTTTTTTTTTGGGTTTTTTTCAGATTTAATTCAAGATTTTAAGGTTTTTCGAGTTTTGGGGTTTTAAACCCGAACCAAACCTGAATTATTTTAAATTCGGTTTCACTTTGGGTTTTATAGAAAAATAGAAACCCGGTCCGGACTCAACATTATCCGAACCAATCTAAAAAATGTATGGTTCCTAAACGGTTCCTAAACTTCTTAACCCAAATAATCCGAAACCGAATAAATCGAACCGAACCGAAAACCCGAATGCACAAGATTAGTGGTAACTATTGAGCTTTTCTTTGATGAGCTTTTATTTGCTTGGTTAGAAGAGAAGGGCTTTTTTTTACCAAAAAGAAAAGAGCAAAAAGCTCCGCCGACCAGCTTCTCCGCCACTCGCCGACCAGAAAGCTCCGCCGCAAAATCTTCCCCGACATAATTTGTTTTTAGCTCGTCAGATTCTTCTTAGTAAGAGCTACCCTTGAATGTTAACCATCTTGCTGTCTATCATTCCAATGGCTGTAGATCTAGAGTTCAAAGATCAAATTTCTACTTAGCTCAGTTTCTGGAAAGCTTCCTCCACGCTCTGGAAGGTAGCTCATCTTCTGCGACACCTCCTCTGACTTTCTCCACCGCTCTACAGCCAGTTTTTTACCTCGTATTAAGGATTCAACCTCTCACTAGGTGTCTCTCGATTCTTTTTACGTCTACAACATTATGTCTCACCGGTACTACTCGAGAGCAGATAAAGGCAAACGGGTTGGCAGCTCTTCTACTCGACCCCCAGTGCAAATACCTCCATGTGACAACGCAGATCTTATTAAAGACAACAAGCTAACTCTGATCGGTCGTGTCACGAACCCTGCTATCCAGAAACCTATTTGGGTAATAAACTGGTTGATTCAATACTGGAACATGGAAGGCAGAGTCACAGGTAAAGATTTGGGACCAGAACTTTTCTTATTCCGTTTCGAATCAGAGGAAGACTTGTTGTCTGTGCTGCGAAGAGGTCCGTATCACTACAAGCGTTGGATGCTTATGCTCCAAAGATGGGAGCCTATCATCTCCAACTCTTTCCCTAACATGATTCCTTTTTGGGTTAGGATTCATGGTCTCCCGCTACATTATTGGACCAAGGCTGCTGTTACAGCGGTTGGGAGAGAGTTGGGGTCTTTGTTGGATGAAGATGATGTGGAGAGTGGGAGGGTACGAGTTGAGGTTGATGGTTTTGAAAATTTGGAGATGAGTCTTCCTTTACAGCTTCCATCTGGTGAAGTGATTTCAGTTGATTTGGAGTATGAGAAGTTAGAGAAACATTGTTTTGTATGCGTCTCGCTTCGACATGAGAAAGATCACTGCCCCCTCAATGCGGAAACCACATCCTCTGCAAGGGGAATAATAAATCAAGAAAATACTCTCAAAAGTTTGGAAAATAATAGAAAGCGTCGTGACAGAAGGAACTTAGTCTCTTCTACTGATCATAGAATCCAACCATCCCAAGATAAATCTAGGCAGAGCTGCTATTACAGGGATGTATCTCACCATCACCGTCACCACAACAAGGATAGCAAAGATTTCTCCCTCCCTCAAGTTAAGTGTGGGAACTCTCACAGTCAACTCTCTTCGCAGGCTCAGTGCCGACACAGCTCTCAGTATATTCGACATTCTGATACTAGAAAATCTCCTTTTCATAGGAGAAGCAATGAAGAGCGTCGCCCTAGCAATAGTGTTCACTGCTGTCAGAGTTCAAGAACTCAAAGGAACCAGAGACCTGCCCTTGAGAGATCGGAAGCTCCACCCCCTCATGCTCAGGTTGAGCCTCCAATAGAGTTAGATAGAGCCCTTGCCCTTCTTGGATTTGCTTCACTCTCACTCTGATTAGCTTTGAAAACAAAAGAACTACCCTGCGATCATGGAAGTAAATCAATGAGTTTTTGCAGGCATCATTAGTGATATTTGAAGCCTTGCTACTCTCTTCTCTCCATTATTTTTCTCTTTTATTCCTCGCTTTGAGAACTCTACTACAGATACTCTACCTAAATCTGCTCTGGCATGTCCTCTTTCGACTTTCTCTGTTATGTAAACCTTTGCAGCAGTAATCAATCTCTTATTTGCCCCAAAAGAAAAATAACAATAATAACCTTTATGGTTTGATTCTGCTTTAAGTGAAAAAGACTTTGGGTTATGTTGATACCTGATGCAGTACGCAGTTAAGAAAAAAGTTGTCGGTGTTTGGGGTTGCAAAGATTGCAGCAAAGTGAAAGCATGGTGCGGTTCATACACAATGAAAAGTAAGGATAGAAAGAAATTGTATTCTTCTCTTCTATTTTTGCATTCCTCCTAGAGTAATTCTTGTTCACACAAATCATTTATCAACTACTGAGGTGTTAGGCTTTTTTTGGTTTACATTATCAGAAAGTGCCATTTTGTTCTATCTATTCAGTTGTCTCTTTTTGGATTCATCCCTTTGGCTTTTGCTTTTGCTTTTGCTTTTTCTGTACGGTACCTGCCATTGACCAAAACGTTTTTTCCTTCTAAGTGAAGTCTTTTGTTAAATTTGAGTTGTGATTATAACACTACTATTCATCTGTGTTTGATTTCATTACTATGGGAGTAATCAAACTGAAACCAATTCAAAAACAAAAGCTCACTTTTGCCCATTTTTACATTTTTTTCTTATATCTTCAAGATAAATAAATCAATAACCCATCTAAGAATGTAACAAGAAAAAAGTGAAAATAAATCTAAACAGACGTATGAGTGTCGTTAACTTTGACAAGTCCATTAATAACCTCTTCTTCCTCAACTTTCCTTTTCAAGAACCCTAACTTCACCATACCTTCTTCTCCCCAATCCCACAGATGCAACACAACATACGTCCCTATCCCTCCGATCAACCCATACGCCACCGAGTAAGTCAACGGCATCAGAATCATCGTCACAAACGCCGGAATCGCCTCCCTCATATCTTCCCAATCAATCTCCGTAACCGACTTCATCATCATCACCCCCACCAATATCAACGGCGGACCAACCGCCCACGCCGGAATCGAAGCTAACAACGGCGTGAAAAACATCGCAAAGAAGAAATAAACCGCCACCGTAATCGCCGTCAGCCCCGTCCTCCCTCCTTCCCTTATCCCCGTCGACGATTCGATGAAAACCGTCACCGGAGACGTCCCTAGCAACGATCCGATCACGATCGCAGACGCGTCTGACATAAACGCGAAGTATTGCCCCTCGAAATCTCCGTTCTCGTCGACGAATCCGGCGAATCTCGCCATGGAGTAAAGCGTCCCCGTCGTGTCGAGGATGTCTACGTAGAGGAAAGTCACTAAAGCTTCCCAGAAATGCCCTTTGCTTATCCCTGAGAAGCTTAAGGCTCCGGCTGTGTTCTTGATGACGTGGACATCAACGATTTTTTTGAAATAATCATGCGCCGTGTCTCCCGCCGTTGTGTTGGGAAACGCCGTTACTTCGGTGTTACGGAACCACGAAACCGCCGTTACGAAGACGATTCCGTAGATCATCGCTCCTTTCACGTTCTTGATCAAGCAATAAGCGATGATCACGAACCCGACGATGCCTAGCCAGAACGTGGGACTCTCCATACGTCCGTGAAGGCACATGATATCGCCGGAAACTGAACCGCCAGCGAGTAAAGTGACGGTTCCGTTAGCTGACGTTATAACGGGAGCTAACGATGTTCGCGAGGAGGCTGGACACGCGGCGAGTGTTACGAGAGTGGAAGGGCTGTAACCGACTAAACCGAGTCCTTGATTGTTTTGTAAACCGATGAAGGCGAGGAAGAGTCCTATACCGGCTGAGGAGCTGATTCTAACCGGTTTAGGGACGAGTTTCGCGAGCTTCGTTCTGAAGCCTATAGCGGAGATGAAAAGGAATATTAATCCTTCGATGAAAACCGCGGCGAGAGCGGTTTGGTACGAGATTGAACCGGATCCGTGAAAACCGACGGCGGTGTAAGCGAAGTAAGCGTTTGTTCCCATTCCCGGAGCTAAAGCTAGAGGAAGATTCGCCATCAATCCCATGATTACACATCCGATCAAGGACGAAGCTACGGTGGCGACGATTAGATCCTTTCGGAGTCCTTCGAGGCACGCGGCGTAACCGGGATTAACCGGATCGAATTTACATGTTACGTCTGGTTGGATTAATCTGAGACCCGGTCCGGTACACTGGGAAGGTAGGATCGTTGGGTTTGAGCAGAGTGGGACACAGTCGGAAACAGAGCAAGTTCCGCCGGAGTCAGAGAGGATGGAGGCGTTTACGGCGAGGATATAAGCCATGGTGAGAAAAGTCGCCGTACCGGCACGGAGCTCCGTCGTGAAAGTTGAATTACGTTCGGCGAGTTTGAACCGCTTACCAACCCGGCTTGAGCCCACGTATGTGTTGAGACGGTTTAGGAGCTTGGGCTTGGGTCTTGTAGTAGAAGGGAGTTCTTGCTCCATTGGAAAGAGATCACAGGAGAAATGCAAAGTACAAAACTTTTTTTTAGTTTTGTAATTTAGTGAAGAGAACAAAGTGATATATATAGAGAGAGATTTGATATGAAATATGATTAGAGAAAAGAGCGGAAAGATTCTATTAATTTAGAAGAAGTGGATCTTTAGGAGAGAGGTATCTCTCATGCAACCATGTGTCCACGATTCTTTGTCTTTTTCTCTTTTATTTATTTGTAATATAATCTTGTTTTTGCTGATTGCTATTGTAATTATTGCAATTTTCCATTTTGTTTGAACGTATTTTAAGACAAGTGTATCTTTGACGTCTTGAGTAAAATATCATATTCATCTTTTTTTAACTTACAATATTATTTTTCTTCAAATGATATTTTGAAAAAAATACTTTGAAAAAGTTCTAAATTTTTTTTTTTATCACAAAATAACATTTAAAGAAAAAATATCAAAATATTTTATAAAAAGATAAATATATACTTATATTCATAGGGTTAACTAATCTAGACTTAGAATTTAAAGTTAAAAGGTGGAATTTTGGGAATAGAATTTCAAAATTTAAAAAATAACAATAAAATATTAATTTTTAAAATTTAAAAAAACTATTTTGATTATTTTATTTTTAAATTATTTTATGACAAAAACTTAAAAATGTTATTTGATAAAATTGTCTTATTTTGAATATGTATTGAGTCGGCACTCGGCATGGTGGTGTAAATTCAATAAGTAAAATGCAAATGGGTAACATCATATAGTATAAGTTTAATCGAGAGTAATTAGTCAACTAAAATTCATGTACAATTCCTTAAACTGTGCAAGTACTTTAAAATTGTTTTGCAAGTTGAGTCACATGCCTTGATCTTGTGTACCGTAAGTAGATGAGTAAACTAAATCACTTATATATCGTTGTTCACTAAACAAAGTAACGAGTACTGCGGTAGCTTTTGCAATTATTAGATAAACGAAATTAAAAGGTTTAGTATTCAGTTTGAGTCTATCGACTAATAGTAACTTTCTAGTTGTAATAAAAAATTAGTGCTTCAACTGGTGGTCATTCCTTTGTATAAATGGCAAATAGTATAATTTAATAAATTCTTCTATTGTTATAAAAAATTATATAATCGAATAAATTCAAAACATGAGTTTGTATTTAGTAAATTTAAATGATCGATTACAAATGAACATGAATTAGCTGAGTAAGTTTCATGATTGAGGTCTAATGGTGATATAAAAATATCATTATCTCTGATTTTTTAACCGTTTTTAACCGAAAAAACCGAGAATAATGATAGTCTAACTGGTATTCGTTTTTTGAGTTAATAATACATAAACAGTGTGCAGTTGAACAATTAGGCCATATATTATTTGGTTAGATTTATTTTATATGATCAAGGTGTGTATGCATAAGTGCAATTACCGCCAGAAGTGGAAACGTTAGACTTTGCTACAAATTCAAGTGTGAACTACACTGACCTAACTCATCGTATATATTGACCAGCTGACTCTTTTTTCCCTCCCAAAATTTGTTTTTAAAAAACAGTGATGATATCTTTGCAGAATTAAAGGTTGTTTGGTAGCATTTTTGGCAAGCTAGTTTCGCTTACAAAATGTAATATTTACAATTAAATTAAATTATATCATAAGAGAATTGATTTTCACGTGGACCGTCGTGTTAGTAATTTTGTACTCAATTTGTTGATAGCAAGTCAAAGATATCGGTCTGACTACAACAATCGAGTAGGTTGGAGGGGATTATTTAATATTACTCTAAAAATAAGTATGTCATAAAACTACGCTAATTGTTTAATTAGTGAATCACAGAAAATACATAAACTAAAAGATTTGCAATTTAACTTTTGTGGTTGTTAGCAACATACTTCTTTCCATATGTAACATTAAATAATGATAATTTCAACATCATTAGTACAGACCAGTGAACCACTACTAGACTACATATCCTTATCTTAAATTTAAATCACCCCGCGCGATTAATCATCATTTTCAAATATATTTATTGTATGATTTGCATGCCTAAATAAAACATTCATTAACATGGTCTAAATAGACGTCACACTGATCCAGATATTAAGGCATATATTTTTCCGATTTATTTTAGAAAAATATCCTAAAATAGTTTTAATTTTTTTTGTCACAAAATAGTTTCTAAAAAGAAAATGATCAAAATATTTCATTAAAGAGAAAAATATAAATTTATACATTTAGGGTTAACTATTCTAGACTTAGAAGTTTGGAGTTAAAGGATGGAATTTTGAGGTTAGAATTGCAAATTTCAAAAAATTAAAAATTAAAAACTAAAGTTAAATTTTTTTTAAAAAAAAAATTATTTTGGTTATTTTTTTAATGCTATTTTGTGACAAAAACTTTAAAAAAATATATTTGAGAAAAATAATCTTTATTTTATAGTATTATCAATATCAATAAATGGTAAGTAAAGTGGCAAATAACTACATATATGAGAATTCATCATCTACTTTTACGTGTAGTTACTTCACGATATAGTAGGTTGAATTGAGTCTATATTTGAAAATTTTGTTCATGAAACTCAGTAGTAAGACGACATTTTCGAATTACAAGAAAATAAAACTAAGTGACTATTTAGCATCTTCAAAGAGTGACCTATAAACACATTGCCTTGATGTAGCGTGTGATTATAGTTCGTATAAGAAACACGATAAATTAGTCTTCTGTTGTATATATACTACTTATATTTTTTACATGTGATATATTAGTGAACTATAGGATGCATACCTTTTGTTGCATACCTATTCTAGTGAGTAGTTATATGTTTACATGTACTAGATGCCCAAACTAGCATGTACAAGTTGTAATCTCCTCACAGGTAGGAAAATTCTAATCGCAAAACAGATAGATCATAAAATCACACAACATCTACATGAATCATAGACTTAATTATCATATAATGTTTTAAACAGATCGTTTGTACCATAACAATCGACCAAATCTGTTTGAATATGCTTTCATATTTCTTAATTAAAGTATATTGTTGTCTACAAATAAATAAAGTATATTTGATTTGTGTAATTATAATCAATTATTGGAATATAGATTGGTGGTGGCTGACTTCTACACGTGCAGAGATGCCCTTATTCGGCAGTCATTTTGCTTTTGGAGTAATAAAATTTACAACTAATAAATGCATTTGAACTCCTTGAACAATTTCATGCTATTCTTTTTGGTAAAAGTTCAAACATTTTTATGTTTCTCGATCATAATTCAGCGGCTCCACCTTGTCTGATTTTACCTCGTCCACACAACTCAAAGGTTGGTTTCGATTGTAATATTGTTTATTAAAACAAAAACAGAAAATTATACGTATTATAGTACTAGCTGGAAATTTCCAATATTGTTGTCATTTTAATATTCATTTACGAGTTGTTGTTTACTTGCTTTTAGTAGCATGGACTAATTTAAAATTAAGTTATCTAAAGATATGTCAGTGAATTACTTGCAAGATAGAAGAATATTTGAATCCAAAACCATCAAGGTCTCCCATATAGTGAGCAGATGGTGTGTTCATACTTTGTAAAACTAGAATCATTCTTCACAAAAATTGATCGATGTACTAAGCCACTAAGATAAGATATATGTGTAAGTGATATACTCAATGTTAATATATTCTGAAAGTCGATTCCTCATAGTCGAATTTATAGCCATGTATATATCATCTGAAACCCATCAATGAGGAGTAATATTAACAGTTTTGGGTAATGTTTTTAAGCGGTTAACCAGAGCAAAACATTAATAAACCGACCATCAAGCTAAATATAGTTTTGGGACAGTAAAGAGGAACACACTTCGACATGTTTCCACTTTGTGTCCAACTTACAAATATACTTTTCTTTTCTTTAGGCTCCTTTCAGTTGGATAAGTAACAAATAGATCATAAGTTAGTGGCGCTGCTTCCCTCTGTTCTCTCTTTACGATCTTTCACAGAGGTGAGCGATGAGATGAGTCTTCGAGTCAGGCGTCTCTTCCGGCTCGTATCCCGTTTATTGGGACTTTGTCTCCGGGAAACAGTGGCTCTTTTAGCACTATTTTATATAATATCTTTCTTGGAAGGTACTGTTTTATATAAAATATTATTTTTGAAAACCCAAGAAATTTCCACAAAAAAAAAACAAGAAATAGATAAAACATAACAAATTAAGAAATGAATTGGATGAAACTTTCATGGAAAAGTATCGTTCGACCACTCTTTTTAGCTGTCAGTTTTGTTCCCTTCCACATGATTTCGACAACCAACAAGGCACTATCATCTGAATCTTAGCTTTCAATTGTCGATCTATTATCTATACTAATGTTTATATATATATATATATATTATTGTTTACATATATTTCTTCACAAAAGTTCCTTTTTATTTATTTTAGAGCTCCCCACTGTCATTGCTAATTTAATAAAATTATTTGTACATTTTATAAATTAAAAAGTTGAAAATATGAGACAAAAGGAGTTTTCATTCAAATATTCAACAAATTTGTGAAATACTCATTTTCACATATTTCCTTAACAACTGGTCAATTTATTTATTTTTATTAAATTTTGAACATTTAGAATTTTTAGTAATAATATTATATGGACAAGATATTTATTGCAAGATAATGAGTAATGTGATGCACACTCATGAGAGACTATGAGTCCCTCAAAAAGTTAAAATACTAGTATTTTAATTATATAATTAAATTTCATTTATATTTCTGAAACTAATTTAGTAAGAATTGGACATGTGTTGTTGGAGCTCTTAACAATAGTTGTTCTTCTAGGTAACATTTCCTTATTTTCCAATGTTTTACTTATGAGAAATTCTAGTAGAGAGGGTGGTCCTAGTTTCTAATTTTTGTGCATAGGTATAGGCGTATATATAAATAAATCAAAAATTACTACACTGCATGGATGGTCACTACGAAAACATCCACTAAGAAAAGTTTATAAGACCATGATTATTCCTGAAACTTTTTAGGGGGTTTTTTATTTATTTTTTTATTTTGGTCTGAATTTTTTTTTAAAAATACATCAATAATGAGGTTTGCAAACAGTGCAAAAAACCTTCCAAAATCAGTTCTTATTTCATAATTTTTAAAACTATTATTTATACTGTTTATGAGCTTTATGTATTAGTGAAGCCCGCGAACAATGCAAAAATCTCTTATAAAAAACAGGGATAAACATGTTCTAATACAATCAAGTAGACGAAAAAGATATAGTACTATTTATTTCTATGATATTCATCTTAGAACGTTATTGGTTAAAAACGTGTTAATCATCAAAGTATAAAATGATGTAGATAACCAAACTATTTTCTGAAATTAATCTGGACATTTTCATGAGTAAAATATCCCAAAATTTTTATAAAAAAATCCAAAAAGAAACAAAATGGAATATGAAAATGGAACCTGATGAGAAATAGAGGGGAACAAAACAAAAAAAAAAGAGCATGAATGAATTGAGGTCTCAATCATTCAGGTGACGATACTTTTATCAAAGTAAACCATTTAAGTCTTACAGTATGAATATATTTTTGTATAAATCTTTCAAAATATTATTATTTTTAGTGAAAAATAAGATATTCACCGTGGATACTCTTAAAATTTTCTTACTGTTTTATTTGTTAATCGTATCCTCTTCTCTGATAAAATATCAAACCAGACAATTACTAACTCAATATTTTATTTTTATTCTAACTTAGATCGATTAGGTTACTAGATAATAAATCAACACTCTCAAACCCAACCAGTCCAGCCAGATGTCCTTTTCTTCAAGCTAAGCAGCTAATGTTACATGTCATTTTGCCATTTTTCTTCAAGCTAAGCAGATAACGTCTAGCCATTTCAAATTGAACTACTTCAACTAGGTCATCAGATTGATGATCAACACTACTTCGCCACTATTACAGATTAATGATCATGACATTTGGTGCTCGTTTGACTTGATCGCATGTTTTAGGTGGTTTATGGCTACCAATACTTTACTTCACTAGTCTTTTAAACATAAGAATAATTTTTACTACATTAATTATCATATGCAGTGTATTTGTGGGAGGTTAAGAAAGTTTAATCAGTGGAGGGTTTGAACTTTTTAATGATGGAGTTGGCTAAACCAAAGTGATTAGTGCCCAAGTGTTGACCTCTACTTTTTCCCTCTTGTGTTCATCTTTCTTCTTTTCTAAAACCCACTAAAAACTCACTTATATAATTTGTCAATTGTTAATCATTATTAATATTTTAGTACATATTTTCAAAAAAAGCAATGATACATACAACTACTTTTATCAAGACTATTATTGGCCACACCATCTTACATAACTTATATTCGAATTTAGTTCTCTATATAGTTAACGGGTAAAACATGATTATGAGTTTTACAGAATTCAATGAATCTATCTTAAGAAAGATAATACTAACTTTTCAAGATTTTTATAATAATTGGATGCAGACTTTTGTCTCGTTTTATCCTAAGTGTGTAGGCAACACAAGCAACATATCTTGTCCTCTTGTGTGTTAGTTGGATTATTTTACTTAAACCGAAGATCTCTCCATTTGTAAAACATATGTGAAAGATTGTGTCGTTTTGAATGCAACGTATAAAGGGTTTTCTGAAAAAAAGAAGAACAAAGCATAATCATTTGTATAGATGTTGTCTCAAACAATATGGAAATAAACTATTGAACAACTTACCTCACAAATAAACTATTGAACAACTTACCTCACATATATATATATATATATATATATATATATTTATACATAACTTACTTTCATTTCAACTCAAACTTCTGCAATACAATACTAAGAGAGAATGCTACATCCTCTTTGACAATAATCAAACACTAAAAAAGATACAAAAGAACAACATGATAGGTCTTCAATCGAAGATGACAGCGGATTCAAAACGATGCTTAAATGCGTTGGGGGAACCTTCACGACAAAGTCGATCAGCCAGAGAATAGTCACAAAAAGTGACGTTAGCGTCCAGTTTTCATCGACGAGGTACACCGAAGCGAACTCGATTGCATCTTTAGGTCCCGTAGAGACCGCTACACAAGAATACAAATTGACGTAGAAACTGGACTCTCACCTATATATATTAGCAATTTATATACTCTATCTTCTTGTTCTTTTTTTGTTTGTCAGCTTCTTCTCGGGTTTTCTTAAAACTTAAAAGTCTATTTTAGCAGATTAAATATCATCAAGTATGGCAAAAAAAAAAGTGGGAAAGTGGTGGCTGGGGAGAAAATTCATTGAAACAAAAAAATCAACTATTTGTTTTGGTCAATTTTCTGTATCATCTTTGTCAAAATCAACTATTTTGCTGACTGGAGAGAAATGGACCCAATTTTGTTTGTGGGTACAAATTCGTCCAAAAGTCGCATTACGATCACATCCACTTAATTAAAAATATTGATTAAGATAAATAAAGCTAATATCCAACTGGATGAATACAGAACTCAAATTCATAACTATTCTCCCTGATAATTTTTACATAAACGTGTCATTACATCACTAATTGTTTTCTGAAAACCACTATATTGACTCTCCTTTTCAGGACAAACATTTACTTTGTTGGATGAGACCTTCAATCATTCATGTTAATATCCAGAGATAAAATACTAAATGGAATATTTTGTTTTTCTGCATCAGTTGGATGACTTTAGGGTTTATAAGGAACAATTTTTTTTTTATAAGGAACAAACTTATATATGCACAAGCTTTTTAACAATTTATATACATCACTAGGGATGTCTTAATTCAAATTAGTTTAACAAAACGCAAACAAACAAAATGTAAAAAGTATTCATTAATATTATCATTAAAGACCAAAACAAACAAACAAAAAAGTATTCATTATTATCATTATGGAAAATAAACTTGGGTTGCAGGTTGAGACCAAAACAAAACCAATTTCACCAATTTCACTCAACTAAAATGTGTTTGAAACCTTTTTCAAAGCATAAAAAATATGTTAACAAAAAGTCACTAATAGCTAGTAGTGACAGTTGGGACATTGGAGAATCTAATCATTACAAGTTTAAGCTAATGACACAATTGAAAAACGGATAATAAGTCTCTCAAAGAACATTCTGATTATTAATTAGTAGTACTACAAAACATGTCCCCACTTTTCTTTTTCGTTTTTTAAACCATGCCAATAAAATGCCGAAATGAATTAATACATTAATAATTAATTCTTAGTCTAAAAATAATCCAGGAGAGATTCTTTATAAAAGTTGTGTGATTTGTGCGACTGAGTGAGTACCTACAACTAATAGAGCACATGTCAATCAAATTCGCAGTGTAAATCAAAGGTCCTTTTAGGTTTACTTGTAACAATCAAATTGCTCCATTTATCCATTTCTCAAAAGGACAATCTCTTTTGCTTATTCGCTAACCATTCTCTTTTAATATGACCTAATATATATAAATGCTATTTCGACGTTATAAAATATTTCATTAGAGATTAAGAAACTCAAGTTGTGTAGCCAGAATTAAGCATGCAGTTCAGTTTTTTCGATTAGTTCGGGTAATTAGTTTAAAGTTATTTCAGGTTGGTCGAAACCCCACCCAAATGAACTTTTTTTTTTGGTTTACGATTTTTGGTTAGTTCGATTTCAAAAAATTTCACCAAAGTTTTCGGTTATTAGTTATATTTTCCGTTTAAACTAATTAACTTGAAAAATTTCAGTAAAATTTGATTATTTCAATTATTTTTACTGGAAAACTGTTTAATTAGATTCAAAATTTTGGTTAAAATTGGTATTATTTAGGGGGAAATATATATTTTCTTTTAAACGAACTAATCGATTCTCAAAGCAAACCAAAAACCAATTTTTTAGTTGTTGAACTGAACCGTCAATACCTCGGTGTAGGTCCGGGATAAACCAAATCCTCATTAAATTTTATTTTTTCATTAAACCGAACTGAACCGAACTGAACCAGAAATCAAACTTTTCGGTTTGGTTTTCAGTTAATAACCGCAGGCCCAGCCATAATCTTTTACACCATCGAGATAGTAGAATAAGTGAGAACTTGAACTTCATAATCTCCAATGATCCAAAATATGGTGTTTTTAATACACAAATGGGTATATTTCAGTTTCATCACATATGCCTGAACAGTCACAATTTCAGTTTTTGTCTTTTTTTGGGTTCTACTTTAAAGGTATCTGATTCGTTTCAACAGCCCACCATTGATGCCATTGTCCAAAGCTCCCAAGAATGTTTTCTTGGGTCCACTCTCACATCGCTTTCTCATGAAAAAAATCCATAAAACTAAAACATATGTACAACGCAATGAGATTAAAGCATTAAACTTGAAGCAGCCAAACAGCAGAGAAAAATGAAAACATAAGCGTATCAAACATTTATATAAACCGTAACGACAAGAAACCTAACTGTTATAAATGCTTAGAATATGGTATTGATGGTTAGCTTTCTTTTCGGCGCTGATTTTTCGTATGTTCTGTTTCTCGTGAAACATAAAAGTAAAGATGATTCTCTAAAGCTAGGGCATGTTTATTGGAGGTATCTTAGGGTGGGGTTCTTAAAGTAATTTAATAATCGTTTTTTAATTTTAACTAAAAAAAATTACTGGCCTGAAAGTACTTTTGAAGTCCCATCCGTTCAAGAGCATTGATCATGCTTTACCGATCGAGATTTGAGACAACAGCACAGGGAATGCGAGCAGCTGTGACAGCGTCAGCGTCAAGCCAATCTTTAAGTCCTTTTGGTTCTGTGAGCTGAAAATATGAATAGCTAAACAACTCAGGAACCAAAAAAATAAACATGCACTTACAAAGATTGATAAAGAAAGACCTTACTTACTGTAAAAAGATTAATATTCAAAAAAAAAAAAAGATTGTGGTAATATATTTGAGAAGCCTGAGTTTTCAATCTATGTATTTCGCCTTGCTACTTGCCCAAAACAACACCTGAGATATTTGGAATCAACCATCAGTTAAGTCTCTTTGCTTATCATATGAATCTAGCAGAAACATTTATATATCTTTGTTGTTTAAAATGGCAAGTGAGAAAAGAAATCTCGAACCTTACTCAAGACATGGTCAGCGCCAGCAAAAACATCAGTCTTTGAATGTCATCTTCTTCCACTATTTCTTTTCCTGCCAAACAATTTCATATATTTAGAGCTCGAATATTATATATAAGCAGATATTGGATGATATCTATTTCCATGCAGAAAGAAAATATATTAATATTTGGGTAATAAAAGCTTACCTTTTTCCAAGCATGCAACTACAAATTTCAAGTACATATCAGCCTACAAAGTTTGAAACCATAAGTGGAAAACCTACAAACGTCAACTCCTGCATCCAAAATTAGTAAGCATGGACCATGCAATTCTACTATCAGATTTACCAGCTAACATGAAGGCATATCATTCAAAGAATCAATAAACCAATACTTGACAGACAAATTCTACGTCCAGAAACTAAACTAGTATGCATAGTTCACAATACAACTTTTGAGATTTACAAAATAATAGGACCGCATCATCGAGACAAACTAAAGACCAATATTTATAATGCACAAATCCTCTCATTCCCCACAAGAAGAGGAAGGTATCGTAGCCATTAACTTACTTACAAACACAGAGATGGTGTAAAAGACTTACCACGACACTGTCCCATGAGAAAACATGTCCATAGGCTTCATCTAGTTTCATTGCGCAACGTATTCTTTGAAGAAACCCCATCTTGCAGTTTCTCATTCAAGAAATCCTACTTACAATCCAAAAAAGAAACTCACATGTTACCAACATGAAAAGCTTTCTATAAAGAAGCTAATGGACTCAACATAACAAAGTTCTCTTAATTACCACATCAACATTGAGAGGACCATCCTGTCTAATAGTCTCAAACCCTTCTCCATACTCAGCTCTTCTGGTGAAGAGACGAGAGAGACGAAGAATGAGAAAACACATTATCTAGTGGATTGAAACATGTGTGTCGTTAACGTTTATTGATATGAGACGTTGCGTCATTTTATAGGATTGCAAACACAGCGAAGTGTGTGTATGATGATACTCGCTAATTAACGATTAAAACTTTGAAAAAACAGCCATAAAACCTTGAACTTTCAAATTAAAGCCAAAAAAATCTTCAACTCGTGTTTGAGCCAAAAAAAGCCAAAAAAATTTTCAACTCGTGTTTGAGCCAAAAAAATCTCCAACTTTTAAATATTGGTCATTTTAACTCTCATATTTTGTTGATTCAGTCATTTAAGAAACATGAATAATCAATTAATAAACCGATTAAAAAGTAAACGTCTGTTAACTCTCTAAATGACATCATTTTAAAAATTGATTAAAACATTGATCAAACGATGTCTTTTTGCTTTTGTAAACACTTAAAACATCTTTTTCGTGAAACCACAGTGAAGAAGATAAAGTTGATTTGGAGTTATAGTTTCACGAAAGAGATGATTTAAGTGTTTATAGAAGCAAAAAACGTCGTTTGATCAATGGGTTAACCAGTTTTTAAAATGATGTCATTTAGAAAGTTAACAAACATTTATTTTTTGATCGGTTTTATTAGTTGACTATTCATGTTTCTTAAATGGCCGAGTCAACAAAATATGAAAGTTAAAATGACCAATATTTAAAAGTTAGAGATTTTTTTGGCTCAAACACGAGTTGAAGTTTTTTTTTTTAATTTGAAAGTTGAAGGTTTTAATAATTGTTTTCTCTTGAAACTTTTTGATGACTAGCACCGATTTACAAATATTCAAATAGGAATGCTAATGGGCCGGTCAACATATACTATTATAGAAACGTTACTAAGCCAATAAACTATTTAATTTTGTTTTATTGTGTCCACCTAGAAAATTTAGGGGCCAGTTTATGATTTGGTTGTAACACGATAGGCCATTGACAAACAATTTATACATATAATATACGTATTTATGACATAGGCTATGTGGATTTCATAATGCATTTCACATATATATCGCCTACAAATTACTTTTAAGACTTGCAATGGTGTCCTGCATCTGCTTTAGAAGAGATTCCATAAACATTTTAGCAAATGCTATAACTATATTAATATTACAAACTGTTAATTAAGACTAAGAGTGCAAGGATCGATCTTTATTTAAGAATTTTAAAGATTGAATCCTTAAATTTTGGTGAAATCCATTAATTATTTAATTTTCCACTAAAGACTCCCCTTAAATATCCTTGTTGGAGGTGCTCTACGTTCACTATCATTATGCAATATAGGAAGTTTGCGTCGCTTTCATAAGTGTTGTTTTCGTGGAAAACCGTTCCAGAAATCCACTAACGTATTTGTTTATTTGTTCTGTCTAATCAACTTCTTGTAGTTTCTCACTTTCTTGTGTAATCAACTTGTTATCTAATTCAAGAATATTAGTATTTAATTGTAGACGTTTACTTTTATTTTCCTTACAAACATCTAATAGTCTAATTTATAAGAGACTTATGAAAAGATGTACCATTAATCCATTATTGACGCAATTATATCTCGATAGCGATATCTGCTCCACATTAAAACAACTATGCTGCTTAGCTAAAAGACTATTTTTACCGGAATTTAAGTCTTTTATACCAGTAATAGAGGGTGATTGGAAGAAGCCGCATAAGATGTGAAGTTGTGAACAGACACTTTTATTTTTATAGCCTTCTTTTGAAACGATTATGCTTTAGTTTATAAAATTGAATTCTAAAATCAAAACATTATAAAAAAAAAGTATATTAGCTATTGAAATCAAATTTTCTATAGTTTTTGATCAACGCTTTTAAAAAATCAGCAAACAATATATTAAAACCACAGCTCAAAACCTAAAATATAAATCTTAAAACAAAAAACACAAAGCTACAGTTTCAATCAATCAAATCCATAATTTTTGATATATCGATATGTTATTTAAGACATTATTAAATACTGTAAGGTTTCCTCCATCATTTTCAATGATAATTGATTATTAAAAAATAACTATTTTTAAATTTTAAATTTAATATATATTTTAGTAATATTTCTTGGTTCTAATTTTATCAATATAAAAAAATAAAATATTGATTTGTAATTTTTTTTTATTTTGTTTAACAATTTTTATATTTTTCAAATTTAGTTAATTTGTATTATAAATTATATTTATTTATTACTTGATTTTAATTAAAAACTATTTAAGTAATAAAAATAATTACTAATTAATTAAGTTAATCAAATAAATTTATTGAACGTACATGCTTTGATTGAACAAAAAAATAATAATTTGAAAATTGATTGGTTATTTTATTTCTAGTTAAATACAGTTCAAAAACTTAATTATTTATGATAGAAATATAATTATTTATAAATTTTCTTAACTTAATTATTTATGATAGAAATATAATTATTTATAATTTTTCTTAAGAAAAAGATCTAGTTGATTTGAAACTTTTTTATATTTATAATATGTTATTAATTACTCATGATAACACACATAATTTATTTTTATACTATAATTTTTTTTATCAAAAATGTTAATTTTATAAATAAAATTAGACATATCATAATAAATTAAAAGCTATGTCTTTTATACTAAGATATGTTTTCATTTTTCTAAAAAAAAATAATGTAGCAGTGATATATGACGAATTCTTTTTCAAATAATGTATAGGGATAAGGCAATGTATAGTCGAGTAAAACACAATTTATAACCCCTTCTAGTATACTCCCTCCGTATTAAAAAGTTCAATGTTGTAGAAAAAAAATTTGTTTCAAAAAGATATATTTTTTACATTTTCAATGCATTCATTAATTGTAAATAGTAAACTTCAAAAAATATAATTATATTTATTAAATTTCTATTGCTTAAAATTATGGGAAATACTCTCTCCGTTTCAAATTATTTATCGTTTTGGAGCAGAATTTTCGTTTTAAAATAAGTGTCGTTTTCGGTTTTCAATGCAAAATTTATTGATAATATCATCTATTCTATTTTTCTATTGGTTGATATATGATTATGTGTATTGGTAATAGTGTTTTTATTTTGAAAATATGTAAAATTAAATGTTTTCTTAATCTGTATGCATAAACCTAGAACGACAACTAATATGAAACAAAGTGAGTAGTTAACTACAAAAATTAATGTATTGGAACCTAAATTTTATATATTTTCTTAATAAGTGTGAAAATGTTAAAACATGAAACATTTTAAAACGGAAGGAGTATTAAATGCATATTAATGTATTACAATAGGAATCGGACGTGTCATGGTGCCATGACTAAACGGACATAGGTGGCCACTCTGCTGTACGTGGACACTCTGCACGGCACGTGTCGTGACGATTGGGCACTATACTGCCGTGAAACTTCTGCTATTGGTTGGCGGGCCAACACACTCGTTGAACTCGTTTATTTGCATATTACTTAATTATTTAAACCAATCATTTATTAAATTATTATAATTTACAAACCAATAATTTATTATAATATTTTTTCCGTTTCAAAATGATCTATATTCTAAAAAAAATTATTTCAAAAAAATCAATATTTTATATTTTTCGATGCATGTAATAATTATAAATTATAATTTTTTTTAAAAAAATTGTGTTTATTGATTTTACATTTTTATTTATTTATTTATTTTAAAATTCATCAATAATGATGCTTTAAGTTTAGGTTGAATAGATTTCAAATTGGACAAAAGAGAGAAAAGGAAAATCAATTACTTCTCAAATCAATTAAAGTCAAGATATTTACCACCGGCAAAATTCAATTAACCTATTAATTATTCACCTAATTATGCGTGGGGTCAACATAAGCTGGCTACACCGGGCCCCACATACCAGATTAACTAATCATAAAACGCCACGTGTCATCGCATTATCTAAATATCCGAGAACGTTAAAGTAGGATGAGATGCAGAGAATCATATCCCAGCTTGCGCCTCTTATATAAACCTTCATCAAATCTATTTTTAAAAACCTGAGAATCGTCTATCTTCTTCTTCTTCATCATCATCTCCTAATCCAAATCCTTAACCCTCGTTTTCAATTCAAGAAACTCGCCAAGAACTGGATACTCTGGCGGATTCAGAGACCAAGAACCGAGACGTGGTTCTGAAACTGTATGACGCCCTGAGATCTCGAGACGTCGAATCAGTTCACCGGATCCTAACCCCAGATCTCGACTACTGGTTTCACGGCCCTCCGCCGCACCAGTTTTTGATGC
This sequence comes from Sinapis alba, assembly GCA_012274485.2. Classification (NCBI taxonomy): domain Eukaryota; kingdom Viridiplantae; phylum Streptophyta; class Magnoliopsida; order Brassicales; family Brassicaceae; genus Sinapis; species Sinapis alba. Next base: position 159,229 of record MU105687.1, on the reverse strand, counting down.
GCACACTCACCGGCGTCTCTCCTCCCTTCGAATTCGTGCCTCTTTCCGTCGTCTCCTTCGGATCCACCGTCATCGCCGAGGGCTGCGACGCCGCTAGCTCCGTTTCCTGGATCCACGCTTGGACTGTGTCGCATGGGATAATCGCTCAGGTGAGGGAGTACTCGAACACTTCTCTCACCGTCACGAGGATCGGTGACGTCGTTGCCGGAAGGTCTGCTGAGATTTCGCGCACGCATTGCCCCTCCGTGTGGGAAAGCAAATTCTCGGGTCGGGCTGGAAAATCCGTACCGGGTCTGGTTCTGGCGATTTGAGAATTTGGTAAAGTAGTAGCCACGTCAGCGAACGATAACTAAATAAAGGCTGCTTACGTGTCGGTATCTGGTTGGTTTGTCGTATATGTGAGGATTAGTGCGGTTGAAGACGCGGCGTGGGCTGCGTTTTGGCTATCGCTAGTTTCTTCATTTGTTTTTCTTTTTATTTGCTTATAATCGTGCTTTTGTGGTTTAGTGGGTACAACAAGAAGCATGGGGATACCCAAATTGGCTTGTTCCGTTTTGTCTGATGTAACGTTTGGTTATGTTATAATTGAAATAAAAATGTGCGTTTGGGATCTTATAATATTCGTTCCAACATTTTATAATAAGAGAAGTTCTGCACTTGTCGACATAAATAATATAAAAAGCTTCCCATTTGGCTCATATGATCCCTGAGTGGACTAGCATGTCTTTAATGTGTATATAGCTTTACTTTTGTTTAGTTTGGATACTAAAAACAAAACTTCTGAAGATGTTAAAACTAGTGTTCCTTATTTCTCTATTTAAGTTGAGTTTATGTACCTTATTCTACATTAAATCATTGCGTAAGCATTATATGAGGATTAGATGCATTAGAGTTCAGTTTATTTGGAGAGTTTGATGTGTTAAGATGAGTATGAACCAAGTTTTATGATTTGGGTTTTGGAAATTGATAAGATTTAACGACGTTTACTTTTTAGTGAAACTAATTTATATAGTTTATTAAATGTAATCGTGGACGCAACGTAACATAAAAAAAGTTTTAATTGTGAAAGAGAAAGTTTTAGAGGAAGCAACGAGGAAGGTCACTCCTGCGTCTTTTTTTTTTTCTGTGGACGTGGACACGCATTATCTCTATTTTGGCGCTCGTTTGGTCAAAATGGTATGTCAATAAAACGATTTTAACAGAAAAAACACTAATCAATTGGAATATAAAACCAATAAAAAGTATACATTGGCATATTTCATATTATTTGATTAATTTAATTTTGATGCAGTGACGCGCATTCATCGAACTGCATCTCCAACCCAACTCCATTTTTTATTCCATTTTGGAGTAAAAGTGAATATGAAGTAAACATTGTTCTAATCCTACTTCATTTCTCATTCTATAATGGAGTTTGGATTAATCTATTTTTTGTTTGTTCATCACTCCATTATGGAGTGAAAAATGAAGTGGGATTGGAACAATTTTACTCCATAATCACTTTTATTCCATTTTAAAAAAAAATAGAGTTTTACATTGGAGATACTCTTAGATGTGTTTTCGGTAATGTCCCATCCCAAGATATTATTAATACAATTGCTTATCTACTACGAGTATTTTTTTTTTTTTTTGAAAAGGGCTTATCTATTATATTTACAATTGATTTCATCAATTTGTTGTAAAAGTCTAAAGATTATATACAAGTGATCAAGTGCTTACAAAGTAGACAAACCTCAAGTACAAAAAATGAAGAGTCAACAATATACAATCTAATACTGATGTGTAAAACACTAATCTACAGCTCATTTTTCTGATCTTATTTTGAATAAAATGCATATAAGAAACCAGCTTAGAGATGTAGAAATCTTATCTAACATAGATTGGCTTATTTTCTGCGATTACAAGTAACTCGACGACAAATGCGAAATCGACATATAAGTCCTCCCCATGAGAAATCATGAACCACATGTAGCATAAAAGTTATTCCCTCCATTTCATATTATTTGTTGTTGTAGTGAAAAATTTTCGTTTAAAAATAAGTATTGTTTTAAAGTTTCAATGCAAAATTCATTAATAAGATTCTCCATTTTATTTTTTTATTAGTTGAAATATGGTTAAATGTATGGGTAATTGTGTTTTTATTTTGGAAATATACAAAATTATATATTTTCTTAATATGTGTACATAAACCTAGAACGACAAGTAATATGAAACGGAGGGAGTATCTCATTACTTCAAATTAAACATGCCATACATAGCGTAGTTCCTTCGACCGCAAAGCTACTTATAACCGGATGGACGTTTTTAATTTGATCTAACGGTTAGTCTTTCAGCAAGAAGTTAAGAATAGTGATTGGTGACGTACCTCAGCAAGAAGAGTATTATGATTTGGTTCAAAGAGTTTGAAAAAATAACCAATGCAACGGCCGTATGTTTGAAAGTCTAGCTCGATGTTACTAATGTCAACCGAAGGTTGTTGTGGAGGTAAAGAAACATCGAGTGATGTTTTGAAGGAAAATAAATTTGTCTCCCTTGCTGAGAAGAGAAGATCATCAGATTCTGTGCTTTCTCCTTTGTAGACAGTAGACTTCCCTTTTGTATCCCATTGTTAGAAATTTAGATCGAATTGCCTGAGACCCTTTTTTCTTTTTGAAACACTTTTTTTTTGAATTCCCTGAGACCATTATTCATTTACTCTTGTTAAAATAATTTCATGGTGTTTAAGAGTGTGACAGAGATTATTATGGTGTTCTAATTAATACTCCCTCTGTTTCAAATTAGATGTCGTTCTGGAGTAGAATTTTTGTTTCAAAATAAGTGTCATTTTCGGTTTTCAATGCAAAATTTATTGGTAATATTATTTATTCTATTTTTCTATTGGTTGATATATGGTTAGGTGTATTGGTAATAGTGTTTTTATTTTGAAAATATGTAAAATTAAATGTTTCCTTAATTTGTGTGCATAAACCTAGAACAAGAACTAATATGAAACGGAGGGAGTATTTAATATGCTTGATCACATCAGACCCGACTGTCCTAACTCCTAAGTCAATACATTGTTGCATACATTGTCGCTGACCGTATATGTTTGGTAAGTATGTTCTTTCTTTCGACTTCCTCTTCTAGTATTCTTTTTTTGGTTGAAAAAGAAGACACATGACAAAAAGTTCTTGCAATTTGAAATCAGTTTGTATATAAATAATGTTCAAATTTAAGAAATCTTTAAATGGAAACTTACAACATACACGTATATAAGAAACCATACAAGCATATTTTAGATTTAACTGTCTAGACTCAACTGTCCTAAGTCAATTTCCTTCATCGATCTGTTGATGAACGTATATGTTTGGTTAATCTATTCTTTCCTCCGATCTCCTCTTCTAGTACTCTTCTTTTGATTGAAAGAGAAGACACATAACAAATTGTTCTTGCAGTTTGAAATCAATTTTTTCAAAGTTTATAAAATCCTTAAATCAAAACTTAAAACATACAAGTATATAAGAAACCATACAAGCATATTTCAATTTTAAACAAAGCTTCAGAATAATGTAGATATATTCTTAAATGCAGGAAAATATTATACATATATAATTATAGCAAAATTGTCAAGAACAAAAAAAAATAATCTAAAAGTATTCAGTACATTCTCATAAGCCAAAATGGATGAGTTGGAGTTTAACAAATGCTGGATATAAATGAAAATGGAGGCGAGTGAGAAAACTAATTCAATGCAGGATTTAAATGAAAATAAATGTAGTCCAAAAAACCTTGAAAGTGATCATTACAAACATTAGATTTATTAAAAAAAAAGTTATTTACACGTATTAATTTTTCTTGGGGAAGGAGCAAATAACAAAAAAAACCTCTAACTTTATCAACCATTCAACCCTGACCATTGACGTGATGGCCGTGCAACTGCAACGTCTCCCTGCATTATCCCCCTGATATTACCAAACGACCCTTCTACACTTTCCATTTTGATATCAGAACCCAAAACCCCAAAAGGGTATAATCGTCACACACGAAAACTCTTTTCGCGCTTCGTCTATCATATTTTTTTTTGTTGTTTAGGAAAAATTGCAGCTTTCCTACGGTTTCAGGCTACTACCTTCCTCTTTCTCTTAACTCTCTCATCACACACTCATCTCTTTCCCTGCCAAAATCCTAATAAAACATTTTCCCTGTAGATCAGATCTTCCTTCATCCCATGCATTTCGACTGAAATTTGCAGGAATTAACGTCTCTGAAGATCGCAAACGCTGTTCTCTTCTCTATCTCGTTTCAGATCGTTTAGGTAAAGTAACCAAACAGTTTTCTTAGCGTAACATTCTCTGTTTATACGAGAAAATCGCTCTCACGTTGCTCTGTTTCCGAGTATTCTGTTTCTCGTAGTGTGTAAAACCTCCGATTTGGTTTGTTAACCTGAGCGTTTGCTAGGACGAAGAACTTGTGTGTGTGTATGCGATCTTTCTTTCTCCGTTTTTGCTAGTGTTATGAGCTGAGATCAACGTTTAGTGGTTCGAGATCCTCTAGGTTTTAGTGTTTCTTAGCCTTCTCTCAAATTGCAAATTGCTCGTGGTTAGGGTTTATGGAAGCGGTTATTGTAGAGAATAATGATGCGTTAAACGATTGCGATAAAGATTTTGATTCTTTATGTTTCAGGTGAGAAGCAATGGGTGCAGGGAGGAAGACAGAGACGTATACGCTGGCTCCAGATAGCCTTAACTCATATGGGACTTGGTGCGTGAGGAATCTTGAGAAGAAAGATCTCTGTGGAGTTATATTTGGATGCAAGTTCAGCACTATCAAGGAGTGCTACGCTAAGAAACTGTTTGGTTAGTTAGCTTTGCTGCAAAGTTATAATCTTTGAGGCTTGTTTGGTCTTGAAAATTGATGCTTGTTTTGTTAACAGGTTTGCCAGCTCCTCACATGGCGTATATCAAGAACATTGATCCTGGTTTGACGTTGTTTCTGTTTAACTATAGTGATAGAACACTTCATGGTATCTTTGAAGCTGCTAGTGAAGGACAGCTCAACATTGATCCCAAAGCTTGGTCTCCAAATGGGACTGATCCAAGTCCTTACCCTGCTCAGGTATCTCTGTTTACTACAGAACACCTTGTTTAGTTGATATATTGAAATGTAATTCGTTCTGTAAATGCTTTACACAGGTAAAGATACGAGTCCGAGTGAGGTGTGAGCCCTTGGTTGAAGAAAAGTTTAGTCCAGTGATTGCTGATAATTACAATGATGAGAAGATGTTTTGGTTTGAGCTTGACCGAGATCAGACAAACAAGCTGCTCCGTATGTTTTCCCCATCGCCGTATGTAAGGGCACCGTCAACATCCAAGTATGTTGCATCACCATCCAGGAAGGCTATTCCGGCATCTTCTCTTGTGGAGATAGGTGACTTGGGAGCAACACGGGTTGATAAGTGGAGCAGTCTTTTCAAGTCTTCAGATGATTCAAGTGAGAACAAAGGAGAAGACTCAACTGGAGCACACATAGCAGGTTCAAGGGTAGTTAACCTTGGAAAAACTGAGAAAGCAGTGGTGCAATCTGGTGTATCTTACTCATCAGTTCTGAGAAACGTTACCGAGTCTTCTTCTACGAATGAAGTTCCATCTCAAGCAAGTAAAGGAGTTGAAAATCCTTGGTCATCTGCTGCTTCTCGAGCTCTCTCCTCACGCCAAGACAGTACCAAGGGAACTTCTGGTGGAGCTATCAACATGATGGGACCTAGCAAGGCAGTTTCTGCTGAGGACACACAATCAGAGATCGATTGGGATGCTGCATCAAATTTTCAAGCACATCTGGAACGACTGAATAGGATTTTGGAGGAACCTAAGGATAAAGATGGGTTCAACAGTTTTGAGGGTAGCACAGGATTTGCATCTTCTTCTACGGTGCCCAATCATTGGGAAGATGGGATACCGCTCTCGGACTATGAGGAAGGGAATATAGATAAATCGCCTTGTGGGTCCTCGTATGTTTCTGCCATGACAGGAGATGCAGCTGAGGACAATGGAGTTGACAAAGAGAAGTATCGTATGGAACTTTCCAAGATGGAAATTGGATACCCACCCACTTATCTGGACATCTTGAGTGAGGTAAGTTGATGGTCTTACTTTGTTCTCTGCATTATAAAAATAGCTTGCTTATCATGACACTCACATCTATGAAAATCGAATCTCTGTGCTAGATATGGGCGGAAGTGAAAGAGTTGAAGCAAACTCAGATGAAACAAGCTGAGTATATGATTGCTTTGCAGATGGAGCTGGTAAGATAAACTTGTTACTTCCTTTTTCTCATGAGCTTCAAATACCAAATCATTTGTTGTCATTTTTGTTCCGGTTTGTTGCAGCTGGAATCAAGAAAAGAGATACTTCGACTGAAAAGGACATAGGGAAGTTCCTAAGCATATGGTAACACAACGAGACTTTGCAGTTCCCTCTGCATACTTGCTTTTGTTCTGGTAAAACTGAAGAAACAAAAAGTTAGAATCTTTTGGGTACAAAATAATGTGTTAGTTTGTTGAGAAAAAACTTGTAGGTTATGAATCCTTTTGACTTGGTATGCTTTAAGTTTGATCTTTTAACTTTCAAGTAAAAGTATTGCTACCAGGGAGAAGAATGTTTAGGGGTCAGACCAGAGCTTCTTAAATGGCCGTTGTAATGGTGGCTTAACTTTTTCTACTTGAAGGCTATAAAAGCCGGATTAACAACTCGGCCGGGTTACATATTACCTAGGTCAATATGGATCGGTCCATATTATTTCTTTTCAATGGGCCGTTAATAGCTAAAGGCCTGAAGCCCAGCAAGTATGCCATTTGTGTATGTGTGTGTTTATCAACTTTGGTAAGGAACTTAAAGGATCCAATTGCTTAGCCGTATCGGGGGAGCGTGTTTTTTTTTGTGGCGAGTATTAAGACACGTGTCAATCATGTGGAACATCTACGGTTCAATATTCGAATTAGTCAGTGACACGTCACTACTTTCTCATAAAATATCAGAATTATCTAGAGAAACCCTTATAAATACCCCTTCACCCCTTCGACTCCAGAACTATTTCACTTTTAGAAAAGTTAGGAAAAGAGGAAGAGACGCTAGAAAAAACGCGACACTCCGAAGAAGAAGAAAAATATACAAAAATCACGATCGTTACACGCGAGAACACAGCAGCAAAACGAGAAAGCTATTGTTGACCATTGAAGTAGAGATTCGTCTCGAGTTTTGAAGCTATCACTCCCATTAGGTATGTCGATTATCGATTTTTCCTTTTTAGTTGACGAGATTTAGCTAATTCGTTGATCTCACGCTCAGTGTCTCTTTTCTAGGGTTTTGATTTTACAGCTAAAGATGGTAATTTATGAACAAACCAGAACCGATACATCATCAAAGAAGAGAAAATCAAGGGCTAGAGCAGACGGTACAACGGTGGCTGATAGGCTAAAGAAGTGGAAAGAGTACAACGACATTGTTGAAGAAGGAGAGAATAAACCGAGACGGAAAGTTCCTGCGAAAGGGTCGAAGAAAGGTTGTATGAAAGGTAAAGGAGGACCAGAGAATACTCACTGTAGTTTCAGAGGAGTTAGACAAAGGGTTTGGGGTAAATGGGTTGCAGAGATCAGGGAACCTAATAGAGTAAGTAGGCTTTGGCTTGGCACTTTCCCTACCGCGGAGGAAGCTGCTTCTGCTTATGATGAAGCTGCTAAGGTTATGTACGGTCCCTTGGCTCGCCTTAACTTCCCTCAACAGTGTGAGTTTTTGGCTAGCACTTCGAGTCAGTCTGAGGTGTGTAGTGTTGAAGATAAACCGGTTCGTGGTGGTGATAATAATACCAGGATGAGTTCTGATTTGCTGGATGAGTTTGATGAAAAATATCGGGGAAGAGTATCGAAGGAGATTGAGAAACCTAAGGAGGGAGAGGAAGAAGTGCTTACTGATGCTGCGGATTATGGTTGGTCTATGGAAACTGAGCAGGATCTTTGGGATCCGAATGAAGTTTTCGATATTGATGAACTCCTAGGTGATATAGATGAATGCTTGTTAACAGGTTCCGCCGGTCCGGATGAAGACCAGAACAGGATATACCCTGGTGGTTTTGATCCGGATCCTCTTCAGCTGGAGCCACATGATGGTCACGAGTTCTTTGACGTGAGTTCTCAGGATGTTTGAGAGTTTGGGAGTCATTGAATGGTCTGCAACAGAATCTTTGGGTTTTGAACAAGAAGTGGGTGTTTTAATGAAAAATATAGTAACTCAGTATTCTCTGACTTTAATCAGATTACATAGCTAACATAAAAGATTAACCATAATTTAAAAATTAGAGTCCTAAAAACGAGTCTTAAGATGCAACGACGCCTCTTCGCTTTCCAACTCAACGCTTCTCTTGTTGTCATGCTAATCGCCTAGGCCCATATATCCAGCGCTGGGCCCATATATCCAGCGTTAGCTTCTTCCGTGCAAGCTACTTTATTAAAAAAAAAACATGTAATTTCCATTGTCGTGTATTCTTCGCTTCAAAAATGAAAAGTGACTCATATTCTTTTTCATAAGCTATGCTTTTCATTTAGCGTACGAATTAAGGAAACGAAGAGTGACGTCACGTTATTTTCATAAGCTATGATTTTTTTTATTTAATAAAAATAGAGAAATCAAAGCCATCGTCCGTCGTCTTCACCCCGTTGACTTCTCAAAATGCGAGACCTTCTTCGCGCCTATTTCTCACGAAGAACTCTCGTCTCTCTCTACAATCTCTTCTTCACCCTCTCCCGTAATCTCCTCACGTCATTCCCTCTCTCCCTCATCATGCCCAAATCCAACGACGGTGACGCCGTCGCAGAGTCCGAGGCCCTCCCGCTGCTCGATCCATCGAAACCGTCGTCACCGATCTCCTTCCCGATCAAATCTCTCCAAGACCTGAAATCGCGTTCTTACTTCGACTCATTCCACTTCCAGTTCAATCGCTCCACCGTTCCTCTCCGGCGAAACTTACCTAATCGGCCAAGGGTTTTAGTCTGCCACGATATGAAAGGAGGATACGTAGACGACAAGTGGGTACAAGGGTGTGAAAACGACGCCGGATACGCGATTTGGCATTGGTATTTGATGGACGTGTTCGTTTACTTCTCTCATTCTCTGGTGACGATTCCTCCTCCTTGTTGGACCAATACAGCTCATAGGCATGGCGTTAAGGTAAAGATTCATTCTTGTGGATACATTAGTTAATTAGGATGTGGACTAATAGTAGAATCTCTTCTAGTGTTAGTGTTAATCTAAAGCCTAGATTTTTTTTTTTTTTTTTTACGTTTTGATTGAGGTGAATGTTAGTAGAATGCATTCTTGTGGATACGTTAGTTGATTTGGATGTGTAAAGTTCAGATTTTTAGTGCCTGACTGTCAGCCTGTGTAGAGAGATATGAATTGGGGTTAAGTGTTTACTTTCTTGTGTGTTTATGGAAATGTTAAAAGGTGTTGGGGACTTTCATCACAGAGTGGGATGAAGGAAAAGCTACCTGTAAAGAGATGCTTGACACTAAGGAGTCTGCTCAGATGTATGCAGAGCGTTTGGCTGAGCTCGCTACTTCTCTAGGTTTTGATGGATGGCTGGTGAGTTTTGTGACTATGGTTGTAACATATCTGCATCTGAAACATACTATCTTTAAAGGGCTTTTGTTTGATGTAAGCTGTAACGTGCAGATTAATATAGAGAACGAAATAGATGAAGAACAGATTCCTAATATGAAGGAGTTTGTAAGCCATTTAACAAAAGTCTTGCATTTATCTACTCCTGAGGCTTTGGTTATATGGTGAGTTGTTCACAAGTTCCTTTCTTTTGGTAAACCACTTTGAATCTGATCACTTTATTTTTTTTTGCAGGTACGACAGTGTCACTGTTTGTGGCGATCTTGAATGGCAAGATCAGTTGAATGAGAAGAACAAACCTTTCTTTGACTTGTGCGATGGAATTTTCATGAACTATACATGGAAGGTATCATTTTGGTTTGATCATTTTCTTCTGTTTATTGTTTCTTCTATATGCTTGGTTGATATTTCAGGAGGGCTACCCGAAACTATCAGCTGAAGTTGCTGGGGACAGAAAATATGATGTTTACATGGGAATTGATGTCTTTGGACGCGGATCCTTTGGTGGTGGGCAATGGACTGTAATGTTATAGAACTCTTGACAAAACCAATAACATGTCATAAGTTTTTCATCATTCTCATTAATCTATATATGCTAGGTTAATACTGCTCTTGATTTGCTGAAGAGAAACAATGTATCAGCTGCCATTTTTGCTCCAGGATGGGTATATGAGACTGCACAACCACCTAATTTCCATACAGCTCAGAATAAGTAATACTCTTCTTTTGCCTGTTTGATTGTAAAATAGATTTTGCCTTTTCTTTGTCGTTATTAACGTTCATGCATTTTCTCTTCAGATGGTGGTCACTTGTTGAGAAGTCATGGGGAATAGTCCAAACATATCCCCAAGTCTTACCTTTTTACTCAGATTTCAATCAGGTAAAGTAAGATTGATTTCGTCTTACTTCCTATTTAGTTACAGTAACACAAGGGAAAGTATGTTCTGAAAATCTCTGTTCTCGTTAATCCAGGGCTTTAGTTACCATGTCTCACTCGAGGGTCGCCAGTTATCTGATGCTCCATGGTACAATATTTCTTGCCAAAGTCTTCAGGTTCAACCATTCTATCCTCCCCCCCTTTTAACTGCACATATAATATTCTCTCTCCTCTCCTCTCATCTGATCGTTTTCTATGTTGTCAGCCACTCCTAGAGTTCAAGGAAGACAACACTGATATCATCCAGGTCAATATCGAGTGAGTTTTTAACTTCTTGTTGATTAAGATGCATTTATTTGCAAACCGTTAACTGTAAGCACATGAATTTGTTTAGTGCTCGAGAGGCATCTTATAACGGAGGAGGGAACATCGTTTTTAAAGGAAGACTCGAGGGAGATGTGTATTTCACAGCAAGGCTCTTTAAACCTCTCCTTCCCATTTCTTCTTCCCCCATCACAATCTCCTACTCTGTAAGTCCCTCTGCTTTTAGATACATCACATTATTTGATCTTCTTGTTCTCTTACTAATAGATGATTTTGGAGTTGGTGCAGGTGAAATCAGAAGAAACTTCTAAACTTGGACTCCTCCTTTGTTTCTCATCCCCATCACACGAGACTATATCCATACTCGTGGCGCCAGAAGAACCAACCCCCAGATTAGATCACATGTTCTTGAAGTGCCTCGTCACATCAGAGCAGACAGTATCCGAGTGGACGGTACACGAGACAAGCCTTGTCATGGATGGACACACACTGACTGAAATCTCTGCCTTTTGCTACAGACCACAGAACTCGACAAAGACATCAGAGTACGTTGCATTGCTCGGTCACATCTCAATCAAAGATCATCATGTTCAGCTACTCCAGCAAAACCTCATTTCCTCACCTCCAGCGTCATCATGGGTCATCGAGGCTCATAACATAGAGCTTTTACCGGGTAATTCCGGTTCAAAGATCCTCAGGGTTAAGCTAGAATGGAGACAGAGAAACCTTGAAGACTCTGTTTCCCCAGTGTACAATGTGTATGCAGAGAATGTGAAGTCAACTGATGTAATAAGATCGAGGAAGGTTCTAGAGAAACCAAGAAGCGAGAGAGTGTTCCTCGGAGTATCTCACGTACCAGCTTATTACGTTTCGGAACTGGTGGTGGATTCGGACGTGAAAGGAGTCAGCTTCGTGGTTCAACCGTGTGGTGTAGACGGGATATGGAGAAAGCTAGATGATTCCCCTAACCTTCTTGTGGATTTGGATGATCTCTCCTAGGTTGCTTGAAACAATAAATCATTTATAAAAATTAATTAAATAAATCTAGAAATGGAAAAAAAGAAATACAAAATCTAAACTAATAACAGATCAACCTGCAACTTTTAAAAAATGTAATTCTGTACATGATTTATATTAATTTATAAGACAATCTATTAAATAACCGTTTTTAAGTTGTTATTACAAAATATCTCTAAAAATGATTAAAATAATTTTTATTTTTATTTTTAAATTTTAATATTTATTTTTTATTTTTTAATATTTGAAAACTTTATTTCCAAAACTACTCTTTTTAACTATAAACTGTAAGTATATTTTGGTTAATCGAGAAAGCTACCATTAAAATCTTGAACTTTTAAATTAAAGTCAATTTTTTTTTAATTCATGTTTGAGCCAAAAAAATCTTCAATTTTAAAATATTGACTGTTTTAACTCTTATTTTATTGACTAGACCATTTAAGAAATTTGAATAGTCAAATGTTAAAATCGATTAAAAATAAACACCTATTAACTCTCTAAATGATATCATTTTAAAAACTAATTAAAACATTGATCAAATAACGTCTTTTTGTTTATGTAAACACTTAAAGCATCTCTTTCGTGAAACCATAGTCCAAAATCAACTTCATCTTTTTCATTATGGTTTCACGAAAGAGATGCTTTAAGTGTTTTTAGAAGCAAAATAACATCGTTTGATCAATGTTTTAACTAGTTTTTAAAATGATGTTGTTTAGAGAGTTAACATACGTTTATTTTTTAATCGATTTTATTAGTTGACTATTCATGTTTCTTAAATGGCTAAGTCAACAAAATATAAAAGTTAAAATGACTAATATTTGAAAGTTTGAGATTTTTTTTGCTCAAACACGAGTTGAAATTTTTTTTTGCTTTAATTTGAAAGTTCAAGGTTTTAATATTTGTTTTCTCTTAATTAGTCTTAAGATTATAAATGAATATTTACCTATTTATTAAAATATTTTGGTTATTTTATTTTTTAGAGATTATTTTTGTTAAAATAAACTAAAAGTAGCTATCAATTTTTTTAAAAATTTATATTTATTTATATTTTTTTGTAAAAAGATCTTCATGTTAGATGATCAACTCAATGACTATTCTAGAGACACCACGCGTATGCTAGAAGCCAACTCCGGTCTTTCCATGGGTTTCCTCCTTTCTTTTCGTTGTTTTTTCTTTTTAATGCGAGTCCGAGACTAAAAGCAAGTCCAATGCTTGTGCTATACTGCATTGTTCTTCTCGGAAGATCTCTTCTTGTATCTAGATTTCCTAATCGTCTCTTTTCTGTATATTTTATCGAATTGAAGTGAGATGATTATCACCAAATTTTGCTACTACGGAGGTGAGAAGCAACAGATGTACGTATAAACATATTAATTCACCAATTTGGTTACATCCACAGACAAGAAAATACTTTATTATTGGAGATGATTTTCAGAATTAAATTAGTGTTACAAAAACACTCTATATATATAGAATATCTCTAATCTAAAAAAAATCTTAGTGTACATCAGATTCATGGGTTTAACTGTTTAGGTCTCATAACAGATACAACTTTCCAATGATGTAATGCATATCAACAAAACCATCCATGCATCCATCTTTTGTTTTCTTTTTGTTATAAGACAGAATAGAATAGCTACTGGCCATATATTGAAGAAACAAGAACACGATCGAGCAAAGTCTGTTTTTTTTGCTTACGATCTCGCCCTGATGAATAGTAGTTTGAATAATGTACTCACCACTATGACATGGCTCGATCGTGAGTATATTCACGTGGAAGAGTTGATTCTTCTGTCATGAGGAATGTTCTCACTATTATATGATTTCAAGCAGATTGATATTTTTTTCATTTTGATTGATTCTTAGAAAATAGTTGATTCTTTTTGTCATCTTTGCATATATTTCTCATTTTGGAAGTCACGAGGAATAAACCAAAAATAAGACCGTTCGCCGTTGATTTTTCTTAAAAAGTTTGATGTTTGTTTTCTTTTTATTAATAAAATATTCATTCTTAATAAAAATTAAACTAGTTTAGCAGTTATCTCAATTAGTTCCTTTTTTAACAAAGCAAGGAATGTCATCAAATCTTGAATTTTTTAATAATAAGTAAAAAAGATAGAACATTTACTATCAAATCAAAAGACTACAAGTATATGCAATTATGCAATATGCATGGGTCTCGTAATCGTAAACGTTAGTATTTTTGGGTCAATATGCATTGGTCGTTAGTATATGCAATATGCATGGGTCTCGTAAACGTTAGTTTAAATCCAAATATAAACCTAAGCAAAATAAGACTTCATAAGTTACGTCTTCTTTGGTGTAGACAATTTTTTTTTTTTTTTTTTTTTTTGAAAATTCATGAATTAGTGTAGGGGACCAATACGTGTGGAAATTTGACTATCCGACACAACGATTTTGCTTTCGACGTGATGAACAATGTATTTTTCTCTCTCGATTTTTTTTTTGTATGGAGTAACTAAATACAGAGTCTAATCTATTATTGGGTGTGACTGGTAACCATAATAGGAATAACATGAATGAACAGGAAAGGAATAAGTAGGAATAAAATTTTAGGAAGGAAGAGGAATAATGATTCCTTATCAAAATCAATAAGGAATGAATTTGTTCTATAATTCTCTACAACCAAAGGAATGAGGAGGAATGAGAAAAAAAATTCATTCCTCATGAATGGTAACATTTTTAAGGAATGTTAAGTAATGTAGTGTTCCTTTTCATTCATTTGGTCACCATTCACACCCATTGTGTATATAAAGAAATGGCCATGGAAGCATGTTACTCATCACCAATTTCCCTTCTCTTTTTGATATTCAAGAAAGTTAAATAAGCTTAAAGAAGAATGAAAGGTTTTTGGAATACAATTTCTCTTTCTCTTTCTATACTTTTCCTATTTGGTTACAATTATGAAGACGTGTCTGCGGTTCCTACTACGCACTTGTGTCGCCCGGATCAAAGGGATGCACTTCTCCAGTTCAAAAACGAGTTTGAGGTTCTAGACTCTTCCTTTGCTTATGATTATTGTACTATCAGTGATACTAAGTCTCTTCGGAAGATAGAGTCATGGGTGAATAATAGCGACTGCTGTAATTGGGAGGGTATCACGTGCAATGCCAACTCTGGTGAAGTGATCGAGCTAGACCTTAGTTGCAGCTACCTAGGTGGCAGGTTTCATTCCAATAGCAGTCTTCAAAACCTTCATTCTCTAGCCACTCTAGACCTTTCAAGAAATCGTTTTAGTGGTCAAATCTTGTCTTCAATTAGAAACCTTTCTCATCTCACCTCTGTTGACCTTTCACATAATAATTTCAACGAGTTCATTCCTTCTTCGATTGTAGACCTTTCTTATCTCACCTTTCTCGATCTTTCATGGAATCGTTTTTCTGGTCAGATTCCATCTTCGATTGGAAATCTTTCTCATCTCACCTATCTTGATCTTTTATTTAATCAAATTTCGGGCAAAATTCCATCTTCTATTGGAAATCTTTATAACCTCGCGTATCTCGATCTTTCTACGAACAATATTGTTGGAGAAATCCCCTCTTCTTTTGGCAATCTAAACCAGTTGACCATCTTAGATGTTAGTTTCAATAGGCTCAATGGAAGCTTTCCCATTGCACTACTGAATTTGACAAAGTTGTCATATTTAGAACTCTATGACAATCAGTTCACAGGAACAATTCCTCATAACATCTCTTCACTATCCAAATTGACGATCTTTTATGCAAGTAACAACGCTTTCACTGGAACCGTGCCTTCTTCTCTCTTTACCATTCCTTCTATTGTTACTGTTATTTTGTCTGATAACAAACTCAACGGTATTCTTGAGCTTGGGAATATATCTTCATCACCTAAGCTACAAGTGTTAGAAGTTGGCAATAACAACTTGAGAGGGCCAATCCCGGCCACGATATCCAAATATACCAACCTTGTTGAACTTGACCTTTCCCATTACAAGACACAAGCTCCAATTGACTTTAGTATCTTCTCGCATCTCAAGTGGCTCGAAGATCTTGACCTATCCTATTTGAACACGACCACTACGATTGACTTGAATGATATCTTGTCGTATTTTAAGGGGCTCGGTGTGTTGAATCTCTCAGGCAATCTTGTTTCAGCCACAAACAGGAGTCCAATTTCAGTTCCCTCTTCTTTGTATCAGTTGTATTTGTCGGGCTGCGGTATCACCGAGCTCCCGGAGTTTGTAAGATTGCAAAACATGGAGAAGCTAGACATTTCTAACAATAAAATCAAAGGACAAGTGCCTGGATGGTTATGGACACTATCAAAGCTGAGTTACCTGAATCTTTCCAACAACACTTTCACTGGCTTCGAAAACTCAACTACAGTTTCACGTTCAAGTCTACATAGCCTAACCTTGTTAGCCTCAGACAACAATTTCATGGGAAAGATTCCCTCTTTCATATGTGATTTGCGCTTTGTAGATACTCTTGATTTATCAAACAACAACTTCAGTGGTTTAATCCCCCGTTGTTTGGGAAATCTGAAGAGTTCTCTTGTAGTTCTAAACCTTCGTCATAATCGACTACATGGAGGTTTTCTGGAAAACATATTTGAAAGCTTAAAAACGCTTGACGTCGGTCATAACCAACTGACTGGAAAGCTTCCAAGATCTTTGATCCGATTCTCTAGTCTTGAAGTTCTGAACGTGGAAAGCAACATTATAAAGGGCATGTTTCCTTTCTGGTTGAGTTCTCTACCACAACTAAAAGTTCTTGTGTTACGCTTCAATGCCTTCCATGGACCGATACATCATACTTCGTTCCCTAGATTGCAAATCATCGACATATCTCACAATCACTTCAATGGAACTTTGTCATCAGACTACTTTGAGAGGTGGAGTGGTATGTCATCAGTTGAGACAAATGATGATCAGTTGTCTGACAAGTACATGGGAGATTCCTATTACCATGATTCGATGGTGTTGATGAATAAAGGTTATGAGATGGAGCTAGCACGTATCCTGAAAATCTACACAGCACTCGACTTTTCAGGAAACAAACTTGAAGGAGAGATCCCAAGGTCTATCGGTCTATTGAAAGAGCTTCTTGTGCTCAACTTGTCGAACAATGCCTTCACCGGCGTCATCCCTTCATCTATGGGAAACCTCACGGCTCTTGAGTCACTGGACGTTTCCCAAAACCAGCTTTCAGGAGAAATTCCGCAAGAGCTAGGGAGCCTCTCATTCCTTTCCTACATGAACTTCTCTCATAACCAACTTACAGGTTTAGTACCAGGAGGTACTCAGTTTCGAAGGCTGAATTGCACTTCCTTTGAGGATAACAATGGACTTTTTGGCCCTTCTCTTGAGGAAATTTGCAGAGATATTCACACGCCAACACCGCATGAAACGCTGGAATCAGACGAAGAAGACAAAGAGGAAGATGTGTTGAGTTGGATAGCAGTTGTAATAGGAGTCATACCTGGTATTGCCTTTGGATGGGTGATTGGATACATACTTGTCTCCTACAAACCAGAGTGGTTCATGAACCCTTTTGTCCGAAACAAACGCAGACACATCAGTACCACAACTCATTAAAGAGGTAATCTTCCAGAGTTTTAAATCAACTTGTTAACAAACCTTTTTGTTAATAAAATTTATTAATAAAATCACCTGAATAAACCTTTTTGTTATATAGGTCTTTTATAACATACCTGGAGAATCTGAAAGAAGAAATTCAAAGGAACCACCATGTCCAAATCCGGATTAATGAAGATTTGGGTTATTGTTTCTGGTATAGCTTGGTGTGTTTGTATCTGTACCTCTCCGTTTTTACATTTTCACAAACTTCTTTGTTTCTCTGTAACTGAAAAAAAAACTCTTTTCCTTGCGTTGAAAACTACTCGCTCAATCAAAGATGTATTATTTTTCCTCCTCTTCTGTCATTTAACATCAACTGCATAGACGCGATAAGAGCAACAAACAGATGAGCCAGATCAACACTATAAGGAGCAGAGGAGTTCTGAAAATGATATACGTATATACTATATGTGGATAATTCGATTTTCATATTAGTAAGAAACATAAATACAGAGCAAATCTAGACTTCGCTAATATTTTTGTCTAAAGAATTCATTTGCTTCAAAAGTACCTTATATTTACAAAGTCAAGTTTGATTTAACCTTATATTTTTGCAAATAATGCAACCTGTGATTTTTTTTATATGTATATAATTATCTAAATTAATAATAACCAAAAAAACGAAAAGATATATGCTCAATTTAATTTGTTTTAACGATCATCGTCCACTTGATAAGAAAATTCTTCTTTGATCAATGTGAAATCTATTTTATATTTTCCTTGATCGACTTTTACATCTAATCTCAAGTCTTGCTTCTCTTTGTGTTGATGTCCACAATCTCAAAAAGAGACATCCAACTGTTTAGTCACTTTCACTCACTCCCTCTGGTATGTTAATCCTTTGATTTTTCAACGTTATACTTAAAGCTCAATACAAAAATCTCAAACATAAGCCACTATATGATTACGATGTATGACCTACGAGCCAATCATGTAACTAGCAAGGTAATAGAGCCTCATGTGTCAACTCGTGTCCATCAGGTCACAAGAGTCTTGTCCTGGAGATTCCAGATTGATGCAAAGTCACATAAGCAAACAACCAAATCAATAGCTTGGTGGGTTTGATCAGTTCCAAAAGTGAATTATGGAATGAACATGAATGTCTATGAAGTACATTGTCCTGGAGTTCATGAAAATAATACCCCTTTGACGCATTGTGTGTTAAATCTGTTAGGCAATTCTGAGACCTAAGTTACGCAAAAGACTAATTGCAGATCATAAAAGGAGAAATAAGACCACAGGCGTTGATACACAAACCATCATTACATTAACACTTGACAAAAAGTACATGTTGATATGTCTGTCAGAGATTACTACAAGAGTTTCTTTCACCAATCTGCTTTGCTACCAATGTACCCTAAAGAAGAGAATGAAACAGAATAAGAAGAAGAAGAAAAAAAAGCATTGATCTAACTTGAAACCTAGTGATTAAGAATAATAACAGTTTCTCCAATTCCGAATGAGCTCTCAGATGCTCCTTGCTCAACCATAGTATAGCTTCTCCACAATCTAATCCTACAACTTCTTCTCTGTACAACAACAACAACAACACACAACTCAAGTTTTCAGTAACTCATCATCATATGATGAACAAGTAATATAGAATCAAGAGTAGATGCTCTAAGATATGGTTCCAAACCAACAATCATAAGAATGAACACTTTATAATTACATAAAGTTTTGTTCTTTACCTGAAGCAGCAGCTCTACGTTTGCCAAGCTTGGATCTTTCAAGCTCCATCTGCATATCCATCAACATGTTCATACGTTGCAACTCAAGCTCCTTAGCAGCTTCCATCCTCTGCTTCTCCAACTCAATCATCATCCTCTGCTTCGCACCTTCGATCCTCTCGTACACCTCTCCTAACTTCAAAATCGCTCTCGCCAGCTCCCTACACGACGACCCTTCACCTTCACTCGGATCCACATCCTCCACTCTCCTATGCTTCCTCACCACAAACCCCCAATCACCCACGTCATCATCATCCTCATCATCATCATCATCGTCGTCCAAAGAGCTTCCACTCGATTTAGATCCGGTCGGATTCTTCAACGCCGGTTTCACAACGCCGCCGCCGGTGGATTTCTTCAACGCGACGGGACCGATCAAAAAATCGAGTCTTTCGAAGAAGCACCAAGACGAAGAAGGCTTCGCCTTCTCCGTCTTGTACTTCTTCTTCAGCGTGTCGATCCGATTCTTGCACTGCACGTCCGTCTTCGGCCTGCCGTTGCCGTGGATCGAGTTAACGGCGTCGGCGACTTCTTTCCAATCGTTCTGCCGGAGATTTCCACGGCTGAGGTTGACGTAACGGTCTCCCCAAGATTCGATCAGCGTCGCCGTCGCGTCCTCGCTCCACCAGTCTTCTCGTCCCGGTGGAAGACGGTGAGCCGAGCCGGTTTGTGATTGGGGTTTCGATTGAGTCTCCGGCGTCGTCTCCATTGGGAAGGAGGGAGGGAGAGAGAGAGGCTAACGTGCGCGGAGGATAAGAATCTGTGGAGGAGAGGATCTTCGTGTTTGGTAAAGTAGAAGGAGGATTGATTTGATTACCGGCGGTGACGTCAGCATCGGCGATTATCTTCTTTTCTTCTCTTTTTCTCCGCTAAACCGAACTTAATCTCTCTCTCTCTGACTCATCCATCGAACCCGGTTTGGTCTGAAACTGGGTCCCACCAGTATGGTCGTTTTGTCAGGCTTTGTTTAATGCGTAACTAAGGCTGATGATTTGATTAATTACCTTAATTAAATTCATAGACCGATGATGTATATAGTGACGGTTTCTGTTTGCCTACTGTTTTTGCTGCTAGCAATTGGATGGGATTAGTCTATTTATCATCATAAAACACTACTTAATGTGATGATTAGAATAAATGTTATAGGATCATAAGAAAACTTTGTATTTTTAGGGTAGATCATATATATATATATGTTAGTAAAAGATGTTACATTTGGATTGTATCAGTGGAAAAAGAAGCGTATGAGGAGATTGAAGAGGAAAAGACGAAAGATGAGACAACGATCCAAGTAGTTTTCCATTAAACTCTGTTTCTGTGTTTCTTTCGGTTTTAAGTTAAACAAAACTCTGTTTTTCAGTTTCGTTTTGAATGTTCCGTTTGGACCAAATTAGTAGAACGTTATGTTTTTCTTTTCTGTTAAAATTTGCATTAGTAAAATTAGTATGTGTTCTCCGGTTTTACTTTTACAAATAACCAAGTCAAACAATATGCTTAATGATAATTGAGATGCTCTTAAGTTAGTTTTGCTGAGAGACCTTTAAAGATGAATCGATGTTTGCTTCAGATGTTGCAAATAGGTAAACAAAGCCAAGTAGTAAATTAATTGTCACACTAAGCTAGGGATTCGGCTGAGAGCCTGAGCTCTGTAAGATGATAGTGATTGCTTCCGATGTTCAAAAGGGTAATATAAAACTAGTTGTAGTAGTATATTGCTAGTTACACCAAGCTAGGGCTGCAGTCTCTTGTATGAGTTGACTAATTTGTTTATTCCACATTAAAAAAATTATCAGCGCTAGGGGTATTTAAAACGGCCTTGAGCCAAAAAAAAATGACTTGCCTAATTAAACTTCCAAAGATTATAACTCATCAACACAACACATAACTATAAAATGAAACAAGTTAATCATTCCAACGTATAAGACCGTAAGAATTTGCGTGAGTGTTAGTTTGTGATCACCTGAACGGATAGTTTATGACCATCCGACCACCGATGGCATTCTTTAAAATGATAAACTATCACAGTTTTGGCTTCTATCTATAAGCACATTATTATTATCACTATTATACACTACTCCCTATATTTCAACATAATAGATTGTAAGGTTTTTGCACACTAATTACAAAATCGTTAATCTTTTGTTTAATATATTTTACTTATATAAAAACAACAACACTAAACTTAAAAAGGAAGAATACAAAAGTCCTAAGAATACAAAAATCCTAAGAATACATTATGGTATGAAAAGAGATCTGACTTCACCATTTCTTCAGTAGGGGAGAATATAGATTCATTCATAATAATTAGATAAATCTGTTCATCAATACCTGCTTTCTTTCTTGGTGTAATTAAAATATATTTAATTCAACTAATAAGAAAATATAACTATACAAATGATTAAAACATCAAATACATTAACTATTTGCATAGAAATTTACAAACATCATTTAAACTGAAATAAAAAAATCATAAAAGACCACTTAAAATAAAACAGTATTACTTATGTTGGAAACCAAAAATGATAGACAATTGAATCATAATTCATTCAAATATTGTTTCGGTAAACTAGCAAGTGAAGTTGTGAATGGAGCGGTTTGCCAATGTACCAAGGCATGTTCTACTTTATGTATCAAAAGGCTCTCTGACTGTAGTTGAAACTGCCTAACAAGCATATCGACGAATTACTTGTTTAAATAATTAACTTCTTTAGCTGGCAGACAATAATATGTAATATCACAATATGACTCGCTGATATGTTTGTTTAGGCCGCTTCTACTGAGAGAATTGGTGCAGAAAATTGAACATGCTAACTGTTCCTTCACAACTTTACTTGCTAATTCACTTTGAAAACATTTCTGAACTGATTATTATTCTCTTGTCTATATGTTTGTTCCGAAATTTACATATAATATTTAGAGAAATTCTCTTAGATATCCCTTTTTAGCTTGTTTGTCACAAAAATAGCTTTTAAGAAAGAAAATGACCAAAATGTTTTTTTTAGAAGCTAAAAAATTCATTTATATGCATTTATATCCCTTGGGTTAACTAATTTGGACTTTAGGGTTTAGAGTAAAGGGGTGGGTTTGGGGTTAGAGTTTCAAATTTAAAAAAAAAATAAAAAAAAATCAAAATTTCAAAAAAAAAAGTTTATTTTGGTCATTTTATTTTTTGAGGGCTATTTTTGTAACAAAAACTTAAAAATGGCTATTTAAGAAAATTGCCCTAATATTTATTAATAATAATGTGCTTACAGAGCTTGCATTACAGGAGTTGAGGAGAGTGTTCATGGCACCGAACACATAGGCAGTGGATACACACACTAACTTGAAGTATTCATTGACAGAATCACGTTGAACCAAAAATAAAAAAATACATTAAAAAAAAATCTCCATCTTGTAACAAATTAATATAAACTACACAGAAAATTCAGTATGCAAGAATTTTGAAGAATATCATTGTTATATCCCCGAACGCATAGAGACCCAGGACTTATCGTATGGATGAAACTAGACTTGTTTAAATACTAATTCTAACAATTCACCACCACAAAACTTCAATTTTATAATGCTTTCTAGTAGGACCGTGCCTTTCATAAGGATAAAAAAGCAAGAGCTTAAGGCCATACAAAAAAATTATAAGATTTGAGTTCACATTTTCGTGTGGACACGATAGCTATACCACATGCTTCGCTGACGACTCCGTTTTAGCTTTATCTATAATTTATTTTTCCTTTCTCTATTGAAAAAATGAAATATTTTTCAAAAAGGTACGCTTTTTTTTTTCAAAAAGGTACGCTTAGTTCTATAAAATAATATATACATTTTCACGTCACTCTAATGCTAAGAAATAAATAAAACTGGTGTTTTATATAGATAATGTTGCGAATTATCAGGTGAGACGTATAGTATAGAAGTGTTTTTTTTTTGTCAGTATAGAAGTGTTTATATGCATAATATTATTAGTATACTATTGTATGTGAAGGAAATATAAAAAGAAAGAGGGAGTGACTATAATCTGTAGTTTTTCTTATTATTCTTGTATGTTTACCGATGAGAGGTAAGCCATATATACAGTGGAGAAGGTAGGCCAAACTTGACCGACATAAGAAAAAAAGACGAAATACAAATGGATAAGAATATTTTTTCTAAAATAGACACTCGATGATTAAATTAGCTAAAATATTTTATTAAAAAAATAAATATATATTTTTACTTTTAAAATTAAAATTAACTAAACATAAAAATTATATACTAATTTTTTTAGAAATAAAATAAAAAATTATTTTAATTATTTTTACAATTATTTTTGTGATAAAAACTTAAAAATACTATTTTAAAAAATTGTCGGAAAATCACCACTTTATTATTTAAAACTCTTTTTTATTATACGAAAGCAGCAAATAATAAATACCAGATCTAGCCTTACTGTTAGGGCAGCAAATCCTTTCAAAAGCTTCTACTTGGATTTGCGCCAAGACCAGGGCTCGTTACGAACACATACCTTCTCAAACTACGAGACTTTGGTGATGGATCTTTTCCCATTCACCAAATTTAATCTTACTGACTGTTTTCTTTTTCAAATAGCAGAAATTAGAACATTTCTTTTTTCATCTTACAGTGTAATTCCATACTTTTAAAGAAAAAACAACAAAGCCAGCAAGGAGAGAAAGTAAGCCAAAACAAAAGAAAATTAATTCATAGAACTCATTTGAGAAGATAAAAGTTAAATGCAAAGTAGTCCCTCCAAAGAAAAAATAGTAAAATGGCTTTCAACCAAAAATGACTCACCTAAAACCTCTCAAAGAGATATTACAAACGAAAGTAGTACCGAGATTATTATCCACACATACACCTATAGAATCAAACAAGAAAACATTCCGACAAATAACACCAAGGTGGAGATTCCGCGCGACATGGAGTTCTACATTACTTGAGTGGATGGCTTTTTGTTTTCGACAGGCTTAGTAGCCGCCCATCGGAGGCATTCCATATGGTGGCATTGGAGGCATTCCTGGCATTCCTCCCATCGGTGGTGGCGGACCATAACCCCCTCCCATCCCTGGACCTCCTCCTCCCATTCCTGGCATCGGTGGTGCAGGTAGAGCCAGTGGCAATAGTTGCGCGTACATGTTCTGTTTTTATAACAGAATCAAGAAGGCGTGTAAGTGTGTTTTTCTATTCATTTTTACGCACTCTTGGGATGATGTCTAAGTGTCGTACCTGTTGGGACATGACATCCTTCTCTTCCTGCTCTTTGGCCTTCACTTCTTTCTGTGCCTCTAGCTTGTCCTTGATTAGTTCGTCTACTTTGCCGGAGTATTCTCGGATAAACTGCCATGTAAAAAAAAGGAGAAAGAGAATTGATCATATGAACTGTTTATACGGTTCCTATCTCGTTTGAGGAATTTGGAGGATAAATCACCTGAAGGAGATACGGGAAGGCAAAGTCAAGCATATTGTTGATCCAAGCAAGTTCTAGAGCAACATCTGGTCGGATTAAATCATAACAGACAAAGAGACATGTGGCAAAGCATTCCTTTTTCCCCTGTAACAATAAGTAAACGCGACAAAAAAAAAGGATTGTTAACTTGATCCTCTGTTTTACGATAGCTTTCGATGTCATCGTGCTTGAAACACATACCTGTT
Organism: Sinapis alba; assembly: GCA_012274485.2. NCBI lineage: Eukaryota > Viridiplantae > Streptophyta > Magnoliopsida > Brassicales > Brassicaceae > Sinapis > Sinapis alba. Next base: position 134,368 of record MU105687.1, on the reverse strand, counting down.
CAATGAAGTAAACCAGTAGTTGTTCTGCAAGGTCATGGTCGCCCGATTGTGAAGCAGTTTCCATACAGTCCTTGTACATGTTATCTTTCTTCGACAACGCAATTGATTGCTTCCATCTACCAGCTTTCTTGTAGATATACGCAGCCACACGTCTCATTTCCACAAGCTCGTGTTTCTCAATCTGTTCGCACCATTCACGTGAAGATCAATTAGAAATTATATGAAGGAAGATGTAAAGCGTATACTCGATATAGATAGATTTGAAGTCTTACCTTCTGGGCGAGGCCTATCTGGTCAAAGCTGTCATGCAAATCGATAGACTCGCGCAACCTGTCATAGTCTTCTTCTTCTACGTATATCTCATTCAGAGCTTCATTTACAGCAGAGACATTGTTGCTCTGAACTGCAACCATGTAGGGCTTGATAAGGCGCAACTGACCAGCCTGAGAATCAGGAAGAAAAATATAATCAGAAATCAATCATTTTTAAGCCATTGCTGATAAATTAAATTCAAGGGTCAGCCTCGAACCTTGCGCATAATATCCACGACACGGGTGTGATCTAACCGCAGAGCAAGCACATTGAGAAGATCGTTGATTATATCAGGGTGCTCTTGCAAGTAGAAGTGAACGGCCTTGTAGTAAAGCTCAACATTCGCAACCTTGGCAACAATGTCTTTGAATTGCATGTGCTCCCATGCTTCAGGAGAGTGGTTCATGACAGTGGTAGCAGCATTATCAAACTCATCATATTGGATGTAAAGATAGGTAAGTTCCTGCCAATGCTGTTGTTCATCACAGGCTCGTATAAGCTTGGGAATATTGAGGCGAGTCGAGAACAACTTGATGTGTTCCATGAGCTTCTCATAACGATATCTGGCGTACAGTACACCCAACTCGGTGAAGATCCCCATGTGAGCCCGTTCCAGACCAAGTCCACTCTCCATAAGTGAGATTAATTCGCTGAAGCATCCTCTGTTCTGGTAGAACTCGCTGACTTCTTCTAGGTCATCCACCTTTTAGAGCAAAAAAAAAAAATTACCCGTGAGAAAATAGTATCATGCAAAATAGAGAAAACTTTCACCAAGATTAGGTTAATTATTTACCTGTATAATAACGTTAAGTCCACATATTTGAGCCAACCGGAATTCCTCTGCATCAACACAAGCAAAGCAGACTTCCTTCCATGTCTTTGCACTGTTTGCTTTCCTTGCAGCATCAACAGCACCTTGGAACTGCTGCAACTTCACAAGCGTAACGGCTAACTTGGCCCAGTTTGAAATGAAGGCATATATTATTTTTGCAGCCTCATACAGAGCTTCGTCATACAGGCGATCACCGACAGTTTGTAGGTTAGCAACGTTTGGCATCAAAATAAATTCTTCAATCTCACCCAACCTTTCAATCTTTGCATAAGCATAGATGAGCTCACTATCAACCTTGGGTTCTTTCACCTTCTGTCTAACCATAAGAAGGTATCTGACCAAGTCATCATAGACATTAGTATCTTCTGAGGCGCGAATGACCTCCAGGAAATGAGTGGCATCATCAGCTCGGATAAATGACTCAATTGCATCGCTAACTAGTCCATCTCTGAGCTGAGCCTTTGCGACTTGGGTCCAAACAGAATCCTCTTCAACCCGGAAAGCAAACTCAACAGCACGCTCAATGCTTTTGACGTTATCCAACAATACGTTGACAGCTTGAACATTTAAGTTAAACTTCTTAAAAATCGCAAATGCTTCCTCATATAATTGGGCATCAACTGCAACTTCTCCAACAGCCGGACCATCAAAATTATCCAGCCTATTAATGTAATCCATAACTCTAGACGGATCTGCCTTGATTGCTGTCAATATAAGTAGATTTTGCAGATTGAAGTTTCCACTAAAGGCAGAATTTTGAAGCACAATCTTTTCAAGAAGCTCAATAAGCTCATGTGGTAGATCAGCAGTCATGAATGCTTTAACGGCTGCAGAGACTTGCTCTGGGCTCTTGCTTTCGGGTAAAGCAGTAGACACAACTTGGTCAATAAGTTGTCTTCTATATTCGTTTTCTTCCGTAAGAACCTTGTCCCAGAGGTCACCATCCATCCTCTCCACTACATACCTACAGTGGGAAATCCGTGCATAAGCAAACTACAGAGGAACCACTGTGGAATAAGTAAGAAGTTTGGCTAGCAATAGCAGTAATCAAATACCTGGCTTGTAACTTGAACAAAGAGTTTTTATTGGTGACATTGATGAGTTCTTCATCACATTGTCCTCTTCTGTATGCCACAACAGCCAGGGTGGGATCACGTTTCTCGCAGTACTTACCCACAACCTTAGAGTCATAGTACGGGTTGGTGGTCAGGAAATGCTCAGGGTTGTTGTTGCTGTCTATGATAATTTTACCCAAGGCATTGTGGACATGTGTATCTTGGCTTCCCTCACTAACTAGATGCTCCAAGAACTGAGTAAGGAGACGGAGTCGATTTCTGAAAAGATAAACACATGGTAGATCTTTAATAACAAAGGACAATATGAACGGAAACCAAGATGACAAAAAGATTCATACCTCTTCTCACATTCATCAACAAGTGGTTCAACTGGAAGCAATGAACGAACAGAGAGAATGAGGCCTTTTATAAAATCTTCAGGGCATTCGTCATCAAGCAACTGCCCCACAACTAAGGGAGCATTCCCGGGGTTGACCTACAAAGCAATCAGATTATAACTATGTGATGCATAAAATGCCAACCCTCCACACACTAACAGTAGCCTCAGGAAAATCCATACCTTCTGAACGTATCCTTCAATGTAACGAAGCATGTTGTTTGTGTACAGGTAATGAGTAAGATCAGGTACAAAGCCGAAACGGTCGCAGACATTTATCAAAGGTCGCGCATCAGGAAGCTTAGCCTCCATCAAAAAGTTCTTCGTCTTTTCAGCATCATAAAAGTTCGACTCCCTAGTGACACGCTCAACCTCCTTTATTTGACCAGTCTTGGCAGCTGCTTCAATGTACTTGAAGTGAATCTCAGGATCCTCACTATCGCACAGAAGTAAAACATTGTTTTACCACCAGAAAAGAAACACATGGATTGCGGTTATTTACAGGAATGACAGTATCTGATAAATCACCTCATACTCAAATATGAACCTAGGAAAAAGTATAGCCCTTCATACGACTTGAACTGCTCAAAGAGTTTGATGCATGAATCAACACCAAGTTGCTCACAGTACTCCTTGCAAGCCTGCAATGATATGGATACGTCAGCGTCACATTACACAATTCAAAATTCATACCATACCACAACACAGCACTTACCTGAACGATTATCTGAAGGTTGCCTCTCAGGTTAACCAGCAGAAGATCCTTCATGCACTCCATAGCCCACTCGCTGGAAAGAGTACCAAAAAACTCGACAAGAGCCTGCATATTGAGCAGAGAGATATTCAGCAACTCGACCATCCAGGAGTTTAACCAAAATTTAGTTCAGAGGGTTACCTGCGGCTCAATTGCATGTGTGTTCACGATTACACGTTTAATATCAGGTAACTCTGAGTAATGCTGCAGAACGCAAAAGGAAGAAATTAGAGATTAAAAAAAAAAAGATAATATATCTATTAGGCCAACAAAAAAAAAGAGTAACCATTGACCAACAACCTTTAGAGATTGGATATAAAGTCCAGCCTTTTCACAAAGCTGAGCAACACGAGGGCGGTCATAGTGGCTGAACATTCCATTTGCTAAAATCGCATCAGCCACATTGGGGAAGGTTACCAAATTGATCTCCAGAACCTGCGTTGACAGTGGAGTAAAAGATCTGAGAAAGGAAGATGAATAGGGAAAGCACAGACATATGGTGGCAACTCTTTTCAACCTTAGTTTGCAGAAAAGCATGCTCAGGTAAGTTTGGCTTCAGAACATCCAGAAGGAAAGCAGTCGCTTCACGGATCAGATTTCTCTGTATATGCACAAGTAAATTAGTACATGATAATTATCTTGTAATGAACTGCGAATATTGCTGTATACACTATTTACCGACCTGAAGGAAAAGATCGGTTATGGTGTTGTAGTCAACTGGACAACCTCCTTCCATTTGGGACATCATTAAAGCGAAATTTACTGCTCCCTGCATAATAAACAATAACAGGTTAAAATTAATCAATAAAGGTTACTGGATTCGTGACTCTCCTTGTGCTACGCAGCAAGCATCCGCTAAACCAGTCTTTCCAAAGTTTCATAGGTTGCAACTATCAAAAGTGCACCAAACTAACCTGAGGGTCCGTACGGAGTATTGTTTGCAGAAGAAACATGTAATCAGGTGTGTACCCAACCTAAAGTCACAATATGAAAAAATGGTACGTCGTTAGCACATTTAACTTCCGGCTAACCATAACAGGGGCGGGGCAAACTTTTAACTTATTGTCTACCTGCTTTGAGTAAATCAGTATTTTGTCAAACTCCCTTCGCTCTGCAAAAGCTGCTACAACTTTTGGAGTCGCTCGAGCTTTGATGTATATTTTTAGAGCAAGGTCATTATCCACAGTCTGGAACAGAAAAAAATATGGTTACAACAAGCTAAAGAAGGCATTAAAAGGACAATGGTCAATTTTATAATTACCTTGACAAGGTCTCCAAGTTCTTCGCTGCATTCTAACTTATCCTCTGCCAACCAGTTTTCCAAAAGGTTCTTCTTGTTTTGATTCACAACAAGCCGAGATAGTTCCAAAGACTCGTATGAATTGAGCTTCCCTCTGGTCAGAAGGGTCCCAAAATACTGTAACAAGGGAGGAGTTTGCCCTGCTTGTACAGGAACACTCTGCAAAATTGAATAGTGCGATGTTGAAGTTTGAGATTGCTAATTATATATAGCACATAGCATGTTCCCAGAGGATTACTTGCTTGAATATGCAAAAAAATACCTGGAACTTAGCCACCGTATCAGGTGTCCGTAGGATCCCCTGAGGAGATTCAGCAGCAAGTTCAGCAGCCTCCTTGTACTTTGTTTGAGCAAATAACTCTTGGAATCGCTGGACAACCTGCGAAATCCAAACTGAATATGAGAAATTTCACACCAACGAATGACTTTCCTATTCGTCCAGCTGGCATTCGTTAACTATAATTACTTAAGCAGGAGAACAGACCCACACATCTGAACTAAGGTAACATACCAGATTTTCCGCACCAGGGAGGTTTCCTCTTTTAGCCAGATTGACAGCAAGTTCCAAATTGTTTAACTGTTACACAGAAGAATAGAGTTCTTAAAATCTCATGTTGAAATGGATAGACTGTATCGAGAACTGAAAAAGGTTAAACATACTTGACCGCTAATAAAAGGTATTATCGTAGCCTCGTTTACTGTAGCCAAAAGAACTTGTCCTCGTCTATTAATGGCATAGAAACCCCCAACTGAAGAAGCTTCAGAAGTCAAGAAAATTGGATCTGGACTTATCCGATTTCTGTAGATAGCAGATGCCGTCTCTAGGTCGTATACAAACAACAGGCCAAGCTTGGTGATGACATATATCAAGTTAAATTTGTGTGAGACCTGTCGAGAAAAAGTGAAAATGGTGTCATGATTTTTCACCAGAAGCTATGGAAGTTAATTGAACTTGTAATGCAACTACAAACCTGCATGGCTACAGGAAAGTCATCCGCAAAATCTGGGGGGAAAAAAAGATCTGCCTGCTTCTTTGAAAATGATGGTTTTCCTGCAAAAAACAAATTGCCCACCTTTAGACATCAGATGATTACCAATAAAAAGGTAGCCAAAGATGCTAAACAACCATGAAAATGTCGAACAGTTGAGGAAGTTAACCTGGTTGTGCACCGAGCTCAATGACATGCAACTTTGATGTTATCTGCCCAGCATTAAAGCTCTTGCTTGCAAAGGATATAAGAGTAGAAGGATTCTCATTCCCAGGGACCTGTCATTTAATAATGTTGATTATCATACTACAGTTCAAGATTAGACCACGGAGTGAACTCACAAAGGAACAGCATAGTTAACCTTAAACTGAGCAAATGACGCAGCATGCGCTTCAAGGGCCTGGCTCCGTTGTTGATCGACAGAGAATAGCTGCATATTCCCTTTAACCAATTGTGGTCTCTAGACAAGGTAATATTGAAAAGAGCCAGTCAAGAATATATGTAATGTCAGCCGTAATGATGTATTTATTTGACCTTATATGTGGCGCAGAAAACCTACCTCAGGAGAGCCAGGAGCAATTCCAATCAACACCAACCACTTCTCATTAGGAGAGCACTTATAGTTAATAATTTGATTGTTTGCCAAATTGGCCGTTCTGTCAAACATCTTAACTGGCTCAGAATCACCTGGAAATATCGGAGAAAAATGAGAAACTACATATACATGATATTAAGAAGATAACATTAAACTAAGATTTAAAACCTTCAATCGACCAATGATACACGGACGTTTGTGTGACCAGTCCCAACATCTTTGGTGTAATCCATTTCCAAAAAGCAACCTATAAAACAGTGGTGGTTAATATCCAAAAATAAAGATTCATACCAGTAAATTAGACTCTGTTATAAGTGTATAACACTAAACATAATCGAGTAACAAAAAGTTTATTTGGATGCCCACCTGCTCAGGCATCTGATGTGATTTCAACTTTGCTTTTGCTTCAATGTTAAATATCTGTAGATGATCCTGAGTAGTTCCTGGAACTTGAGCTATATAATAATTAAAGAAATAAAAGTGAGCAATGATAGTTTAAGAAAAACTCCAAAAGGAAACTGTCCGGTTTAGAGAGAGAAGTAAACAGACAAATACCTTTCAAGGCAAGGATCCTCGAGTTTGGGTTCATAAGAGCAGAGTCTGCAGTTATGGGTCTCCTTAGAGGCTGCATCGGCATGTTCATATCAATAATAACAACGCTATTCTGCGGTGCAGTCTCTCGTACACATATGTACTTGTCAGACTCCATAGTAACGTTTGTAAACGTGATGAATTGCTGGTTGATCCCAATGCTCGGAAGCTGTAAACAAAAAAAATCAAAACAAAGCGTCATGTCGAATAGTTCAAGAACTTATTCACGAGATCCGAGTGAATCAACACACTGGACTACACAAAAACATTGAAATCGGGGCTCGATACATTGAGATAACACAGATCTGAGCTTATGTTAAGAGATCAATCCAGAAAAGTTGACTGATACGGCAACGATCGAGCAGAATTCAAAACAGTACAAAAAACAGAATCAATCATAGAAAAATCTGAGCAGAATCAAATCAGAGACTGCAGCTATAGAAACATGCTAATCGTCCAAAATCTAGCTCGATTCCAATAGATATGCATATGTTTCTAAAAAATGGAGACGGAGGAGGAAGAACTCACCGTTAGGACCTCCTTCATCGTGATTGGGGCGTTTGCTGCCGCCATGATTGACCTCAGATCGCGGCGAGGGAATCCGGTGTCAGAATCAGATCCAAGGCCGGGACGAGACCGTTAACGGCCAGGAGAGAGAGGAGCGATGCGAGAGAAGATTTGAAATCGCTGCCAGATCTGAGGCAAGTGGATGAGAGAGCTGATGAAGGAGAAAGATACTTTATCGCCTTTGGGTAGTGAGAAATGACGAACAGCGATCTAATCTAGTCACTCGTCGAATATAAGGGGAGAACCAAAGGAGACGACGTGCTGTTTTGCAAATCAACGGGTCGGGTCGGATCGAGTTTGAACCGGGCCAATCAATGGGTCGGGCTTTGTCACGGAATATAATGCCTTCGGGAAATTTGTGCGGGCAATTCTCTTAAATAGCCCTTTTAAAGTTTTTGTCACAAAAATAATCCTCAAAAAATAAAATGATCAAAATAGACTCTTTTTTTTTTGAAATTTTGATTTTTTTTTTTTTTTGAAATTTGAAACATTAACCCCAAACCCACCCTTTTACTCTAAACCCTAAAGTCCAAATTAGTTAACCCTAGGGGTATAAATGCATATAAATAAATTTTTTAGTTTCTAAAAAAAACATTTTGGTCATTTTCTTCCTTAAAAGCTATTTTTGTGACAAACAAACTAAAAAATGCTATCTAAGGGAATTTCTCAATTTGTGCTGATGTTATGATTTTAGCAATGGTCGAGAAATATAAAAGGTAAAGATATATTTAACGCGTGTGGGTGTTTCTCTTTGACATCCGTAACCACACAATGCAGTATCTCAACCTTCGCATTCCAAGTACACTATAACCAGAACCGGGGGCCTGAACACAAGGTGATGAACCATATGCTTCAGGGTCGGATAAACATTTTATAAATCCAATAATTATTAATTTAATTTTTTTTGGTCAGCATCCTATTTCACTAGACCAAGTTTTGGTCAAATAAGACGTATTTGTGATAAGCATTTTCATCTGACATGTATGATCTATATAAGAGAAAATAATGCTACTAGTCCTACTCTCTTTTGCTAATGTATCCATCCAGCCATTTTCACTTCGAAAAATATGAAGCAAGCTCACATTCTCAAAGTTGTTTTGTAGATTTTGGAACGCATCAATTTTTCAAAGAAAATGTTGGCTAGACTATCAGACTTGTAGTTATATCCACTAGATCTTGATAACATTACTAGTTGAAATATATCATTAAATTGGGTTCAACTTACTAAGCTATGTATTATGTATTTTAAGTATTTTTGCAGTTTTCTTAAAATAATGGGTGAAACAAATTTTGGCTTATGGACCAACATATATAACTATAACCAACCTATTTATAGTACTCATCACAAATAAAAATCGGGATAGCAAAAATCTGTATAAAAGTATTTTCATTTATACTTCATTTTTACTTCAAAATGGTGTGAAACTTGAGTAGTGAATAAAAAATTACTTCATTTATAGAGTAATGTTTTTATTTTTTTATTTATTACTCTATTTCCTACATCATTTTGGAGTAAAAATAGAATGAAGATATAAATGTTTTAAACATGGAGGCAGGTCAGGTGTATTTGGTAGATATATAAAGTGAGGGGAAGCTTGATTTTGATCAATGATGGAAAGAATTGGTAAGACATTATTTCTAATACTTCGCACTGATGGACTCATAGAAGTCGTTTGACAATTACGTTTGAGTATTCATCTATGTGATCAGTGTTCCCATGTACACTGCTGCAACTATCATGAGGTTCCACAGGCATGGTTTTAATTACTTCATAGGCCTCTTTATGCTTTCCTGACCGGCTACATAAGGCCACAATGGCATATTCAATTCTCATTAACTCAAACACCTTAAACTATCCTCAGCATACTAAAGCAGACATATCTCCAAGTTCTTCAAGACATTCTAACTTATCCTCTGCCAACCAGTTTTCCAAAAAAGTTCCAGTAGTCTAATTTTCACATCATCGAGTCACTGGTGTAACCAAAAAATTCGATGAACATTTTTCATTTAAGAGCATCATTATCCCTGGTCTCTTAATCGAGAATCTTAACTCATGATTTGATATTTTTTTTGTTTTTTGTTTTTACACTTTTAAGCTAAGAGACGGCTCTTATATCCCTTATTTAAGAGACGGTTCTTAGTTTTTCTTAGTTAAAAACTAAGAAAAACTAAGAACCGTTTCTTATTTGAAGCTAAAAACCCCGGTTAAGAGACCGGAGATAATGATGGTCTAACAAAAATTACTCATATTTTATGGAATAATAAAAGTAACAAGAAGAGTTGGCCCTAGTCCCATTTCAATCCAGAAAATAAACAAATTAAACAACAATTCTTATGAGAATTTTAAGGTCGGATTCTGTATCTGTCAAGTGGATCCTTGAAGAAGAGACGTTCATGGTATACTCTCCATGCGTAATCTTCAAAACAAAAAGACTTAAATCCCTTTCTCTCATCACTTCTTGATCCTCCTTCCTCCTCTTCTACGTACTCATCTTCTTTGTCGCCGTCACTGATATCTCTCAATGGGGAAACCATAGAGTCCGTGGGAAGTGTAAGCATCAATGTCATCGTTACAGACTTCCTTGGATCATCAAGTTGTCCCGAGCATACCACCGGTCGATATCTCACTCTCTTGAGCTCTCCATTTCTCCAGACCTACATTTCAAATTGTTTCTTAGCAGGTCTAAAGTTAAAACTAGCTAGACTATATATATCACAGAAAGCTTCGGACCATAAAGACTCATATATAGTCCTTCGATATCAAGAATCACATGATCAAACTCAATTTTGGTATGTCTTCCCTAAAAGTTTCATGCGTTCAACCAGTTGAGTTACAAACTGTCAACGTATAAACTTAGTTTAGGCCATCATTATCCTCGGTCTCTTAACCGGAATTCTTAAGAGACGATTCTTAGTTTTTCTTAATTTTTTTTTTAAAAAAAATTAAGAATCGTCTCTTAAATAATATTTATAAAAGCAGTTTCTTAGCCGAAAAGTAAAAAAAAAAAAATCAAATCATAAGTTAAGAACCATGGTTAAAAGACCGAGGATAATGATGTACTTATAGTTAATCTAGAAATTAAAATTTATTTTCACTAGTATTTAATTTTAAATTTTCCAAAAAATTAAAAGATGAGAAACTGTTAAATTTTATAGGAAAATTGTTGATTTTTTTTTTTTTTTTGACAATTACTACTGCAATATAGGAAAATGAATGTGGTTTTATTTAAAATGAATAATTTTCAGATTCATATTTTCTTTCCCAAAGCCATTAAAAATCTGCCACAAATGAAAACATATTCCCATATAATCCAATAACATCCCGTAAATCTCGCCGGCTCCTGCTCCACAATTATTTGCTGTTGTCAACAGTCTCAGTGTGGGAAATATCAAAATTTCTAAACTCTTTTTGATCATCAATGCGTGGAAAAACATTATTTTGAAAATGNCAATGGCATATTCAATTCTCATTAACTCAAACACCTTAAACTATCCTCAGCATACTAAAGCAGACATATCTCCAAGTTCTTCAAGACATTCTAACTTATCCTCTGCCAACCAGTTTTCCAAAAAAGTTCCAGTAGTCTAATTTTCACATCATCGAGTCACTGGTGTAACCAAAAAATTCGATGAACATTTTTCATTTAAGGGCATCATTATCCCCGGTCTCTTAATCGAGAATCTTAGCTCATGATTTGATATTTTTTTTTGTTTTTACACTTTTAAGCTAAGAGACGGCTCTTATATCTCTTATTTAAGAGACGGTTCTTAGTTTTTCTTATTTGAAGCTAAAAACCCCGGTTAAGAGACCGGAGATAATGATGGTCTAACAAAAATTACTCATATTTTATGGAATAATAAAAGTAACAAGAAGACTTGGCCCTAGTCCCATTTCAATCCAGGAAATAAACAAATTAAACAACAATGCTTAAGAAAATTTTAAGGTTGGATTCTGTATCTGTCAAGTGGATCCTTGAAGAAGAGACGTTCATGGTATACTCTCCATGCGTAATCTTCAAAACAAAAAGACTTAAATCCTTTTCTCTCATCACTTCTTGATCCTCCTTCCTCCTCTTCTGCGTACTCATCTTCTTTGTCGCCGTCACTGATATCTCTCAATGGGGAAACCATAGAGTCCATGGGAAGTGTAAGCATCAATGTCATCGTTACAGACTTCCTTGGATCATCAAGTTGTCCCGAGCACACCACGGGACGATATCTCACTCTCTTGAGCTCTCCATTTCTCCAAACCTACAATTTCCAAATTGTTTTGTCGCAGGTCTAAAGTTAAAACTAGCTAGACTATATATATATCACAGAAAGCTTCGGACCATAAAGACTCATATATAGTCCTTTGATATCAAGAATCACATGATCAAACTCAAACTTGGCATGTCTTCCCTAAGAGTTTCATGCGTTCAACCAGTTGAGTTACAAACTGTCAACGTATAAACTGAGCTTTATAGTTAACCTAGAAATAAAAATTCATTTTCACTAGTATTTAATTTTAAATTTCCTAAAAAATTAAAAGATGAGAAACTGTTAAATTTTTTATAGGAAAATTGTTGATTTATTTTTTTGACAATTACTACTGCAATATAGGAAAATGAATGTGGTTTTATTTAAAATGAATAATTAATTTTCAGATTCATATTTTCTTTCCCAAAGCCATTAAAAATCTGCCACAAATGAAAACATATTCCCATACTCCCTCCGTTTCAGAAAGATCCATGTTCTAGAAAAAAAAATTGTTTCAAAAGATGCATTTTTTACATTTTCAATGTATTATTTAATGAAAAATTGTAAATTCCAAAAAGTTAATGTTGTTTATTGGATTTTTATTGGTTAAAAGTTATGGAAAATTGTTATTTACAGAAAACAATATACTTACAATCAAATTTTAATGCGTTTTATTAATATGTGTAAAAAATCTAGAATATGTATCTTTTTGAAACGGAGGGAGTATAATCCAATAACAATCCCGTAAATCTCGCCGGCTCCTGCTCCACAATTATTTGATGTTGTCAACAGTCTCAGTATGGGAAATATCAAAATTTCTAACTCTTTTTGATCATCAATGCGTGGAACAACATTATTTTGAAAATGACATGCATGTGTGTATTATGTAATTAAATAACATAAAATAATTCGAAGCAGCCATAAAGTTTCATACAATAATCACAAAGACGATAATGCAATAATTAAACTGACTAAAAATTTGCTAACCACTTAATTATGATCAGACTAACCTGAGCAATGTCACCTAGAGTCACAAGAACCGAGTCAACTCGGGGGGATACGGACACCCAGCCAGACTCGGACAGCAAACAATACTTCTGTTCCCTTATCTGATACTGTAAACAGACAACAAATGGATAAAATCCGTTGGTTATCGCCGGTTTATCATCCGGAACACCTTGGTTAAGCCACATCAAAGTACTAAACCGGGTTGAGTCATATCCAAACGGGTTCTTGAACCCTAATGCACTCGCCAGCATCTCTAACGTCTTCAGTCCAACTTTCTCGAGACTCCGAGTGAACTCGCACAGTGAACTTAGCTTTAACTCGCCAGACTCGGTTGTACAGTTTGAGTCTAGGCAAAACGACGGCGTTTCAGCGTCAGCTTCGTAGCCAAGCGGCCAGTTTCTTGGAAAGGTTGTTTCCTTGTCTTCCTCACTTAGCTCCAAGAGTGAGAGAGCTTCAGACTCGGCAGCTTCAGTGAGTCCAGAAGGGATGATAGTATCCGAGTCAGCGAGTTGGAAATAGCCAAACTCTGTAGCGGCGGAGATAAGATCGTCGCAGCTTTGGTTGGAGAGAGTTACTGTCGGAAGAGATGAAAGAGTGGAGGATAGGGCGGAGGAGCGGCGGTTGGGGAGTGAGAGATTAGGAGGGAGACGGTTGAAGAGGCGGGAGAGAGCGTCGGCTGTTGACTCCGACTTGGTGGTGGTGGTGGTGTTGGGATGTGTGCATGATGGAGTTGGTGGAGGCGCCGCCGTGGCTCCACCGTTGATGTTTGGAAGTTGGTGGTGGTTCAGGTGGGACGAAGAGGAAGCCATTTTTTTAAATATCGATGTGACGTTGAAAGAGAGGCAACTTTTATATGATATTAATGCAATTGCAAGTGACTACAAGAGAAAGAGTATTTGTCAAAACATATGTAGACTTTGCGTGTACGCATGGAGTATATAAGTCTTCACTCACACGTGTGTGATTGTGTTGAACCTAATTTTCTAGATTGATTTAAACGTACAAAATAAAATATTAATGTCGAACATAACAGTGCAGTTATTATTAAATACTCCCTCCTTTTCATATTAGTTGTCGTTCTAGGTTTATGCACACAGATTAAAAAAATATTTAATTTTACATATTTTCAAAATAAAAAACATTATTAAAAATACACATAACCATATCAACCAATAAAAAAATAGAATATAAAATATTACTAATAAATTTTACATTGAAAACTGAAAACAACACTTGTTTTGAAACAAAAATTATACTTCAGAACGACAAGTAATTTGAAACGGAAAGAGTATAATCTTGCAATAGGACAGAAGAATTTTACATACATTTACATATTATTTATCGATCTGATAAAACTAATCAACTGATGTATTTAATAAATATGAAAATCAAGATTATGTTTTGGTGAGACAACTATGTAACTCAACTGGTGTATTTAATTAATATGAAAATCATAAATTATCTGATAAAACTAATCAAATAATCAGACAAGCTATGGTATGTTGGATGATGTCAGGATAACTGAGTTTATGGTATAGTTATTATATGCATGCGCATATATACAAGTAATACCTTATAAAGTTTCGGTTGGTTGTCCAAAATATTCCCAAACTTTTGCGTATTATTATTCTATAATGTCCCTTACTTTATGGGAGATGTATGTTTGTATATGGTAGCCAGGCTAGTCGCAGAATTATTGGTTCCCCACTTTTTCTCACACTCATTTCCTTCTTTTAAGATCCAATTTGCCTTAGTTATTTGTTCCCACTACCTGTCCTTAAAACATAGCTTATTTCTCACACTAGCGTTGAACCATCAAACTCAAAAGTGTCAATTCAGAAGGTCCTGGTTAAGGAACATTGAGGCTTCGTTCTTCAAGCTGGATACGATGTTACTTCGGGAATCTTGGATGTTAAATGAATCAGTACTTGATATAATCCACTCAAATACTAGGGTTCTAGTTTGATCTAACAAAACAATTTATGGTTATTAAATGGAATAAGTTACTAGTATGTTAATGATTATTCAAAACTATTGATCAAGATTTTAACCAAAACTTTGATCAAGATTTTGAGCAAAATAAATATATTGGACCTTCATGAATTTTTTGTGATGATGGACGTTCAGTTAGCTTTTATGGACCAGATTATGGATAGGATTGTGAGAAGGAGTGAAATCCACCTCCAATATTAAGCTTCTTACAAGTTACAAGTAACGTTATATTAGCACTTTATTGACATGTTTTCTGCAATTTTTATTAGGTGGGATGTATAACAAGATTTTGAATATCTATAAGAATATATGTTCTGCAATTGTTATTGAAGGTGGACTTGAAACGTTAAATAAAAAAAGAACCAACGAATTATGTAAGTTTTAATCTCTATATTTTGATTGAAAAGTAAAAACACTCAAATCCCAATCAGGACCAAAATAATATCAACCTATCAACCGAATAAATTAAGAAAACGGGTAATGAAACCTAGAAACTTAAACACAATCTAATTAAATCAAGCAAGAAATAAAGGTTTCTCTAGCAAAAAAAACAGAAAATATAAATTCGAGAGAGTCCTAAGAAGACAATTTAAACCTATTCAATTACTCCATCCGTTGCCCAAAATAAGATTTTTTAAAGCTTTCACGTTTATTAAGAATATAATAAATATTTATAGTTTAATTTAACATTTTTTTTATACACTTTCCAATAATTATCCACCAATAAAATTTAACTAATTCAAATATTCACAATTAATATTTTTTAAAAGTATACAAAAATACCTTAAAAATATAGAAAATCTATTTTTATGGAACAAGAAGAAAATCTAAAAAATCCTAGTTTCCGGAACGGAGGTAATAATAGACTAGAGGTAGGCTGACACAAAGTAAAAAAAAAAAAAGCTAATGTTACGTCCATCTGTTTCAGCGGGCTCGAAGTCCTGAGGAAAAAGGCTTCCCATTACCGTCCGGACAGTGACTTGTTCCTCCCTAAAGAGAGAAACGATGTTCTTACTTCAACTGCTTGTTGGACTGCAACTAATGGCTGCTATGCTTTATCTCTCTCAACTTTGTGATGGGTCCAATGCAAATGCTCAAACTCTATGTGATTCCTTACTGGGTAATGCACTCTGTTACTCCGCTGTTGCATATTATTTACTTTGCCACCACAATTGTTTTTAATGTCAAATACAGATAAATGTAATGTGGTTGGACTTTGTGACTTACCTGCATCATCATGGTCATGAAGATAAGCTCCCTTGGAACCGTGGCAAGGTAAAAAATGCATAGTCTCTGACCTTTCACTCTTCTTTGGAGGCAACAAAAATTATAAACAATGCTATCTTTCTCTCTGTAAGGTTGTATAAAATTTCATGTTTATCTCAAACCAGAAATAGAGTTACTTGAGAGGAGGACTTACAACATTGGATCGTGACTATGGGTTGATCAATAACATCCATCACGATTCACGACACTGGAACTCATGTGGTACATCATCTTTTGCCGCAGATCCCACATTATCATCTAGTAGAAGCAGTAAGTAACTGAAACAAAAGAGGTGTTTGGTATTTTGGTGTGTTCATGTTACAAAAGCTTTAAAACTTTGCTGTGTTTGCTTGCTCTCTCTTTTGCAGACAGAAGCAGCTAAACCAGTACTAGGTAAGTATTACAGGGAGCCTGCTAAGTAAGGACCTTTGCCATTACATTTACTAGGAATTTTAGCCAAAAGTATGAAATAAGATCATTATGTGAACGACGAAGGAGATGTTGTATACTATAAAGCAGATCCTAATCTGTATGGAGAGGCCAAGGTAACAGCAAGTTAAAATGAAGCAGTCAGAGAGGGAGAGATAAGCTGTGAAACTCATCCATTTTTGACCAGCTGATTTTTCTTTTGCTTATTGTGTTACCACCAGATATTAGTACGTATTTCTGAATAGTCAGATGGAAACGACAAATTTAATTCACTACTGAAGTTATATATATAAAGATACATTGCACTTTCTTAGTTTCACCATTCTTAAGGTTTATATATATTTTTTTGGATGATTAAATCAAAGATGAAATAAGTTTGTATTTTAAGGAATTACTTTCAGTAATATACATCAAAGGTAGCTAGAGCTATCCCAAATTGTTGTAGCAGCATCTAATATTTGATATATCCATGCATGCTAGTTTGGTGCTTGTTGAGGCTTAAGGTACTTCAAGTTAATAGGAAAGGAATATGCCAATGTGACCTCTCCTGATCACTCATTAATCAAGCATTATGGATCTTCTTAGCCGGTCAGGAAAGCTTATAGAGGCATATGAGTTTATTATTGCCGTACATGTGGAGGTGGACGTGGAACCTCATGCTAGCAGTACCTGTGGTTCGCTTTTGGGTGGTCGTAGTGAAATCAAGTGCTGGTAAATATGAACTTGCTTCTATCAAATACTTATTTATGCAGCTTTTGGGTAGCTGTAGGCAAGTTTTGTAGCTTGTCCTCTCTCAATATGTAGTTGGTTACTTATGTAGATGTGCCTTCCAAATTTCAAAGAACCATGTTTCCATTATTCGGAAGCCGGCCTTCCATTAAATGGTCAACAAACCATTTTATTAAAGTTTCTATAATGTAAAGTTCTTTTTTTTTTCTAAAATGAAATAAAATGAAATATTAAGTAAAAATGTTTTAAGCTTACTTCATTTCTTATTCCATAATGTAATAATGAACAAATAAAAATAAAATTTTCCATTTATAGAGTGCATACCATTATAAAACGAAAAATAAAATAGGATTGAAGTCTTATTTTACTCCATACTTCATTTTATTTCAATTTAAAATAAAAAAATAAAGTGAGTTGGAGATGCCATGATACAAGTTTTGACCATAATAAATATAAACTGAACCATGTCTTTTAAACTCTGCTTAATTGATCTAAAAAGTAATCTTGAATTAATTATTTTTAATGAATGTTGTTGGCAAGATAATCATCATTTACTGCCTTGATTCTTTTTGTCTGTAACTTTGTCATAAGTTCAATAATTACGATTGCACTGGCATAAATATGGATGGTTAGTCACCATCCACTGCTAAAACAGATAAAAGCCACCGTCCATTTACATAGTTAAGAAGATTATAATTACAAACTCATTTTGCAGATGTGCGTACTATTCCATGGAACAAGAGTGTCAATGTTAGCTCACATGTCTAACAGAAGGACAACACATAAAGGGTTGTTGAGACGACATGGTGATATGAAGAGACGTTGCATGCTCATTTTTCAGATGGTCCAAATACCATAGCTAGCACCTTGTGAGGTGTTCTTCTGCGTAAGCAATGTGAAGTGGCCTCTCTCGCCAGCTCGGTTTAACAAGTTCATGTATATCAACTTCATTTTGAAGGAGGGGGTGAACGTAAATAAATGAAGATATTGTTATAATTAGAAATAAGGTAAACGTCAGCTGAAGGAGAAAAAAAAATGTTTTTTTACCATAAAACAATCTAGGGGGTCTCGTCCGGTGGGGAAAGGGCCTATTTCAACACGAACTTTACGCATCGTGCCTTTTCCTTCACGGACTATGCAATAGTGCGTATTTCATCATGAACTTAATTTTTTTTTAAAAATAAACTTTCAAAATGGTGCCTATATATATGTTGACCGTCAAAGGTGTTAGTCAACCGTTAAAAATGAGCCTATTTCAACACGAACTTTATGCATCGTGCCTTTTCCTTCACGGACTTTGCAATAGTACGTATTTCATCATGAATTTTAAATTTTTTAAAAAATCCTATATGAACATGTAAAATTGTGCTTATATATGTTGATCGTCAAATGTATTAGTTAATCGTTAATTTATTAAATCAACGTCGTTTGTAGGCATGGGCATTCGGGTCCTCGGGTCGGGTCGTCTCGGGTTCGGATCCTTCGGGTCTTAGAGTTTAGGACCCGATTACCCGAAAACCAACCCGATTACTCGAAAAACCGACCCGATTACCCAAAAACTGATCTGATTACCCGAAAAACCAACCCAATTACCCGAAAACCAATCTGATTACCCAAAAACCGACCAGATTACTCGAAAACCAACCCGATTATCCAAAAAACCGACCCGATTACTCGAGAACCAACCCGAAAATTTAAGAACCGAAAATACTCGGGTATTAACGGGTCCTATATCCTTCACCCGACCCGACCCAACCCGAACCCGAGGCGACCTGAACCGACCCGGAACCAAAAATTTCAAATTACCCTATCGGGTCCTAAACTCTAAGACCCAAAGGACCCGAACCTGAGGCGACCCGACCCAAGGACCCGAATGCCCATGCCTACAAACGACGTTGATTTAATAATTAACGATTAACTAATACATTTGACGATCAATATATATAAGCACGATTTTGCATGTTCATGTAGGATTTAAAAATAAAAAATAAAGTTCATGATGAAATACACACTATTGCAAAGTCCGTGAAGGAAAAGGCACAATGCATAAAGTTCGTGTTGAAATAGGCTCTTTTTAAACGGTTGACTAACACCTTTGACGGTCAACATATATATATGCACCATTTTGAAAGTTCATATAGGATTTAAAAAAAAAATTAAGTTCATGATGAAATACGCACTATTGCAAAGTCTGTGAAGAAAAAGGCACGATGCGTAAAGTTCGTGTTGAAATTGGCCATATTTCCCCCTCGTTGGGTATGGTTGACTCTGGCGTGCGCAATGGTTATTTGAAGAACTCTTCCCACTTAAGTGCTCATGACGGGAATGAGAATACCATCCTGTGGAGAAAATAGATGATTTGGTCAGCTAAATTGACAAACGCAAAGCAAATAAAGAAGATAGAAATGCTTATTAGATTGATTAACAAAGCCAAGTAGTAAGAAGAACGGGCATGGCCAAATTTGGGTCATCAGTGAAACATTACCTTTGGCCTCCAATAATGAATTTAAAAATTGTTTTAATTCAGATAAACATAAAATTTATTAACAATATTAACAAAGTATTGTATATTTATTAAAAGTTTTTAAAAATACATTGAAATTGTCCCTAGGAGTGTCAACCGGGCTGACTTTGTCCGGTTCGGCCCAAAACTTACAAATCTCATTGTTATTTAAGTTTGGTCCGGTTTGGTTCATAAAAATTATGGATCTATATTTTAAAGTCTGACCCGGTCCTAAAAGAGTTATAGAGCTTTTGAGTCTTTCCGACTTAAAAAAATAAATAAAAATACATAAGTTAAAAATCAAAACTGATTCAATTCTAAATTTAAATAATCATCTATATGTGTTTATAAAATCCAGATCTAAAATAAATGTATTACCTAATAAACCAAATAAACAGTAATATCGAATAAAAATAAAACAATTTTTTTTTAACTCTAAGTAGTAGAAACTGTAGCATCAAGATCATGATGTTCACTACCACATTCTTATTGTCATCAAGAGTTACATATAAAATATGAAAATATGAAAAATTGTCAAATATATCAATATAAAATAAAAATTTTAAAATATCTGGATCGAAAACATAAATCTTTTCAAGCAAGTATGTATACAGTACTTCAACATGTTTTAGTAGGAGACAGATTTTATATTTGTTTAAAACATGATTACCAATGCTAAAACTATACTTTGACTCCACTATAGTTATCAAAATTCTATGGTTTTTAAGACATTAGCACTAATTCTATATTTATTCAAGACATGATCAGCATTGTTAAATAATTAAGTAAATTAAAATATAAATTTCAAGTTTTCGGACCGATCTTAACCCAAACATGCTTAAACCTAAAATAGTTAAAGTCCAAATAGACTAAGCCTCAAAAGCTCAAATATTTTGGGCTTATATAATTAAGCCTAGACGTAGCAATTTATAGACGTAGCAATATGTCTAAATGTCTCATTTTTTGCAATGTACCTTCGTCACTTTTGGCCTCCAAATTTTTGTAGAGTTTTTACATGAAAATAGACCTTCAAATTGTAAATTTTTAAATAAAAATTCTTATAGAATGTGTATGTTCCCCAAATTCTTTTCTTCTTTTTTTTTTTTTTTTTTTTTTTTGATCAAACCCAAATTCTTAAATTCGGTCCTGAGAACCGCGAACGTGTAATAGCAACCTGCAATGCTTTTGTTCATGCGCATAATTGTCATAAGTTTAAATTATTAAGAACATCAGTAACAGAAAGAGACCCAAGTGATATTCTCAGAAGAAAATTATGGAAAAAATATATTTTCAATTCATGAAATGTGTATTATAATATTGGTAGAGCCACTTATATTATGACATGTGAATCACTGTTCTTTTTATGTTCTTCCACAACAACATGTTTTATTTATTTTTTCCTTTTTTAATTATTTTTGATTAATTTTAATATGAACGCATTAATAAAAAGTTACAATTGTTCATGCTCTAAAAACATCTGAAAAAATCCATTTATACATATCTACGGATTGATTAAAATAACACAATTCTGAGATATGAAAGTTAGAAGGTCAACAGTCTTCCAAAATGTGAAGCCACATCCCATCATGAATTTTTAAAGTTCATTCTCTAGGTTTTATGAAATAAATCCACTGATATTTATTTTAAATGACATAACATACAAATTCTCTTAAATAGTCATTTTTAAGTTTTTGTCACAAAAACAGCACTCAAAAAATAAAATGACCAAAATAGACTTTTTTTTTTGAAATTTTGATTTCTTTTTATTATTTTTTTTGAAATTTGAAACTCTAACCCCAAACCCACCCCTTAACTCTAAACCCTAAAGTTCAAATTAGTTAATCCTAGGGTATAAATACATATAAATGCATTTTTTAGCTTAAAAAAAATATTTTGGTTATTTTCTTCTTTAAAAAATTTTTTTGTGATAAACAAACTAAAAGAGGCTATCTAAAGGAATTTCTCTACAAATATTTATGTTGATTTGTTTTATTCTGATGAAAATGTAGTCGAAACTTTAATTGAAAACCATTCAACTTTAAAATCTTTTAAGCTTACTTACAAATATGAAATACAACAATATTGGATCTAAGGCATAAGTTTTAATTACTTTCTGAATTTTGATTGGATTATATTAAAATTATGAATTGAATACAGTTAATATCTGATCTTAGATTACATTAGGAGAATTTGAAAGAAACTATTGTAAAGTACTACCGGTTTTTAATGGTAAAATATCTACAAAGTTTCACAAACAGTAACCATACAAAGAACTCCAAACAAACAACGTGGATGTATATATATTAGTTGGAATCGTTCCACGTCATTTTCAATCTTTCTATACTGTATTAGACAACATTTAATAACATGTTAAACACGTTTCATAAATAAACAAACACATGGCCGCAATCCTATGTGCTCGACTTTGGATTCTCCCCTCGGTTACAATTTCGGTTTTCCCTCATCGGTTACGGTTTCATCCGTTACTTTCTACAAAGAAAGATAACTAACATGGCTAATTAATAAAACCACATGCAAAAAATCCAAATATTTTAATTATATTTTTGTTAATCACGTTTTCTTCCCCTTATGGCTTTCTCTTTCTTTGTCTCTAACCATATAATCACCCTATTATATATAGATAACACTACTTACAATACTTCTCATAAACCATATTAGAAGAACAAGAGTAAGATCAATAAGCCTAAACAGAAAACATGAACCACCAAAACGAGATTATGATCAAGAAGGGCCTAAACAACATGAGCGACCAAGACAATACCAAGAATAGCCTCGGAGAAAAGTGGCCAGAACCAACCGTCCGAGTGCAGTCCCTAGCCGAGAGCAACCTCGCTACCGTCCCCGACCGTTACATCAAGCCACCGTCCGAACGCCCTGATCAAACTATCATCATCAACCATCAACCCAAAACTCCCGCCATCAATATCCCAGTCGTAGACCTAAACAGCCTCTTCTTAGGCAATGAAGACGAGAAGGAGAGGATATCTGAAGCATGCCGTGAGTTTGGGTTCTTCCAGGTAAAAATGACATTTGATGTTTCGGTTTGGTTCTAGTATCGGTTTTTCTTTGAGTTTGAAAATGTTTTATTTTTTATTCAACTTAATTTTACAATTTACGGTTCTCAGTTTAATCTCATAAAATTAATATTATTTTTTTAAAAGTTCGGTATAGGCTCTAAACGACAAATCGATCATAAACAAAACACTTTTCTAAAACAATTTAAAATATAAAAAAATGGCCGCCGCCAACAGATCTGTGAAATGTGTAATAACCGACTAGAATTCCATGAACATTGATTAATATATTTGTTACAAAAAAACATTGATTAATATAAATAATCACAATATATACATATATACATACTTTGTATAATTATTTGTAATATGCATAATAATTTTTTCACGTACTTTTATATTTATTGCAGCAAATTCAGTTTTGAGTATAAGAATTTACTGACCTATTTGTTTCGGTTTATACGCATGCATGGTCCTATATATCTTCAGGTAATCAACCATGGGGTGAGGCCGGAGCTGATGGACGCAGCTAGAGAAGCTTGGAGAAGCTTCTTCAATTTGCCTCTCGAGGAGAAAGAAGTTTACTCAAACTCCCCAAGTACCTATGAAGGATACGGAAGCAGACTGGGTGTGGAAAAAGGAGCTATTCTTGATTGGAATGATTATTACTTTCTCCATTATCTGCCTCTCATCTTGAAAGACCTCAACAAGTGGCCTTCTCTACCTTCCAACATTAGGTATTACATTAAGTCTCCCATCTTCTTCTTTTTTGTGTGTGGGGTTTGTCTATATAATTTTTTTTGTCTATATAATTAATTAACTTGGTGTTCGGTATGAAATTTGAAAAATTGTAGCTAAGTATAGTTGATCCTTGAACTTATTTTATTTTGTGAAGGATCACTTATGGCAAAGTTTTGAAAACGGTATAGGGTGGTCAAAACTAGTAGGTATTTTTTTTTGCATAATAAAAGAAGACTATCATCATGTTTGTGGTCTTTTAAAATAGTATATAGATTAATCAAAGTTTCAAGAAAATTATACATGTGTTGTTATATATGATGATTGGCGATTACGTTGAGGAACATAATTTGATTTTGTGATCAATTGTCACTGTTTTCTGTTTATTGCAAACAGTTGTAGTATTACAATAACATTTATTCATTTAAAATTACCCTATCTTATAAGCAAAGACAAACCTTTAATGTAAAAAGAGATCTTTTAAAAGATCCTAAATAAGTAACCTAATTATGTTTTTTTTTGTCTTTACTCCCTTTTTGATAAATTAGCCTAGATTACTATTGTATAGTTTTCAAAGAAAATGGCTTCTGATCAGTTTCATTAAATACTTTTAGCAAAGCAAGTCAACCAAAGAAGTGCATTTTCAAATAGGTGAATTATACTACTCCGTCCATTTTTTAATATAAACCGTTTTAATATTACGCACATAAATTAAGAAAATAATTAATTTTTATATTTTTAATACAAAAATATCATTAATTATTTATTTAACTATAATTCAACTAATAAATTTTATATCGGAAATTGAAAATGTCATATAATTTGGAAGAAAAAAACTTCTTCTAAAAGGACTTATATAAAAAACGGAAGGTGTACTAATCATAGTATTATGAGAAAATTTATAACGAAATAAAAGCATTTAACTATGACTATATGAGTTAACCCGGAAACTTCATATACCATTATAAACTATGATATTTTGCTCCTACTTAGAAATATAAATAGAAAAACTATAATGCATTTTTCTGTTTAAAATGTGTATATTGAAATAGAGAAGTGATGGATGAGTACGGTGAGGAACTTGTGAAGCTAGGCGAAAGACTTGCGAGGGTTTTATCGTCAAACTTGGGACTAAAAGAAGAACAACTTCAAGAGGCTTTTGGTGGAGAAGACGTAGGTGCATGTATGAGGGTTAATTATTACCCAAAATGCCCTCGACCAGAGCTTGCCCTTGGCCTCTCCCCTCATTCTGATCCCGGCGGCATTACCATCCTCTTGCCGGACGATAAAGTTGTTGGCCTTCAAGTCCGGTACAGAGACACGTGGATCACCGTCAATTCTCACCCTCATTCTTTTATCGTCAATCTCGGTGATCAAATTCAGGTAACCCTATTTATTTTTTTTTATTATTTTTTTTATTTTTTTAATACTATTTCATACATCTTCTTTGCTTCCCAAAAGGGTAGTTTTGTTACAATGCAAAAGAACGACAGATGAATATGAAAGAGAAACTGAAACACAACTTTTACATAGAATGCTGAAGAAAAGTGTGAAGCAAATGTCAATTAGCAGCCACTATTTTTCGTTTAACGTTTTTGTTTTTTCATTTGTTATTGCGTAACGTCTAAGTTTTCTTCTTGATACTTTTTCTTAAATTTATTTCCAGTTATTTTACTAACTACAACGTATACTCTTAAAGCAAAACATGATAGAATTTGAATAAAAAATTGACAAAAAATACTCCTTTCGTTTCATATTACTTGTCGTTGTAGGAAAAAAACATCGTTTCAAAATAAATGTCGTTTTAGAGTTTCAATGTAAAATTCATTAATAAGATTCTCCGCTTTACTTTTTTTATTGCTTGAAATATGGTTAAATATATATGTAATTGTGTTTTTATTTTGAAAATATACAAAATCATATATTTTTTTATTATGTGTGCATAAACCTAGAACGACAAGTAATATGAAACGGAAGAATTACAAATTAGATGGGCCTATGGCAGTTGGTGAAAGATGATTCTAGTAATAGCCCCACGTTTTAGACATGTCTTAAAAGATCATTACTATGACAATCAGTTTCAACTTTAATTAGGCAATTTTTTGAAAGCATAAAATTAGGCTAAAGAACAAATTTATTTTAGTTAGGCTAAAGAACAAATTTATTTTTGTAAAAATGGCAGATACTAAGCAATTCGATATACAAGAGTTCAGAGCATCGAGTGATAGTGAATTCGCAGAAAGAAAGGGTTTCACTTGCATTCTTCTATAACCCTAAGAGTGACATACCTATCCAACCACTGCAACAACTTGTCACATCTACTAATCCTCCTTTATATCCTCCCATGTCCTTTGATCAATATAGACTCTTCATTCGAACTCAAGGTCCTCGTGGCAAATCCTACGTGGAGTCTCATATATCTCCTCTCGATGATTGATATCTACTTCACCATGTCTGACAAAAGAGAACGAAACGTAAGTCTTCAGTTAAGCAATGTATATACATTAATCTTTTTTTTTCTTTTTTTTTTTAAGGTCAGGCGGAAATGTTCTTCAGAGGATCGACTCGTTTGACGAACACTTGATCTAGTTTCAAATGGGTAGATCGATGACAAAAAAAAAATACATTAATCTTTTTGAGCAATGTGTTTATATGAATAGGTTATTCAGTGAGGAAATCGGAGTAATAGAATATCAAAAAGATACCAGAAGATTTGACTGATCAACGAAGACATATGCTGGATATCAAAAATGAATCTATATACCAAAATGTTATATATATCATAGATTATCGTTCATGCAATTTACATATTTTATTTTGTGGTTCCTATATAATTAGAGTTTTCTATTGTATTATAATTATAATCTCAAAACATAATGTATGCTTCTATTTATATCGTTTATCATTATCCTATAGTTGATATCTTCTCTCTTACCAACAACAATTACCTAACCCACATGTAGTGCTGAGGGTTATATATATTTGATTGAATTATCAAATTGACAAATGCATTGTTATATAAGAAAAACTTGGCAGAGAGTATAAAACTAGATAACTAGTATAATTGTTTTTTGAACTGAACTAGTATAATTGTTAAACCTCACTATCACTGTATCACATGATGTTAGGCTGCTTCCGTGATTGTTGAAGCATTCTAATCGATAATCATGCTTACTCTATTATTAGTAACAACAATAATGGAGCTTATTGGTACTAGTTGTTCATGTATTGATTAAGCAACTAATCTACCAGACAATATGTTTCATTAAAAAATAGCATTACATACCGAATGATGGACATGTGAACGCAACAAATATCTAGTATCTCGTAATGATACACATTATTTTAATTTATTTGAATATAACGGATAATGATGTTAACCATATTGTAAAATCTTATTAGATCCGGTTTAATTTCTTTATAATATATAGCTGGAACTTGGGAGTCCAGAGGGTAGAGGAGAGCATTTTTAACCCATTATTATATATTTTTACATATATAATACTCCCTCCGTTTCATTTTAGTTGTCGTTTTAGAGTTGGACACACATATTAAGAAAACATTTAATTTTGCATATTTTCAAAATAAAAACACAACTACCAATACACCTAACCACATTTCAACTAATAGAAAAATAAATTAGAATAAAAAAATAATAAATTTTGCATTGAAACTATAAAATGACACTTATTTTGAAACGAAAATTTTACTCTACAACGACAATCAATCTGAAACGGAAGAAGTAGTAATTAGAAGTAAATTTGTTTCAACTCACCTCTATTTTTATATATAATAAAAATTGCTATTTTTCTTTATTTATATAGAAAATAACATTCTTTTATTTTTTACTTTATATTTAGAGATTATTATTTTAGATAAATATATTAGAGTATATATCACTTCTATTGTAAAGATTTTATTTTCAGAGGTAAAAATGACAAAAAGATAGTCTAAAGGTAAGAAGAAGATTGGACACATAACAATAGGTCAACAAAAACTATTAGCAGGGTTTATGATTTACATCCACTTTAGAATACAATCATAGTTTTTGATTAAATTCAATAATTTAAAATTTAGTTGATATTTTGTATTATTCAAACTAAATTTCAGTGTAGTTTGAATATGTTATTCATTTAACAATGTGATTACACGTTGCTTTGGTCAAATTATAAACCACATATTTGATTTTAACTTGGAGTTAATTTGATTGACCTAATGAATGATCTAATAAACATCATGTAGCTTTGTGATGGTAACCTTTTACGGTTGCTGTAAAAAGTGCACCGCTAGTATGGTTAGCAATCACAAAGTAGGTAGGTTATGGTACTATTTATCTCTTACCATTCTTTCTTAGATCATCTTAACTATTATATATGATTTTACAATTTCAAAACACAAAAATAAACTCTGTAAAAAATCATTTTGACATAGACACATCACTAGTTTTTTTATGTTTCTCTTAACATATGTGAGCTAGATAAAGTCAAAAAATCTCCAATGACCAGATTGTACCCATTGGGCAAATAATGGCCCAGTTTAATTGTTGATCACTATCTTTTTTTTTTTTTTTTGAAACACAATTGTTGATCACTATCTATTCTTCCATTATTGTCCACTACAAATCTATATGTTTTGTCATCTCATTGACCTATAATAGCTCTATACAATCAATCTGCTTTGTATCTCATATAATTTCATAAAATAATCACCTTAAGAATTATGAAAAACTAAATCTTAACATAGATGGAAGACCTGACAAGACAAAAAGAATGATTAAACATATGCAAAATGCAGTTCAATGCTTAAGATTCAACTACATATACAGATCCCGTGACACATTTGATGGAACAAACCAGTTTTCTTATCCGAATAATAATACTTAAAACAGTTGCTACACTCTCTCAACTTCTGGAAATCCTTTTCTGGAGATCCAAAGAGAGAGTTTTGTATGCTTTAAAATTAAAAGGTTAAAAAAACAAAAGATAGAAGGAAGGCTGATTAATATATCGATTAAGACATAAGAACCAGAGTCTCTGGGAGATGATCATCATCACTGTCTTCCTTTCTTTGCACAGCAAGGAGGGCATTTATACTGCTTGATGCTGTCTGCTTTGGCGGGAGTGATCTTAACGCATTTTCCATGGTACCAACGTTCACAGACATCACAGCCAATCCAGAACTCATCTTGTGTGTAATTGCCTCCACAGCTTCCACAGAGAGTGTCTCCATGCTCGTCTTCTTCTTCTTCATCCTCCTCCTCTTCATACCTCTCTTCCATCAGTTTTGGTGTTGTGCTCTTTGGCTGCCCTTCTATTGATCTCTGCAACAAACCCCATTTTTTTTTGTTTTTAAGGATAGAAACCCCAAAAAATCTACAAATAGAAAAGGAAGATATCTTTTTCAATGTACCTTAGTGCCACCGTTTCTGGATTTGCTTCCTGAATCTGAGTTTGGCTTATTGTCTTTGATTGGTTTTCTACCAGTCACTACATCAAAGAGAGTTGGGAGATCGTTGATGAGACTGAATAGCCGCTTCCTGCAAATTGAAAATATGAGTTTATGGACATAAAACTCTATGAATGGACAATACACTGTGAAAGAGATATGAGGGAAGCTACAGACTTAATTATGCAAAAGAAAAAGAAAAAGAGGAGAGAGAGATCTACAAGCTTCATATCAGTACACCAGTGGTGAATATGTGTGATGTTTATCCAACATTGTATGTTTATAAGTAACTACTTAAGTTAAAATTATCCATCCTCGGGATTAAAAGTCTACAACATGCATGCTTCACAAAGTATTGGTAGTTAGTAGTTACTCAGATTGTCAAGATGAATCAATGAAACAGTGAAATTCGTCACATGCATGCTTCACAAAGTATCGGTAGTAAGATGTTATAAGATTTGTATATACCTGGCTTTGAAGAAAAAGGAGAGTAATCAAAGTAAAGACAACCAAAAAATCAAGTTTCAAGTTTTGTCATTACAATATCCAAAGATGCCAGAAAGATCTGAGAAAGACAGATGAAGCGACACAGCAATCAAGAAGTCTATAGATATCAAAACATGGCGTAAGGAAAAATACAGCAATCAATCTCATTCCAAACAAGCTCATTGATTATCACAAAAGTTTCAAGTTTTTGACTGTACATTCTATCCTTGAAAACTGCTAAAAGTCAGGGCTAAAAGATCCCCCAAGAAACATAACAGGAAAACAAATATGGTTTCATGTAAGAAGAAGAACAAAGTCAACTGAATCCAAGTAAAAAGTGGAAGACTTGGCTTCTTCAAAACTTAAAACTTGAGAGGGATAAAGAGAATACACACCTCTCGTTGCGATTAAGGCGAGCACCGAAGTAGAAAGAAACAGAAAGCAACCAACAGTCACTATGAACAGCAACAAGAGAGAGCCAATCTTTCCTCTGCATACCATCTCTAGCGAAATTGATACCAAGAGCTGGCTCAGGAAGCTCGGGAGGTACTTCTTCCGCCGGTAGATTCACTTCCCACGACTCATTAGGATGTCCATACAAACACA
The DNA here is from genome assembly GCA_012274485.2 of Sinapis alba. Lineage (NCBI taxonomy): Eukaryota > Viridiplantae > Streptophyta > Magnoliopsida > Brassicales > Brassicaceae > Sinapis > Sinapis alba. The sequence continues at coordinate 104,500 of MU105687.1, read as the reverse complement.
AATTCTCCTTCTCTACACAACAAACAAAAAAAAAAACAAATCTCAATTCAATTAAAAGGGGAAAACTTTCTTGTCCTGAATGCTAAACCCGACTAACCCGGATCGCATTGAGAGTAGAAATCATCAACATCTGGAGATAAAAAAACATCAAAGAACAAGTTAACTCAAAATCCAAAGGCATTATTAGGAAGAAAGGTTGGAACTTTAAAGATGGGTTTTGGTTTTTAGAGACCTTTAGTTAGAGCACGAAGAAGAGCGGCGCGGCGAGAGGTGTAATCTTTGAAGATCTCTTCGACGGTGCGAGGGTTAGAGGAGACGGCGGCCATAGCTGTACAGAGATACGTGAGAGCGTATGTGTAAACGTGTAGATCAGTTGCTAGTGGAGAAAGATCGAGGTTTGTATCAATGGTTTTTGAGTCAGGATGCGTTCGGACATGGAGAGAGAAAAGACAAGATATAGAGAGAGAGAGACTTTGGAAGGAGATTGGAGAAGAAGAAGAAACTCAAAGAGAGAGAAAAAGTTCTTTTTTTTCTTTATTTTATTTTACTTTTGGTAGTTTGGTTGCCCTTATTGGGCCGGATGTTTAATAAGCTTAGGCCCAAACTAATCCATTCTACTTGTACAACTACGTATTATCTACATATATATAATAGTATCCAAATATATATATATATATATATAATGTTTTTTTTTTCTTTTTTAATTTGGGTTTCTTTATAATTTTTATGTTGAACAAAAAAAAATGTTGATTAAACCAAACATTAGTTTTCGTGATGAAGGAGCAACGTAAGTGTGGTACAAGAAAAATTAAATTATTATGTCAATCATAAAATAGTCTCCCCCCACTTTTTTTATAGATAAAGATGGTACAAGTGACGAGACTATCTTTGACCAAGTAATGGATTTCAACTTTCAACTTACCTAACTTTTACACTAATCAAACTCAAGATATGTAGATTAAAAAGTAAATAGATGGAGATTATAATACTATTTATTTCAAGAAACTATAAAGGTTCAAATATAAAGAGAGATTCAAGAAACGCAAACTTGGAGTCTTTGAAAGCATGACAAAATGTCAAAAACACACACTTATTACTTATAAATAATTAGGAACGTTTCAGAAGAGAAACTCGTAAAACATTCTAAAACAAGACAACACTAAATTATATAAAGGTCTTCTTCTTCTTGTTGTTGTGTGTGTTGTAATGTTTACTCCCATTGTTCTTCCCAGAAGTAAGTCCACTCGGAAGAGTTCAACGTCGTTTTGCCATCTGCTGCAACAAGATCAAAAGGAGAGTCCTCTGAGAATTCTGTTGGCATCGATTTCCAGTGAAGCGACGGTCTCCACTCCGCTTCTTTAACCACTCTCAGTATCTCTGCAGCTACCAGTTTGCTTCCTTGTGCTGACAAATGAATCCCATCTCTGTAATAAAACATTTTGATGAATATTCAAGATCTCTAAATATGTTTTCAGAGCTCAAAAGTTGTTATGGATTCTGAATTTACTTACGTGAAGCAAACGGTTTCCCAGTCATCTGCTTTCTGAAGAGTAGAGAAGAGATCAACTACTTGTAGGCCGAGCTCTTTGCATAGCTCCACACAAGCGTCTGAATAAGTCTTGCAGAGCTCGTTTGTGCGGATTACCTCGCTCAAGTATGGGCTTGTGAGAGCAGAAACAAAGTAGCACGGAACTATTTAGTTAAGTCCGGAGCAAGCACCAGAGAGATTCAGAGAAGTTACCTCTGGTTTTGACGAACTTTGGCCTCGTCCACTGGAGGGCAACTAAGAAATATGATACGAGTTGAGTCTGAAAGGCTCTGATGAAAACAGAAACATAGACGATTAGAACTTAAAAGAATGATATTATTACCACTTTGAAAGGCTTTTTTTAAACTTGACAGACGAGAGAAAGAGTAAGAATGGGTAATAACTGTAAGGTAAATAACCTGAAGATGAAGAGCGATCTTCTTCATGTTATCAACGTATTCAGGTAGTGGCACGTGAGGTCCTAGACCAGAAGGGTGAGGTCCCATTGAATCGTTTCCTCCAAAATAGACAACTACCAGAGATGGTTGTACCGCAGCATCCTGCATCCGTTAATCCCAGGAAAGTTTTGTAAGAGAAAACAGCTTAACAACCATGAAAACTCGAACCAAGCATACAAGAGACATCTCTCTGGTAACAGAAGCAGGTTTTATATGCTAAACCGAGACTATGGAACTAAATGTTGAACTAGTCTGATACTTATTAGCAGGTAAATGATCATCCTATATAAACTAGAAAGACCTACTACTCTTCGGATCCATCACAATCTAGCATAAAGAAGCTAAGGATCTATACATTTTCTCAGGAGAAGAACCAAATAAGAAAGTAAAGAAAAGAATAGTACCTTGGGGAACACTTTGTCCACAACTTTCAGAGCACGAGTTGAGTTCCATCCATAATATCCTCGCAGAATGATGTCGGCCTATACACGTTAGTACACCCAGGAGAAAAAGAGTCACGTGTTTTGCATTAAATGCAATTTCTTTTGTACTAATAATATCATTCCACACGGACCAAAGCAAACTCATGTCGGTAAAGCTTGCTTTTCATTTCTGAACATTGATTTCACAGAAAGAAAACCAAACATGATCCAAATGCAGCAACAACAGTAGGGTTCGTAATCATTCGCTGGTCGATTACGTTGAATGATTTTTCCAAGAACCAATGCTTAATATTTAGAAAACAGAAGACGAATCTCAAAGAACATATAATTATAGTTACTACTAATCAAATCATGTCGAGAGAGAGAGAAAGAGAGATTATACCTTGCGAGCATAGACCTCGGAGAGAATGGCTCCCCAACCTCCATGACCAAAGCTCATCTGGACGATGGATGATCCAAAAAGAACAATCTGTGGCCGCAACAGTCCAGCCATTGTCTCTCTATAATACACACAATCACGGGTCTTTTCCTCTGTTCACACAGCTGAAACTCGCCCTTTCTTTCTCCTCTTCTCTCTCTCTCTCTCTCTATCGATCTTGCTCACTCTCTGCGGGATTAAATACACGAACGTCTTATTTTTTTTAATATAACAGAAAAAAAAAAAAAAGCCTGCTTAACAAGTCATGTCGGGCATTACTGTTATTTCCTTTTTAAGCATACGTTTTTTTAATATAGGCCCTAGCATTCTCTTCTTTGTTTGTGAGCTAAAGTACTCAAAAACAAAACATATAATTTCATTAATACGTTGATAATATAATATTATGCTAAAAATATGTTGTTTATGACTTTTCTCTTGTAAAAAAATGTCGGATAAAAATAAAGGAAGAACATGAAAAGAGTACGGGTAAGAAGGGAGATTAATTGGCATTGATATAATTGGTTGGTTGGTTGGTGAGGGGAGTACCGAACTATATCGATCAACCATAATTTCATTCATTACCCCTCAACTCTTCTCTTTTATATAACCACGTGAAAAGTATTGAACTTTAAGTGTGTACTTAGCATCTATTCTTGGTCAAAGTTTCATGAATATGAAAACTAACACAAGTGGAAACTGTTACTTGAACACTTTTGCTTCTTCTTTAGCTAATGTGGAAACTGTTTGTTCGGACCTTTTAGACTGTTAATGGCCAGTTTCCGAAGTGAAATCAGAGAACTCATTTGTTTGTTATTTAAAATAAAAGAGCTAAGATGATGATGAGAAGAAGAAAAACTAACTCGGTAACTCAAAAATCGAGTGCTCTGGATTTGGATGATCCTGTGCAGCTCTTGGATGTGCCATACGATGTTCCACTGGACCCATCTACAGGGGCTTGGTTCAGACACTGTAGAGCCAAGAAAACTCTTTCCTTCAAGCTCATCGAGAAAGTCTTTGCCTCAAGAATTAGAGGCACCTGTTTCATCAAAACAATTCAGACAGAGCCATTGTCTTAAGACTAAATTGAAGTCATTTTTCTATGGTCTCTAAGGAAGTTCATCTTCGTTCAAAAAGAAAGGAAGTTCATGCCATTCAACATCAAAAGAAACAACTTTGGAGTAAATGGGTAACTTTGTGGACATTAAAGTGGACCTCATATAAGGTTTCCGGTAGAAAGTGTTTTGATTGTGACTTGACTGAACCCAAAAAGGCACTACTAAGCTCTACAAAGGATACCCACTACCTATAAACAAAGAAAAGAGAATCCTTTTTTTAGCAACAAAACCAAAGTCTCTCATCCTCATGTAGTTTTAATTTGTAAATAAGGAGGAGAGACGATATAAAAATGATGCCATTAGGACAGCATTAGAGAGCAGGTGTTTGTGGAGATGATACAAGTGATATGTTGCGAGAGAAGCTGCAAATATACGAACGTTAAAAGATCTAGAAAATCCAAAAACAAAAACGAACAATCGATAAGCCGTTACTAAGATTCCTCTAACTACTTTTTATAATGCCCTCAGGCATTTCATCGAACATGTATCATGCAGCTTAGACAAGAAGCGTAAATTCCACAAGAGACAAAAGAATAAACAGTTGAACTACGACAAACTTAAAACAGAAGCTGTTTCTATGTAACCAAAGAGAAATTACAGGGGTTGGATTGTTACCTTGTCGCCTTTTCTGCAAGTTTATGAAGGACGTCAGAATGTATTCGGCTAGTTCAGTAGCTCTTTGCTCGTATCCGGTGAGCAACTGATAGTAAGAGACAGAGAGAGATGAGATCTGACTTGGACGAGGCAGTAGGGAGGACCCAGAAGGATGCGGTTTCGTGGGTCTATGGCTCTTCTGTGACTTTGTGGCGGCTTTAGGACAAAGATTCGAAAACTATTCGAAAGACTCTAGGTCACTCAGCGGGTTTGCGTTGTATGTAGTATTTATTAATTGTTTTAAATTTTTTTTTTTTTTTTGTCAAGTTTAGAAAATTTATTTAACAAAGGTATTTCGGCTAAAGATATAAGAATATATATATATATATAATAATATATATATATATATCTAAAATAATATATATATATATATTAGTATTGTCAAAGTTAAAATAGTATATTACGATTTTCAGTTAGGCTTTCCGTAGATTTTAAAAGTTTGAAATTAAATATTGATATTTATATATATATATATATTAAGAAATTATGGAAGAGAACTCCGAATCTTGAAGTCGCAATATACTATTTTGACAATTGCTATGATACTTATACTGATACATAGAAATTCTAATAAAGGATAAGACCATGATTAACCCTAAGAACCCCAATTGGGGTTCTTAGGTTTTTTTTCTTTTTCTTCTTTTTTGTTTTTTCAAAAAAAAAAAAAAAAAAAAAAGTTAACCAATCGTGGGTCGCTACGTGTCCGTGAGACCCGTGAACAGTGCAAGAAACTCTTAAGAACCGGTTCTTATTTAAGAGTTTTAAGAACCGGTTCTTACACTATTCATGGGACCCATCCCCCTAAGAACCCCCTTTAATCATGCAGAAGGAATCACGTACACTCCATCAATCTNTGATATTTATATATATATATATATTAAGAAATTATGGAAGAGAACTCCGAATCTTGAAGTCGCAATATACTATTTTGACAATTGCTATGATACTTATACTGATACATAGAAATTCTAATAAAGGATAAGACCATGATTAACCCTAAGAACCCCAATTGGGGTTCTTAGGTTTTTTTTTTTTTTTTTTTTTTTTTTTTTTTAAAAAAAAAAAAAAAAAAAAAAAGTTAACCAATCGTGGGTCGCTACGTGTCCGTGAGACCCGTGAACAGTGCAAGAAACTCTTAAGAACCGGTTCTTATTTAAGAGTTTTAAGAACCGGTTCTTACACTATTCATGGGACCCATCCCCCTAAGAACCCCCTTTAATCATGCAGAAGGAATCACGTACACTCCATCAATCTAGTGTCGCAATAAAAATAAAATAATTTACGTATATACCCAGGCCATGACTTTGTCAGGTCAACGTTTCTACAGAAGATTAACATTTACAAAAATTAATATATTGTCAAAGTAAAGAACACTCTGCATTTTATTTTCTCAATTTCATACGACTTTTCTTTTGTCTTTTCAACCAAATTCGGCAGAAAATCCTAACGCCTTGTTCCGTAATTAATGATCTCTCCCATTTTATCACACTCTCATTGATTTTATTACATAAAGTTCGGTAGTTCTTTTTTTTCTCCAATAGTTGATTTTTGTTTAATATAAATTTGTCTTAAATCGATTCCTGGAAGGGGAAAAATAAAAAAGTAAAAGAGTTTATAGAGATGGGGAGATTGTTCTTGGTGAATTTGGAAGGAAAGTCTTACAGTTGTAAGCACTGCAACACTAATATTGCCCTCTGCGCTGATGTCGTCTCCAAGGTCCTTTTCACTTTCTTAATTTTCTGGGTTGCTTTTTCTATTATATCCCTCTGCTTATTTGCTTGCTAAATCTTGATATGTGCTGTTTCTCTGATCCTTCATATTCAAATCACTGATCACTGTAAATTTTTGATGATGATTAAGTAATCATGTTATCTAAATTGATTCATATTGTTGCTTGCATGGTATTTGACTATGCCTTTTGATAATATCTCCATGATCAAAACTCTTTTTGTTTTGTTTGCTTGGTTTTACAGTCTTTTCAATCCCGTCATGGTAAGGCTTACCTCTTCCGTAAGGTGTAAGTTTTCTACTTCCATAGTTTCTTTGTTATCCTCATTGAAGAAAAGCCTTAGATACTTTGGAAATTAGAGCATGATTAAATGCGGATTCTTAGCAGGAGTTCTTAGCGAAATTTAAGAACCGTTCTTAACTTTAACAAAGGAACCGCTAAGAACTCGCCTTTAATCATGGTCTTAGCCTTGTTTTTTTGTGGTCAACGCTCTAGAGGAATAGTTTTACATAGTTAGTGAATTTTTTTTGGTGTGGACAGAGCGAATGTGTATGCTGGGGAGAAGGAAAATAGGATGATGATGACCGGAATGCACACCGTCGTTGATATTTACTGCGTCAAATGTGGCTCTTATCTTGGATGGCGATATGTAAATAAAAAGAATATATATTACAAATCTTTCTCTCTTTTTGGCTCTTGCCCTTTTTTGCTAATCTAATGTTTGTTTGTTTGTTTGTTATTTTAGGAGTTTGCTTTTGAGAAGAACCAAAAGTACAAGGAAGGCAAATCTGTTCTCGAAAGGTCTGTTTCTACTTCTCTGATGATCATCTGTTGTTTTTTCTTGAGTTGAGGATGATGTATATTTGTTTCATATTATTATTCTTGACAGGTACAAGGTTTGTGGTCCGGATGGGAACAATTACGTGGTAGTGGCTCAAGAAGTTGAAGCCGGAGAAAGTGATACTGATGAATGAATGAATGATATGTGCTTCATTCATCTCAATAACTAAATTTACTTCTAGTCTCTCTTTATAGTATTTTTTTTTCTTAAAGATGATATGTGTCAGATCAATTGTGTGTTAAGTCGCCAAAAAAAAGTTCTGCTCCTTTTTGAGCATTGTAAAGTTTATTGGGATCACTGAAAATTGTTTTCGAATCAATCATACAAGCCGCATTGACCAAGGGGTTTTGGTTTAGATGTGGTGGATCCTGATGTAGGTTGACTTACTTGACCATTGCAGACTTGAAGTTTGAAGTACTCTAGAAAACATATTGTCTTTTGGTTAATATATTGTTTGGAGAGGCAATCATGTTATGAAACATAAATAACTTACCATAGTTAGAAAAATGCTACTAAAATCTAGAAAATCAGTTAGATTTGTGTTAAAATGTGTATTTTTTTGGTAATCTGTGAAAAATATGAAATGTGAATAAATGTCCAGATTGAATCATTGATAGAGGAAAAAGGAAGAAGATTGTCATTTTTATTGAGATCTTTTATCATGAAAAATAGAAAACTAAAAAAAATCAGGGTTTTTTTCAAAAGTGACTCAACACTTGAACTCAATTGCAAAACCAACCCATGTTTTTTTTGAAATTTTCACATTTCCTTTTCACCCTAGAAGTTCGGATAATTCACGAAAATGCCATTACTTTTTTTTTTTGAAAATAATTGTATTACTATATCATCCTCATCTTCATCAAGTATTTACAATATTGTCATTGGCTTCAATACACCAACCACCATGAACAACCAATTTGAAGCTTTTAATGCTTCTAAAATCAACATCTACATCTTTATATACTTATTTCTTACACACACAAACTATTTTCCTTTCACTTTCTCTCTTATTACTTCCCAAAATCCCAACTTTTTGATTTTAAAATTTATAAACTTATTAATGTTACTAAAATTCATGATTCTTGGTCAAGAACAAGTATGTAACTTTCACTAAGAAATGATATGTACTTGGAGAAGTTAAACATGAATCTCACCAAATTTAAGAAGAATTTTTATTTTTT
>MU105687.1:0-94762 GCA_012274485.2 Sinapis alba | reverse complement strand
AGCAATAAGAAGTTACAAATGATGTAAATCAGACATGAAAACTTACTAAAACACTCAAATATGTTATGAAAGAGGAGACATGGGAGAAGATTTCGTCAGAAGACAATCATAAAGTTTTCCAGATCTGAAAACTTGTAAATCCAAAGAGTAAAAGATGAGAACTATATAAAAGAGATTAGAGAGAGGTTTGAGAGTTTTAGAGTGAGAAACATTACATTTTCTTGCAGCAATTTGAGAGGAAGAGAGAGAATGTGTAAACTTTCTTTATATAGAGGGAGACAAAAATTGTAATTAGGTTAAATATTTTCGATTCAGAAGACTTTCAGGTAAGTCTTCTGAGAAGACTTTCAGGTAAGTCTTCTGAGAAGTCTTTAAGGTAATTAAGTCTTCTGAGAAGACTGAGAAGACAGAAGACTTTCTGGGAAGACAAAAGACTTTCTGGGAAGACAGAAGACTTTCTGGGAAGACAGAAGACTTTCTGAGAAGACAGAAGACTTTCTGGGAAGATATAAGACTTTCTGGGAAGACAGAAGACTTTCTGGGAAGACAGAAGACTTTCTGGGAAAACAGAAGACTTTCCTGAAAGTCTTCTACCCATTGAATTTAATATTCGCCCAGAAGACTTACATGTAAGTCTTCTGGCGTAATATATTTTAGTAGACTTAAGTCTTCTAATACCTTAAACTAAATAAGAAACTAAATATCAATAAATACTTCACTAAACTTAAAATCAACTCCAAAACTATTTAATATACACAAAACTAAACAAATATATGTAAAAATGATTTTTCAAAAAAATTGGTTAAGCTTCCAAAATCTAACCCTAAAGATACATACAATACTATGACATATGTTTTCAAACCCTAGACCAAAGAATATCAAAAGATGATACATTCACTCATCTATGTTGAGAACAATTCAATTTTACTAGATTTTAATTTATATCATTTACAAATGTTTATTATTACATGATTTAGATTTTTCCTCCATAAAAATATTTTTTATATAATTTATAAATTATTTTTAAAATTTAATAAGCGAGAAGACTTACATGTAAGTCTTCTCAGAAGACTTACATGTAAGTCTTCTCAGAAGACTTACAAAATCACAGAAGACTCAAAAGATAGAAGTGTTGTAATTTCACTACACTTTTAGGTTACTTTTGCATTTGTTTGATGTTTGGGTACACTTTTGCATTTGAATTCAAGTTTTAGGTTGGTTTTGGCAATTTTCCCAAAAATCATAGGCAAAATATGCATTTTGAAGAAAAATAAAGTTTCACTAGTGGCGTAAGCTTCATAAAAAGGATATGATGATAAGCGAAAAGACAAATGTAATTATGAAATCAAGAACGTGCTTTGTTACGCAATATGCTTTTAAACCTGCTTCTTTTAAGAAACATTCTTTTTTCTTGATAATTGTTGTGACAATTTGACATTATTATGATTGGGATTGCCTTAGAACATGATTAACCAAGGGTTCTTAAAATGGGTTCTTAGCGGAAGTTAAAAAATGTTTCTTAACTTTTAACTAAAAAAATTAAGAACCGGTTCTTAAATACCTATTAATCATGGTCTTAGCTTCTCGACGATTCTCGTACTCATTACGTGATTGTTTCAATGTTCTTCATGATGTTATTATGCTCACCGAGGCCGTCTGTGCATTATGTTGCTTGGTACAATAATGCATGCAATAAATATTTCCCATACTTCATAATCCATATGTATAATCGGGCTGGTGTATACTCTTGAATTCTTGGACATGTGATCTTTCACGACTGCTATAGTTAAAATTTTCAATTATAAAATGTGACTGTTATTTAGAAATTCTCTAAAATTATCATTTGCTATTGAAAAGTTCTAATAAGGCGTCATTTCACTTTAAATCTATGTTTTTACTTTTCTTTATATTGTTCTGATCAAGGTTATCAGCATCGCAAATCTTAGTCATCAAAGTGTAGATACACACACGCAGGCATATTTTTATATATGTATGTGCCAAATAGTGTGAACTGTATCATTTATAGTAATGCATGTATGACGTGAGAACATTGAATGTTTTTCAAATTGGTAATACATCAGTGTAATGCATGTAGATCCCATCGAAGCGACCAGATCGAAAGTGACAAAATAGCTTAAAGGGTGACAAAAGAAACAAAGCCATAAAGTTGCAAGAAAGAAAGAAACAACTTTATTTTCTTTATCCGGAATAGTACTAGCAAATTGCAATAGCATGTCACAATTGGTGATAAAGATTCATCTAAAATAGAAGATATGTAATTCAATCAATGTGATTTCTTTGAATAAGAATTATGTTAATACAGAAGATATGTAACACCATGTTATTTTATTCCAAATATATTTTATTTTGGGAGGCAAAGGGGTTGGTTCATGAAGAATGAGATTCTTTGGTCAGAAGTGGAAAGCAGACTCAGCTTCTATTGTATACTCAAATCTTCCACCTACATTCACACAATATTATCAATTTATTTCCTCAAATTAATTTGGTAATTAATATTTTAACAATATTCGGATGCTAATTACGCATGTATGGAAACAATTAGTGAATTTCAGTTTTACTTCAGCTACTTCACCTTAATCTATGGTCTTGTTAGTTATAAAGTTATACTATAGCCAATTTTATTTTTTTAAAAATATCTAACCAAAACATTAAACTTTGAACAAAACACTCATTTCTGTATGCTATTGGATTTCCTTAATCTTGATTGATATATTTGCACTTAACATAAACACACATATACAGTCACATTCATGTAAAAACAAAAAACAAGCATGATCATGCATGACACACAAACCATATATAACAACTCGGACTCCTGCTTGTAATGCTAGTTGCAGTTTCACAACTCAACTTCATTACAACTTTGAGTTTGGTCGTTGGTGATACTATATGTTTACTTTAACTTCTGCCACTGAATGCATTTGCTCCAGCAAAGCGAACAGCAGCATCAAAGGGAGATGAAGATAGAGAAAACAGGTTTCCTGAAGATAGATTCTGAGTCATACACATTAGTCCCTCCTCGGCATTATCCTTGTCGATAAACCCTAAATCCGGGAGGATATCTCTATGATCAGAAAAGGAACGGTTGAGATTAGCGTTTAGAAGATTAACGGTTGTGGTGTCATGGATGCTTGGCCGGCGCTTGTCCTTAGCTCCCGAGAGTTGTCTCTGGTAATACTTTTGTGCGTGGCTAGCAACTTGTGTCGGTGTCTTCGACACAACGAAGTTTCTCGATATGTTTCTCCAGTCTCCTTTCCCGTACTTGAGAAGCCCTAGCAAGAATCTCCTGCAGAGAACAAGAAACAGAGCAATTTAAAGCCCTAGAAAAAAACAGGGGAATGACTTGTATCGCAAGAAATCTTTAGGGCAAAGAGTTTATTTACCTGTGTTCTTCCTCTGTCCAAGGAACACCTTTCTTACGATCGTGATCAGATCCTCTACCCCCACTAGGTCGTTTCCGACACGTGTCCTGGTCAAACCCTAAGGGAGAAGAAGCTGAAGGGTATCCAGGAACGGGGACACGTCCTGCTTCTATGTCGGAAACGTCTTCTTCGAGCTTACTGTATTGCTTCATAACATCGAAAACAGTTTTGCCAGGGATCATGGAAGCGATATTGAACCAACGATCGGGGGAGTCTTCACCGTATATAGCAAGGGCTCGTTCGAACATCTTGTTCTCTTCTTTAGTCCAGATACTGCTCGAGCTCATCATCTCTTGAACCACAAACCGGTTATCAGAAATAGGCACGTGGGAGAGTGGATGCAGAGTCTCCATAGCTACAAAACAAGAAAGAAAAAAAAAGTTAAAACTACAAACACAGCTCAAAAAAGTCCATCTTGTGTGTGTATGTGTGGATGCTTGAGGATTGATTTGTGGTATGTATTAGGAAAAAATATATAAGGGGTTTTATATATAGGAGTTTAATGATAGGAATCAAAGTTGGGGAAAAATGACAAAAGGGGAAGGTAAAATCAAGAATCATATACTGATGGAATCAAGAACCTGATTTGGGTGAGAGATATGAAGCATATAACACCGACCCTCGAGAAGAATCTATGAGAATCTGCAAAAGTTGGTCGGTGGAAGGAAGACAAAAGCAGCAGATGAGAAGTTCCTAGGATATATAAAGCTGCGATGAGAACATAGACAGACTCGGTTGTTGTGAGAGGACAACGAGGAGGAGTATTATAGATAGAGAGAGTCACTATTGGTTTTGAGGGCACTGAGGAGTAAAAAGGAGTAAGTGAAATTTGGCGTATATGGATTGGACTTGGAGTAAAGCGAATGGCACCACTCAGATTCTTGCGGTTCATTTTTGTCAGAAAAGTATTTATATGATTATATATTAATATAAACTAGGTTAAGACCCGCGCTTTGCGCGGGGTGAGAGTTTGATTTGAAAATTTATTATGTACTTAACATTTTTTAGATATTTTCCATATATTAATGGATAAAAGCATGTGTAATATGTTAACACGTGTAAAAATGATAAATCAAAGTAGTAAATCGTATGGTATGTTGAGCGGGGTGAAAATTTGATTTGAATTCATGCATGTTGAGCTTTTAGTCGTATATGCCTTGTGCATGGTGAGACTAATATAACAATTTTTGTTACAATATATAGTAAAACTTCTATAAATTAATATTTAATAAATTAATAATTTTTATAAATTAATAAATTTCAGCGATTCTAATTTGGGTCAATTCAAAATTTGGCACAAAAAAATAAAATAATAAAATAATAGTTTTTTTAAAAAAATCTATGTATATATAAAATTATACATAGAATTATAAATTAATAATTTTTATATATACATAATTTATATAAGTAAAAACCTATTATTACATTGTTTGTTTTATATTCACAATGAAATTATCTTTATATTTTCTTAACAGTTAATATATTTTTGATGATATTTTATAATATTATATCTAAAAACCCACATTTAAGTTATGTGCAATATATATTATATACACCAAATAATATAATAAAACTAATATAAATGTCAAATTTTTAAAAATAACAATTAATGTCTATACACTAAAATCAAATACTTTTCTTAAAATAAAAAAATTAAATAAAGAAACTTTTGTAAATTAATATCTCTATAAATTAATAAAATTTTAAAGTCTTAATATTATTAAATTATAGAAGTTTTACTGTATTTAATGAAATAATATTTGTAATCTGTATATGCAACTTGTAAAAACAGACTATTAAGAAATCTATGGTCGTTTTTTTTAATACGCAATATAAATAGATAGACAACTTTTCATTAATCTAAAATTCACCAATCGTAATGGGCTTTGGTCAAGTTATCTTTGTCATATATCCAATAATATATAAACTGGGTTTGCTGGTTCAATTTTCGGGCCCAGTTAAAGAAATATTTCACTACTTTCTCGACAATAAAGAAAAGGTGTGAAAAAAATAAAAAGACATTGACATAAACGAAGAAAAAAAACGAAAGGGGATTAGGGTTTTTTCGAAAAGATTTTGGCCCTAGCAATCGATGAAGCCCTATAAGAGTTATCAGATTCACGAACCCAGGTCAGTATTCTCCTACTTTTCTTTTTGATCTTCGGTCGTTTTTCATGGGTAATGATGATTTATGTGTAGATAATCATGAGATGAGTTTAATCACGATTTGAGTATATATCACCCATGTTTCCATATATTCTGACTCTGTACCGAGTTAATCGTAGAAGTGAAGAACAAATCATAAAGTCTTCAGGTTGGACAAACGATACTGAAACCAGACATCTTTGTTGTTTCTTGTCTTTGAAAAAAGTATCCAACAATAACATCTTATGAACTTTCTGAATCTAGCAGTATAAGATCACAGTTTCGGTGGCCGCGACTTTATGCTCACTCTGGTTGAATGATTTGCCTCCAAACAGGCCGTATATAGCCAACAAAGCTGAACTTTATTATCAAAGGTTAGCATCAACTTACTAATTAATGACATATGTACTTCTTTGTACTGATCCAAGCATAGTTAGTTTAGCTGGTCTTTTAAAAATAAGCATAGATTGAGATAAAATAATGTATGAGTTTAATACAAAAATCATAAAATGTGAAAGCGAAAAGATAAGTCAATCCATTCATCTCATGAGAAGAAGTTTCTATGGATTGTTGTCTCCAATATGCTTGGCTTGGAATCCTATTAAAACAAATTAAGAAAATATTTTTATAAGCATACATATAAAGTGAATTACAAAAAACAATAGAATACTTATTTATTACTTCACTCTAAAGCCTGGATTGGATTCTGGAACCTACACAGGGTCAAACAAAAATTTCAAACACCTTTTAATGTTAGTCACATGATTGAATCCGCCTAATCAGAAACAAATTTGTAAGGTTACCAGGCTAATAATGAATATGTGTACATTTGTAATCATTATAAACGTAAGATACCTTCTCCCCAATCTATTTGCCAAAACCTTATTACATATAGTACTACATTAGTATCAGTAGATGTTCAGTAATCTTGTAACTCTTGAGCAATAGTTCCATAAACAACACACTTTATTTGTATTAACTTGTAATAAAGTGTAAACAAAAGAATAACAAAAGAAGCCATAGGTAAACAAAAGTTTGTAATCATATAGATGATAGACTTGTCGCTTGATATGATGGAATAACAAACGACTGAAGCGGTGTTTATATAGTAGAACAAAGGTCTGGACAAATTAATGAGAAATACTTGGAAAGGGAATTCTATATATTCAATTTAAATGTACCAAGATTGTAGGGAATATTACAAATAGAAACTATTTTGAAAACATTCCTTAAATCATACTTGATATAAGGTAATATTGCATTTATTATTGGAAAAAAAATTATAATCTTAATCAAAGATTTGCATTGAATAGCAAGATATTCCCATTTTTATTGCGTGATTGAGTACATTTTATAATTAGTCAAAATACATTTATATCTAAAATAGGTAAACTACATTGTTTTACATATTACATAAATTTTGCATTGCATGCCAAGAATGCGTATCCACCAAGCACAGAGTGGTAGAGAGTAGATATTTGAATACTCTAGGAGCTTCACATAGAAATGGAGTATGAAACTCGTATACATTTATGATAGCTTATTATGATTTTCCACCTTTCAATACGTTTATATTATAATAAGAGGATTCTAATCGATGGACTCATTTATAAAGTAGTATGGCCTAATAATCTACATGTATATACATTTTTAGGTTACACTATGAAAGTTAAAATATTCTTAAGAAAGTACATTGGTAAGTGTACATGAACATCAAGAGATTCCCATTTGTTAAAAAAAAAATAAGAAAATTGATTCAATCTATGGCAACCATTTGTTTATGGCGTTAGAATATGGAATAGTTTATAACCATACATTTCAAATAGCTAAGCATACATGAAAATCAAGTGATTATAAAATTATAAGCAAATGGTATAGATAAGCAAATAATCTTTAAAAAAACTATTTTAAGCAATGAATGTGGGTTAGTGTTCTAAACAAAAGGAAAACATTGTTTGCAAGAATTTAGAGAATTCATATGGTCATAATCCATATGGGCAGGTTATGATGCATTTTAAGCATACATGGAATACTATACTGTTAAAAACTTATGTTCTATAATCGTTTAACCCAAGTTATACATCCATGAATTTATATGAGAATAAGGCACAACAAATGTATTGTAGGTTAACATGTTCATATCGTTATTGTAGACATTTATTCATATAAATATTTTTGTACTTTGTGAAGTTATGTAGTGATTCAGTAGTGATACTTTTATGCTTAATTGTGATTTTTTTCTACAGGTTGCAAAATTCGTAAAAAAGCTTATAATCGAGTGTTGAAGAAACCACGGGAAGTCCACGCAATTGTATTGTAATCACATTATTATACGAATGAAATAAACCAATGGCATCTCTTTGTAATTATTCTAGTTGTGAGAGGGTAAATTTAAAAGGAGGCTGAGAAGGGCTGTTAAGTTGACACGTCAGCATAATGGCAGTGATGTAAATATATTACAAAATAAAGGTTACTCCCCCAAATTGTTTCTCTATTAATAATAAGGGGATTAGTTGGAATAATACGACAAATTTATTCTATAGTTTTTTTTCTGGTCCACACACGGGTTTCTTTTGTAATTTAATAGAATAGTCATATAGGTAAAACAAGAGCGCCTGTAGCTCAGTGGATAGAGCGTCTGTTTCCTAAGCAGAAGGCCGTATGTTCGACCCCTACCTGGCGCGTAATTTTATTTTGGAGTTTATTTGAGTTCTCAATACATTATTTATTCTGCTTCACCTCGGTATCTTTTGACTTCCAGAAACTCTAACACACAGAAGTATTTAATCTAACCTAGACTCAGGAGTATATATGTCGGTCAGGATATTTTTTGACAAAGTATGACACAATCAATAGCTAAAGTACATTAACTCCCACTCTCTCTCTATTAAAAGAGTTTTTACTTTGTTTGATACTTTCTTTAAACAGAAAAATCCAAGAAACTCAACCAGCTTTTGTTATTACAGGTCTACCAAAGTTTAAACAATATATTATCACGCGTTGAAATTGTTGCAACTTGTACTACATTGATGTAGAAACCTCTACTCCTGTGGTTTTACTAAAGATTCATTATTATTTCTATATCATAAAGTCTGAATTTCGAGTGCCAAAGCAGATAGAATTAAGAGAATTAAAATTATGCAAATTAATGGAGATAAATAATTATCTAGCATTTAAAAAAATACAACATTGACATAACGTGTAAAACATATCAAACGGAACAAATATGATTAGTATGAAACAAATTAAACTAATGTAACTATCAGATTTTAACTAACTAAAACTCTGAAATGAAAAAAGGTTTGAAATCTCATTTCTGACCGATTAAAAACTTTTTGTACGAAAACAACAAGAAGAAAGTCTAATAAACCTGAGAAAGTCTTCTAGCAATTCAGGGTTCAGGCTATTCACTATTTCTTCAGCTACAAGTAACCAAACAATTCTTCTTTTACGTATTAACATTCCTCAAAGGTCAACAAATAGATACTGAAGATAACTTAGAGGCGGTGGCTGTTTCTCGTTAGGACCTTTGCCGTCTTCCACAAGAAACGTCGTGCATTTAAGTCCCCAAGAAGTGTGTACTTCCAAGTGACCATGGACGAACCAAACACCTAACCCTACTCAAACTGGCAACGAACACTAATAATTAAATATCTCAAAACAGTTGACAAGATATACATTGCTCTAGGTTACTCCAACATACTTAGATATTACCAACAAACATTATAAAGAAACTGTCATTACAGAAAAGATAAATAAACAGTTTAGCTTAATCACACACATAAGCAGGCAGGTCATAGTTAAAGGAGGAGCTTAGGCAACATGAGTAGGACGACCAGCCTGAAGCCTAAGCAACCAAGAGATTCTCAAACTTGATTTCTTCAGCTGCAAAAAGATCTCTCTGTACTCTTTCCTCAGAAACAAATCTAACGCAAACATGTAAAGATCACTGCCTTGCTCAACCTCTTCCATCAAATCCAAACGCTCAATACATTCACCAATAGTATACTCGCATTGCTTAGCTGAAACCAACGGACTCTCCCTTATCCTCTTAGCCTCTAAAGAGTTACATACAGGAGTTCCAATCTCAACATCTTGTAACCGAGACTCTGCAAAACCAATACTGTTAAGTCTCCTGCGATGAGGAGTATGAGAAGGCTCAACATCATAGTCATCATTATCATCATCTTCACCATCCTCATCATCATCTCCATCTTCACTTCCTGTGACTGGCTCGTTTATGTAGAGAGTTGATAATGGAGTTGGGTCATGTAGTAGCTGTGGTGACTCGGAATGATCATGCAGTTTCTTGCGGTAAGGACGGAAGTCAGCTTTTCCAGGTTCAATAACTCCTTTAAAGATGATTGCTAGTTTGTCAGCACAAGGAACTTGTTTCCTTCTGAACTGTGTAGCTCTAGGATTCTCCTGCATATCAAAAACAACAACAAAAAGAGAATAAAACTTAGCAACTATTGAAAGATTCTGATTTAGCCTTCTTTTTACCTCTAAGTAGGCTCTCCACTCCTCTTCTGATGCGCCAAAAGTTTGAGTATTTGGATCCCATTTCATGATAGGAGCACCAATAACTTGACACCAAATCTTCCAAGCCTTCCTAGTACAATCCCAGTGGTTTTTCAACTGAGATCTTGTGTACTTTTTTCCAGTGTTTTGATTAATGGTCTCAAGCATCAGTCTCCAGCTTTCCTTTGGATAATGTGTGTTAGGTCTGTTTCCTTTGTAAGTCTCCTGAACCAACAAGTCTAGAAACAACTCGTGTGTGGCTGGTGACCAGTACCCTTTCGAATGAGTCGTTGAGAAATTAGAATCCATCTGCATATCATGATGAGTTGAGAAGTTAGACGCTATCTGCATATCATGATCATCATCATTATCATCTCCAGTATCAACTTCTTGTTCATGATGATGCCTGCTTCTTCGCTTCCTCTTGCTTTTACTAGAACCACCTTCCTCATCTACGTTACTGCCTTCAAAGATAATCTCTAGCTTCTTGAGATACAATGGAGGACTCAACCGAAACGTACCAGCATCAGGATTCACCTAAAACAAACACAAAAAGAAAACACATACGGGCCGGCTCAGAGATTTTAGGGTCTGTAGACGATTTAGCAAAGGCTCCGGTTAAAATTACAAATATGTCTGTAATTTTTGAAACAAAAATTATGCGTTATGGGTAATATAGACGAATGTTTCATTCGGCTATGCCCAGACCGGCCCCTCCACATACCTGTAAATAGTTGGCCCAGTCTTCAGCAGTGGCACGGAAAGTATTATCCTCAGGATCCCATTTCATATCACTACACTGAACAAGCCTACGCCAAATCTTCCACTGCTTGCACATTGTGTCCCAATGATTCTTAAGCTGCTTCTTGTTAAACCTTGCTCCTGTCCTCTCCTGAAAAGGTTCTAATAAATGCTGCGTTCCAGGTTTGTGCCCTATCAGCTTTTGCTCCACGCATAGTTCCACGAATACTCTGTGGTATTCAGGTTCCCACGCAGCTTTCCCCTTCATTATTCTTCACTATATACGAGAAAGACAAGAAGAAAAGAAAACATAAGTTCATGTCCGAAACAAAGATCACATCATGTCTTTAAATACAGAACTAACCTTCTAGGTAGTGTCTGAATCTCAATTTAACCACTAGATAAATTAATTAAATTGCTTTAGTTGGAAACATTACAGGAGTTAGTTCAACATCAAATGCATAATAGTTGATGTGTTAGCTCTTGACACTAGATCCACTGATCTTTAACCCTAACCAATTGATAAAGATTTTGCCACACACTCATCGTAACGCGATCGAGAAAGCGAAAGCGAAATTTGGGTATCGCAGGAAACGCTAATCGCAGAACACGATGAAGAAGAAACGGGAAAAGCAAGAAGAAGAAAAAATGGGAGTTAAAGAAAACGTTAAACGTTACCGGAAATTAGATTTGAGCGGCGAGAGCGATCTGGTGAACCACAGTTGTGGCGGTGTGGCTGCAAAGAAGAAAAAAAATGAGATCGCAATTTTTCCTCGTTCTCTGTGATTTTGGCGTTTGCGCCGCTCGGGACGGAGCTTTCTGGCTTTCTCGCTGATTTCATTTTATACCGGTTAAGCCGGTTTACTTTATTGGAAAACGTTTTTTGTTGTGTTGACAGGTTTCAACCAACAATATGTTCAAACAGATTTCCTCATCAATTCAATTAATGTTTCTGTGGAGTTTAGTGTTAATTAAGAAGATGGTCAAAATATTAAATTGAACCAGGCTTTTTTTAGTATGTAGATAAATGAATTTATTGATTTGTTTGGTTTTATATGATAAGAAAATCCATTTAGCCACCTAAATAAATTTACTACTAAAGTTCTATGACATTACTTTTCATAGGTACATGCACTGATGCACATATATACAACTGGCCTTTTATCATTGCGTGGCTGGATCATTATAGCCAGTATGCTCTCTTGTTCTCTGGATAACATTCAAGTGTTGATTGTTCCAGATGAATATGGCTCACATTATCTAATCTCATTTAGTTATCCTTGCTCTTGAATAATCTCTTGATCAACATATAAACTTAGCATTAGTATAACAGTCATTGCAATACAGTCCCGGTCTTTGATGAAACCAGTGAGATACATAACCAGCATCAACGAGTTTCTGGTTTTGTTTACAACCGGTTTGTAACAGATAGGGATGAGCTTCTAGTGAGCCATTACTTCACATTTCCAAATGTTAGATGATTGTGTATTTGTGTACATAATTACTCAGAGCCTCAGAGGAGACACCTTATTACTGAGTTATCTGCTTGATGAATCTATGACTGTTTGAATAAGAATCCAACCTGTAATGCGATCATGAATCAAACCAGATCGAAACATTCAGCTGTCACTACAGAACTTTGCCTGGGATAATCCTGGAACTACAGAACATAAATTGAATATACACACAGGTGAAAAGAAAAAGCCTTTGTCTTTTCCATTAATTAATCAATGTTCATATCACAAAACTAGATGTAAAGAATCGACAAAATTAAGAAGCTAAATCGAAGTTACTCTTAGAACAACCTATAATAAAAGCTGTAAGAAGATGCGTAGACACAAAAGGAATAAAGAAGGAAAAAAAACACTTATTTGAGAAGTTCTCTAAATCATTGTTTTTGGTACTCTGATGATCCTTTTGTGTTACTCTACACATCCTTTGCTTTCTGTAACAAAGATGCTGTGGAAGGGGGTTTCGTTCACGGCAAAAGAAAATTACCATGTGTTACCTGAGTGCCCTAACAAATAAAATGAAGGTTTTGTTTTCATTTGCTCCGTTTCTTGGCTTCGCTGTAGAGGATAACTCCACAGACAGTGAGCGAGTAACCTAACATTCCAGTCACTGAGACAGGATTCTTGAATATTAGAATCGAAACCACCACTGCTACTGCACCTTTGGCGTTTCCTAGCACCTATCATACAGAAGTTCAAAATTCAGTTATTAACTAATAAGAGACAGAATGGCTTTAGATGATGGTAATAGATACAAGATATGAATTGTTTACCTGCAGAGTCAGAGCGCTGGTGTGTTTAGTGACTAAGAAATTGGTCAAGTTCACGAAATAAGCGAGAGCAGAATTGAAAAGCAGATACCAAACGATTCTAAAATCGTCTCTGGCAAGTGCGATTGTAATGCCAACAACGTTCTTCTCCATGATAAGGGTAGCAGGAAGAAGGAACACAACAGCTATGGGAGCCATGTAAAGGAGAAGATTCATGGAGTTTAGCTTCTCCCTTCAAATAAATTCAGTAACAGAAACCCTCTTTAACAAACCAAGACGTCCGAAATTTTTTTTGCTGGTAAATCTCTATAAGATGCTATTATTATCTCTTACCCTTCAGAAGATAGCAAAATCCCTTGAAGAACTGATTTAAGTGCTCTCGCAGCAGTGGCTGCAATGCACATAATGAATCCAAACAGGTGGAAACTTGGTTCACCCTAACATATACATGAAAATAAAATAAAATAAGAGGGTCTACTCAATAAAGATAGTGAAGCTTTAAAATGAAATCAAAACAAATCCTAGAGTAAAAGCATATACACATCACACATACAAGAACAATTCCTCTTCTAGGCAAAACTTTTGCACGTCACATAAAGTTCATACTGTGAAGTGACTGAGGTAAAGCACTGAAATTTACAGAACTCAGCACCTTAGAGCTCAGAGCAATCCTAAACGTTTTCTAAAGGTGAAAATGCAAGTATGATCTATAAGACTCAGCTCGTAATCTTCTGTTCCTAAACCAAATCAAACTCCGTTTATGCCCTCTACTTAAACCATTACCATCTCCTTAAAGCTACTACCTTCAGCCATAAAACAACACATTCCACTTCAATTGGATGAGAACCCATCTCAATATTCATAAGGCAACTCAAAAAAAAAAAAAAAAAACGCAAGATCACATTTTTCTTAGTACCTCTACTTAAACCATTTTCAATCTCCTTAAAGCTAGTAACTTTACCCATAAAACAAACACATTTCACCTCAACCCATCAGAAAATTCAACACCAAGATCACATTTTAAAACTTAGAAACAAATGTAATTAATTACCCCACTAGCAATGACAACACCAGTGACAACAGGGACGAGAGTGATGTAAGTCAACCAAGCTTCCCTCTTCAACGTTATCAAATAAGCAAACACCGCCGTGAAAAACGGCGTCGTTGCACCGATCGCCTGGTTAAACGAAACAGGTAAAAACCTCAGCGAGATGTTCCCAAACACCACCGACACACAGAACACGAGACTCAGCGCGGCGATCTTGAGAAACTGAACACGGGATCGGACGGTCTGCATAGGGACCATCTTCATCCAAGCGATGGCGACGTAGCTGAGGAGAGAGCACGCGGTCATGTGGCACATGGTGAGGAAGATTGGGTACTTGAAGCCATAGTTGCTAAGCAAGTACTTGTTGAGGAGTAGGACTCCGATGTTGGAGGAGTACCACGACGCCACGAGCCCGATTGTGAAAAACCGGCCGTTCGCCGCCATCTTCATCGTTTGAAAACGACGCCGTGTAGAAGAAGAAGTAGAGAAGGTCAATGAGAGATTATTTTTTTGGAGATAAAAATGAAATGTTTTTTTTTTTGGAAGTTTGATGAGTTTAATGATGCGTTATGTAATTTCATAAGCTCTCTTATACAGATTCAGTTTTTGTAAATTTAATTTATTCAATAAATGCAATGCGTGATTTAATGGAGTTTTAAAATTGTTTAATTGACTTTGTGTCTTTGTTAATTGATTCCTCGAATAATAATCAAAGTTACGATGATGTGTATGAAGGAAGGAAAGGAACGTCTTCTGACTTGCGAGTTTTTGACTTCTTCCGTTACTTCAGTTGTCAGTTCGAGTAAAGTTTACGGTTACCAGTTTGATTTGGTTCGGTTTACAGTTTTTTGAATTTATATTAGAGAAATTCCCTTAGATAGCCCATTTTAGGTTGTTTGTCACAAAAATAGCTTTTAAAGAAGAAAATGACCAAAATGTTTTTTTTAGAAGCTAAAAAATTCATTTATATGCATTTATATCCCTAGGGTTAACTAATTTGAACTTTAGGGTTTAGAGTAAAGGGGTGGGTTTGGGGTTAGGATTTCAAATTTCAAAAAAAAAAAAAAAGATCAAAATTTCAAAAAAAAAAAGTCTATTTTGGTTATTTTATTTTTTGAGGACTATTTTTGTGACAAAAACTTAAAAAGGGCTATCTAAGAGAATTGCCCTTTATATTAACAATTCTGATATATTATTTTATGTTTAGTTTATTTTATAGAATAATTGTGGTTTTGGCTCAGTTTTGTTACAGAAACGCAAGTTCATTTTCAAGATTGGGACTTTTTAAGTTTTAGTGAATGTAGTTATTAACTATTCAAACCCCTTTTGACCCAAAAAAAAAAACTATTCAAACCCCAGAAAACTTGGTTAGGTTCATCATGCATGCACTAAAAAGTTTATAGATAATGCCAACCAAATAAAAAAAGTTGTAGACAAGCTGTTGAGATGTCAATTGTTCGATTCCGATATATATAATTGTCACATTTTAATTTTAATTTTTTTTTATATAATTGTCACATTTTGTTACAATGATGATTCAAGTATTCGTTTTTCTTAGTAAAATAGGAAGAATATTTGTAAAATTTTATAGAACTTTCTTTTGGTTTAATACATAATTTTGGATATAAGAATATTTCATAGAAAAGATGGAATATCAGTTCATGGGCACGCAGGAGCACGATCTTGTCTGTTGACTTTAACGGAACGCGCTGAATCTTATTATTAAGAACGATCGACGATATTCTCTCATCCCCACCACTAGAGCTCTTTCTAGTTCTGACAGCTCTTGTTCATAAACTGGTTCTGAAATAGTTAGGACTTACGACTTATGACCTACATTGCTGAATCCAAGAGTTCCATTAACAATTATTGATGTCACGTTGATAATCATAAAATATTGAGCTCTTTCATTACAAATGTCGATTATGTAGATTTGTGTGTCAGAAGATGTCAATCATATGATTTGAGTGAGAAAATGTGATTCAGGTAAAACAAAATGATCTCAATAAAATGTTCTTAAATGTTTTTTCGGACCTAGGATTTTAAATGCTTACCGTTAAGATTTCACGGCTGCATAATGTTTGTCAAATAACTCGATTCAGCTATATTTCAATCTGGAAGCACAAGATTCAAACTAAAAACTGATAAATAAACACAAGTTCTACAATGTGAACAATCCCATTTTTGTGGGCTTGCGTTTATATTACAATGTAAAATTCTGAGTCAACATTTTTTTTACTTCATATATTTGTGATTCATCCACTATATATTGGATAGAATTGCACCATCCAATTAAATAATGCATATTAAGTCAATCGGTGAGTGTATGGACAAAAACCTAATTTCCGGAATGTGAAACTTAATTTGGCTAAGGAATAAATCCTTACGAAAAAATGTTACGAAGTTGTAATGAACCTAAAGAAAGAAAAACCATAAGTTATACAAACATGCAGAATACTGATGAAGCTGATATTATTGAATAATCAGTAGAACTCGTTTGTTGTTTCCAAATACAACCCTAGTCTAGTAGTCCCTACACTCATCATCTCCCGCCAAGTTACTGCACTCGAGCGGGGCCCTAATGTATTCGGCAAGATTCTCTGAACATGGTTCATCACGCAATGGGGTTCTTCCTAGATGAACACGTTGCCTCCTCCAGAAGCTATTGTAAACCGATCTCTGGTTATAAACAAGAAGATCAAGTCTATACAATATCCCAGCTTCTCAAGAGGTTTTGGAAGAATTCAACTCAAAGGGTTGAATGCAAAGTACACTAGTGATGTTAGAATACTAATGAACTAGCTCACAAAGAGAAGAGATCCGTAAGAGGATTATGCCGATCAAGGAAACTGCTGAAAAATGCCTTAAAGTTGGGAGGTTCTTCGTTTCGGAATAATGAAGTGGTAACCAAGTGGTAGCCTAGTGGTAATTTTTCAGGGCTTACCCACATCATAACAGTTTGATTCCCTTGAGAATTTAATTATCATTGTTTGGCTAGTATGTGTTTGAGCTTCGGTCCAAATAGTTAATATGGTAGGTTGTAACAGGCGATTGGTTCACTTTTTGGCATTAGTCGAAAGACATTCCAAACTCGGGTCATGCAGTGTGGCAGCTAGTCAACTCTATAACACTAAGTGCATTTCTCCCAAAGCTGACTGGATCAGCCGATAGGATATATCAAAAAAAAGGAAAACTTGATTGCTCATATACAGTCTTTTCTAATCTCCACCTCATGTTTGCTTCATTTGATTTGATATGAGTTCCTAAAACAAGACACATCTCAATTGGTTATACAATATAATCAATAAAAATGTTCATTACTAAACTTTACAAAATAAACTGATGAAAAAGATTATGAGGAACCTTACTCTTTCTTCCCAATCAAGAATGGAAGTGTGTACTGCCATAAAAAAAAAAATTATCCTCGTTCTCTAGCAAAGCATTTTGCTCGTACCAACCTTCAATTTAACTTACGATGATACATAATATAAGTAAGCAAATCTAACAAGTCGTCTGGGTGGTGTAGTCGGTTATCACGCTAGTCTCACACACTAGAGGTCCCCGGTTCGAACCCGGGCTCAGACATTTTTAATATTTTGCTGATTTTCTTCATTTATCTCCGTATGCCGATACGTCACCATATGTAACTTCAATCATGAAAGTAACTTGGGCCCATTGCTGAGCTTAAAGCCTTAAACAACCATTTTAAAAGAAAAAGCCCAAACATTTGTAGAGAGTTAAGGTTGAACAAAACATTTAATTATTTTCCAAAAATTAATTTATACAAAACTTATAAACACAAAACGGTGCGTTTTCAGCCACAGAAGACAAGTTACCGGAAGCACACAGACAAAGAAACGAAACCCTAAAGGCAACAAACAAAGCGGCGCACGCATCTGAATCCCCAAAACGAACGAGAAAGATGACGATCGATTCGCAGCAGAAAACGAGCAAGTTCCGATGGGGAGAGATGGACGAAGACGACGATCTCGATTTCCTTCTCCCTCCCAAACAAGTGATTGGCCCTGACGAGAACGGATTGAAGACGGTGATCGAGTACAAGTTCAACGACGAAGGCAACAAGGTCAAGATCACTACCAAGTCACGTGTCCGCAAGCTAGCTTCCGCGCGTCTCAACAAACGCGCAATGGAGCGGAGGAGCTGGCCTAAGTTCGGAGACGCCGCGAATGAAGACTCTGGTAGCCGTCTCACTATGGTGTCAACGGAGGAGATTCTCTTGGAACGGCCTAGGGCTCCTGGTAAATTCTTGTTCTTTGTTGATTATTTGGATCATAACACTCTAATCACTCTTATGTTTTTAGGTTTCAGCAAAAAAAGAAAAAAAGTGAGACACTTTGATTTGATTGCTTTGGTAACCTTGTTATGTTCTAACCTTCGGACAGAACCTAATTCATTGTCTGAATCATGAGCTTTTATTATAGCTCGTGTTAAATTATTGTTCTTTGCTGATGATTTGTAGATTTTTGTTACGTTTGGTTCGTGTTCTGTCTTTTGGCTGGCCATTGTTTGAATCTGATCTAACATTAGGACCGAACCTAATTTGGTTGTCTGATATTATATGAATCATGAAGCTTTTATTTTTAGTTTTAGTTTATTAAATCTTCAAGCTTTTTGTTATTTGAAGCTTCGTCTGTTTTTGTTATTAGCTTGATGTATAAGTTAGGTTAATGGAGCAGTCCTCAAGATCCTTGTGAATGTTAGTTAGGGTTTCTTGATAAAGCCCTTCAGATTATGTGATGATTTGACTGTATTTTTCTTGATAAATCCCATTAGGATGTAACTGGTGTGTGTTAATATTTTCAGGTACCAAAGCGGATGAATCAAAGGCAGCTGGAGATAGTTTATCTCAGCTGGGTAAAGGTGGTGCAGTTCTCATGGTTTGCAGGACATGTCATAAGAAAGGTGATCACTGGACATCAAAATGCCCTTACAAGGATCTGGCTGCACCCGCGGATGTCTTTGTCGACAAGCCACCCACAGGGGAAACATCTACTGTATCCGCCGCACCTGGAACCGGCAAGGCTGCTTATGTCCCTCCCAGCATGAGAGCAGGTGCGGATAGAAGCGCTGGTGGTTCGGACATGAGGAGGAGGAACGATGAGAACTCTGTTCGTGTAACTAACTTGTCTGAAGACACACGTGAACCGGACTTGATGGAGCTGTTCCATCCGTTTGGAGCTGTGACGCGTGTCTACGTGGCAATTGATCAGAAAACGGGAGTGAGCAGAGGGTTTGGTTTCGTTAATTTCGTGAGCAGAGAAGACGCTCAACGAGCAATCAATAAACTGAATGGCTATGGTTATGATAATCTCATCCTCAGGGTTGAGTGGGCCACTCCAAGACCCACCCAGTAATGTTTTGAGCCCTTTTTTTTTTTTTGGTCTTTCCTGCTATGGTTTCTTTATTATCAATCTGTTTAGCTTGGTTTTGTTCGAATCAAGTGAGAAGATGTTATGTTTATCTTTAATACATAATTCATGTTTTTGAGTATTCAAAAGGTTTTGATCAATTCTAATAGATATGCGGAAGAAAAAAGATGTTCTTGTCCCACTGGAGTTCAGGTAGTAACTACCAAAAAAAATGAAAGAATAGTTGCGACACCAAACTGGTAATTAACAGTTTAATGGAACACAAGGATGAGTAATGTAATTTTCTTCAATGCTAGTATAAAGCCAGGTTCGAAAACGCGGCCGCCGTGGCCGTGTAATCGGCGGTTAGACGCTAGTCGGAGAAGCAGCGCGGCGATTTAGCTTAATTCGCTCAATAACTCGGAAATTTAACCAAAACTATCATTTCTCTAGATTTTGAGTTCAAAATCATATGGTAAACTCAAAATCTATTATAAGTAGGTATAACTATTAAAAACTCCATTGAAATTATGAAGAATCGCAAAAAAAAAAAAAAATGGAAACGGGGCTGCTAGGGTTTTTTATTCGACAGAGAAGGTGAAGAAGATAGAGATATTTTGGTAACTTAACTCTTTAATGAAAAAACTAAAAAAATAAACAAAACCGCACCTAACCTAGATCGAACCCAAGACCTGGAGATGTATAAAGCATTAATATACCACTAGACCAATCTACATATACTATATCTAAGTTCAATTAATAATATATATTCTATAACGGCATAAAATTAATTCCCGAGTACTCCCCGAGTAATCCCTGATTTTTTATCAATTCGCTAGGCCCATGTCAACCGCCCGACTAACGCCTAGCGTAGTTTCGAACCTTGGTATAAAGTAATAAGACACGAGAAGAGACAACATTATGATATAGAGAGAAATAAAGGGAGAGAATAATTGAGAAAGAGAGGTCAACATCAAATCTTCTAAACCAAATCTCACAGAGACAAATAGACACGTGTCATTGTTTGATTGTCATGAGTAGGCATAATCTTATCTTAGAATCCACTTGTGTTGTGTCCCTCTCATTCTCCAACTCTGATTGTTTTGCGGTCTCACTCTTTCCACTAACCCAACAGGCAACAGCTTTGACAAATCCATCATTGCGCAATATACAACATTTATGCATATTGCAATCTAATAGTTTTTGGCTGAGCCCTTATCTTTTGATGGTGAAATCTCTTAATCTCGACAAACTGTGTCGTTTGGACAATAGGGTTGATGTATATTATGGTAGATTTACACATCTCTGGTTTAATTCCAAGAGCTTTGAGCCTTTGAGTTACAGTAGTTTTTTTATAATTTTTCTTGTTACGTTGTGTTTCACTTTCTAACACGATTATAAAAGTTTGATTGATATCTAATGTAATTTTATTCTTAGATTGTGAATGTGTCACTTTGATCCAAGAGCATTTAGATGGTTGATTAAAGTACATATTATATTTAATCTAATACATAACAATAGAGATCAGTCGATGAGTAAACACCCACTCATATTGCTCGACATAAGACATTCCCGATTAACACCTAGCAAATTTGTAAAGCATTATTGTTAATGGTTTATACAAACATATGATTGAATGGAAGAAGATTTTATTATTTGATCATTGTGGCAACTGGCAAGTAGCAAGTAATGGACGGTTTCAAAGTTGATATTATTAATCTAAAAGAATTTGTTGGTCCCTTTTTATTTTCTTGTCTTTCCCTCCTTCCTTCCTAGTTGATACTCCCTCCGTTTCAAATTATATGTCGTTTTGGAGTAAAATTTTTGTTTCAAAATAAGTGTCGTTTTCGGTTTTCAATGCAAAATTTATTGGTATTTTTATGTATTCTATTTTTCTATTGGTTGATATATGGTTAGGTGTATTGGTAATAGTATTTTTATTTTGAAAATATGTAAAATTAAATGTTTCCTTAATCTGTGTGCATAAACTTAGAACGACAACTAATATGAAACGGAGGGAGTATAAATTAGTCAACTATTCCAAAATCCGTTTAATTAATGATTGATTCCAACATTAACTGACAATTAAGCATTACAATGTTGGCCAGACAATTCTCTTAATTATCTTACATTAAATTAAAATAAATACTTTAAAATCATTATCTTTTACTTAGATTCCAGCCGAGTCTCCTCCAAAAAAAAGAATTTAAAAATGTTATCGTTCTAACAAAGGTAAAACTCAAGAATTAACATTACTAAGCAATCCTTGAAACGTTCAATCCAAATTAATTTGATTCCTTTTTGTCATTTATAAATATATTATCCTATGAATGTTTAACAACGATGAAAACATTTAAATATACTAAAACGACACACGCTACGCCACGCCAGTGTGCCATACCAATAAAAAACTGATACGTAAAGATTCGCACCAAGCCGGTCTGGATTTAAATCTGTAGCACCCATGTTAAACCAGTCGTACCGGCCAACATCAAGCATGCAGTAAAGCTGTAAAGTGTAATTTTTTATTCTAATTTTTTCTTTCTGTTGAAGAACAAACATTATTGCCTTGAGCAATTTATCTTACACTGAATTAACGTTATATACTTGTTTACATTACGTATATATATTTATTGTTTTATTGCTAAACAAATAATACGACAAATTAAAATTTAAAAACGTAACTTTTTAATCAGCTCCTTTTCTTCCCTAGCCTGAATTAAGAGCTGATTAAAAAAATTATAACAAGATAAAACTAAAGTAGAAAATAATAAAAATTGAAGAAAAATTACAATTAGTTATGTAACAATTTATCTAATCTATTACTCCACTAACTATATTTATTACTAATTAAGATACTGGATTATTCCTTCTTTTCCTCAAGTCAACCACGACAACACTCACGTTATCGGAGCTCTGTCTCGCCAGAGCGAGCTTCGTCAATAGCAACGCCGCATCGGAGCACGCGATGTGCGCCGTCTCAGAGTCTCCTCCTCCTTCCGCAGCCGCAGCACCTTTAAGGCACATGCGAGCCACGCCGCAAGCTGTCTCGTTCGTTACAACGTCCCAGAGTCCATCACTCGCCAGAATCAAACACTCGTCGTCGTCTGTTCGATCCGTTACGGTCACCTCCGGATCCGGAATCACATACGGTTTTAAGTAATTGTCACCAATAGCTCTTGACATAGCGAGAACTCCTAACACTCTAGCTCCGTCCCAGTAGATAACTCGCCCGCCCGCTTCCTGGATCCGATTCAATTCATCGGGTCGATCCGGCTGTTACATCAAATAACAAACAAACTCTTAGCAAATAGTAAAAACATGCGATCTAGATTTTTTATAAACAGTCGGTTTAAAGTCTTAACTAACCTTGTGATCTGAAGAGAGAGGGACAGCTACACCGTTACGGCAAAGCACGGCGCGAGAGTCGCCGCAATTAGAGACGACGATCTTCTCCGGCGTGAGTACGGACACAACGGCGGTAGATCCAACGGCGTCGCACTGAGGAGACTGCAATTCGCATCTGCATGAGCTTTTCATGCTCCGACTTGCACCGTTGGAGTCTCGCTGGCTAACTTCTCTATCCATCTTCTGGAAGCTCTTCGCCATCGTCGCCTTCCAGTAATCGTCGCCGGTCATAGCTTCAACCTCCTGCTTGACTATCTCATGCAACCGCTCTCTGCACTTCTCCGCAACGTGAGAGCAGCCATGGCCGTCGAACACGCCGTAGAAGTGAAGATTCTCGGAGTTTCTCTGAAGAAGCGAAGGATGGAGGGATACGGCGTCTTCCATGTCTCTTCTCCTGCCGCAAACCGACGTCGTTCCGATCTTAGGCGCATCGGAGAAGAAACAGCTCTCTGCCTCCTCCGTCGCGAGGCTGGGAATCGAATTTGGATTCTTCTCCACGTTCTTATCTCTTCTACTCACGTTCGATTTCAGATCTAGGTTTGCCGACGTCGAAACCAGAGACGGTGTCGCACGCTTCTGCCGTTTACGGCAGGTTTCAAGCGGAGGAGCGACGGCGGATTTAGCGACGATCTTGATCGACGGAAGTAGATCTAACCTCCGTTTAAGAGAAGTTCGAGTAACTGAATCAACCGGAGCAGCCGGTTCACTCTCCCCAACAACACCACAGCAAATCCCAGCCATTTGATCTCTACACCTCCACCACCAACACAAGAACAACTTCTAATTCTAGAAAATCTGAGAGTTGAGACTGCAACAAAGATACAATCACTGAGATGAAGAGAGAGAGATTTATATAAGTAAAGATGCAATGGGATTTTTAAAACAAAGGTTTGATTTAAAAAGAAAAGGGAAAGAAACAGAGGCAAACAAAAAAAAAAGGTTCCGCACGCAATTTATACAATCTCTGCCGTTCATTCCTCTTTTTCTTGCTCTTTGCGATTTAAACGCGTGTGCCGTTTTCTTTTGGATACGGCGTTAACGTGGCCCAATTAGAATGCGACACTGTTTAACGGTAACGACCGGCCTTTCTTGACACGCATGTGGTCCACCCCTTCGTTTTATTCTTTTTTTAATTTCTTTTCTTTTCCATTTATTTTTTATCTTAAATATATAAAAATATGTTGTTAGTTAAAAAATTAATTAGAATCAGAGGTCAACAATAATGGATGAGTGAATCTTTTTACTGATTTATTCTTCTTCCGTTTCATATTATTATCCATTTTATATTACTTATCGTTATAGAATTATTATTTTTTTCAAAATAAGTTTTGTTTTAGAGTTTCAATGTAAAATTCATTAATAAAATTTTTTATTTTATTTTTTTATTAGTTAAAATATAATTAAATATATAGGTAATTATGTTTTTATTTTAAAAATATATAAATCATATATTTCTTAATATATGTGTATAAACCTAAAACGGAGAATTATCTTTTTCTCAACTTTTCATAAGATAATTACGAAACAGTGAGGACTCATTCGTAACATGTAATAGAAGATTGTATACTACTATGCGTAATTTAGAGGTGGAGGATTATGTACTAGGCGTTACAATGTTTTTTGAGTGTTTAAGGTTGTGATTGTTTAGACATTCTAGAGTAAACTTTTTACTCCAACTTTTAATCTATACTCTTGAGTTTCATCAATAATTTATCAATCAAGTGGAAAATGTTTTCTTCTTTTTTTACTCTAATCACTATTCAAAAAAAATGTACACTTGATTTTACCTTCAGTTTTGCTAGAGTAATAATTTATTTTTTATTTTTAATATTTTCTCCACTATTTAAAATTAGGCAATTCTTTCAAATAGTTTTTTTAAAAAAATTATCACAAATAGTTTTCAAAAAAAATATAACCAAAATAGCATTTTTTATTTTGAAATTTTAATATATATTTTTTTTAAAAATTTGAAATCATAACAACAAAATCACACTTTTTAGCTCTAAACCCCTAAGTCCAGATTAGTTATCCTACAAATATAAGTGTATAATTACCTTTTTAATGAAATATTTTGGTTATTTTCTTTTTTATAAACTATTTTTATGACAATTTTTAAAAAAAAATATTCTAAAAAAATTTCTATAAACTTTTTTTTTTAACACTGGATTTCATCAAGAATAGAACCAGGGATCACCTCTAAAACATACTCCTTCCGTTTCAAAAAGTTCTATATTTTAGAGAAAAAAATGTTTCAAAAAGATATATTTTTTATATTTTCAATGCATCTATTAATTGTAAATTGTAAACTTCAAAAATATAATTATATTTATTAATTTTTTATTGGTTAAAAATTATGGAGAATAGTTATTTACGGAAATAAATGTATTGGTAACTAAAATTTTATATGTTTTCGTAATAAGTGTGAAAATGTTAGAATATGAAACATTTTGAAACGGATGGAGTAGATGACAAAAATGTTGCTATATACAATTACACTCGAAACGTCGCTATGTACAATTGTTTATATACATAAATAACTTAAGGAAATTCAGAATACTCTGACTACATATATTTCAGCTCATTCAAACGCTAGGGCTGGGCATCATTACTCGTTACCCGCCTTAAATTCGCTATTTGACTCGTACCCGCCTTAAAAATTCAAGTACTCGGTGTTGTCAAGGCAAGTAACAAGTCGACAATTTTTATTAGTTGCAAGACCAAGTCAAGTATCAAGTATCATTATTATTTTTAGTACTCGACTCGTTACTTGCTTCGTTACTTGCCATATTATTTATTATTTGCTACATGACCTATTAAATACTTGTTTATATTTATCTTTTCTTTTACTTGTATTTAGGACTGAACACAAATACTTATTATTTTCTTATAATTATTACTTGTTTTGTATTCGTCATGATTTTTAAATATTCGTCACTATCTAGTCAAGTATTAAATAGTAATAAGTATTAAAAGTTTAACTATTAACTTATTGTTTACCTATTACTTGCTTAGTGAACATATTTTGTTATCGTGAAAATTATACAATGCTTATCTGTCGAATTTTATTCATTTATTTTTTATTTGTCTTTTATAATATAACAATATTTTATTTAAAATAATTCATATGTTATTTTGAGTAAAATAAACAAAGCAAACTTTCATGTATATTTCTAATAAAGTATTATTTAGTAAATAGTTTTTAAATATTCAGAAAAACTCATAAATAGTTCGCAAGTACTCGTAAATAACAAGTAATAGAGCGAGGCAAGTAATTTGCAAGTAACTCATTATTGATCAAGTACTCGTAATAACAAGTACTCGTTTTTAACAAGGCAAGTACAAGTCAAAATTTTTAATACTTGTATAAGGCAAGTCAAGTAACAAGTACACGCAAAATAGCGAGTACTCGCCTTGCGCCCACCCCTATCAAACGCACTGTCCATGCAAAAAATTATGTACATTTATTTCGGACAGAAAATTAAGAATAATTTTGAGATATTTGCTTAAAATGTTTGAGAAATCTCTTTGTCAAACAAAACAAAATTATTTGGGTATGTATTGACGATTGATTTTTAAAATAATTATTTGTTTATGCTTTCTCCGATGCTTAGTCAATTGATCTTCGACACGTAGTATTGTTCGTCTCCCACTTGTGCTCAGATTATACTACTCCCGTCATCGATTCACCATTCATGAAGAGGTGTATACGACCACGCCTTTTTATGCTTCACTGTATTATTACAAAGAAAAAAGCACAATTAATACTCTGAGTAATCCCTTTAAACTCACTATTAAACATTTTTTGGGTCTGCTGAACATTTTGTAAACACAAAATACAAGTTTAAAGGGATTACTCAGACACATGATATTGTGTTTAGCCATGTGGGATTTCATCAAATATCAAAAAGGTTATAAAAAAAAACTATAAAGAGTGCA
The DNA here is from genome assembly GCA_012274485.2 of Sinapis alba. Classification (NCBI taxonomy): domain Eukaryota; kingdom Viridiplantae; phylum Streptophyta; class Magnoliopsida; order Brassicales; family Brassicaceae; genus Sinapis; species Sinapis alba. The sequence continues at coordinate 67,870 of MU105687.1, read as the reverse complement.
ATTTCTAGGTTTGTTTTTATAAAATTGTTATAAAATCCTTCCATACTAGTATCATTTTATGTTTTGGTTCTTACTTAACGATCCCAAATATGTATAGTAGTTGAGATCAATAGATGTTTCGTTGGGCAACTGTAATATTGCAGTCCTCTTCTTCAGAAAATTATAAGTAGAAATTCAAAATACTATATCCATTTATATCATGTCATTCCATTAATGCTAAACTAAAATACAACATATAGTGATATCATAAACTTTTCTATCAAAAGATGCTGAAATCTCATTTTACAAAGCATATGTTCTTAAAAAAAAAAAAACATATGTCCATTGTTGAACTTACGTGAACACTGCTCTGCTGAAAAATCATCCACTTGTAATTTTCTTTCCACGTGAAAACATAACAAAAATATTCAAGAGATCTAGTGATGATCATCAGATTCAAATACAATAAGTTTCTCTGTTCTTGATCAGAAAGACGTCATCACACAAACACACAGAGAATCTAAAACAAAGCGAAAACAAAACGTGACACACGCGCCACAAGTCGAGCGTGAAATAGAATATGTCACTATTGTTGCCTGATAATGCTGCACCTGCACCACACTAACTCGCTCGCATCCAGCTGGTGAACAAAATTGAATGGTGTCTACGTAAGCCCCTGAGAAAGTGTGAAACACGCACCTTTTTGGGTGGGACCCACTCTGTTCTCAAGTGTCTGAAACTGACTTCTGCCTGTCCAAAGTATCTTGTCTTTCTTTCTTTTGTAGCCTAAACGACACGTGTTTAGTCTCTCACGTGGGTAATGTAAGCTGCTTCCTTGGTGATTTCTCCGTGACTCAAATTCGGCGCTTATTGCTGTTTTGAATCTTAAAGATTATACCCTGTATTTCTAAAACAATTCCAGTTCAGATCCCTTGGACGATTTTTTTTGAAAGATTTACGTTTAGACATACTTTTCCCAGGACACATATCACTATGACATACTTTTTACATGACCAATACTTTCTCATGTTCTTTTGTCTAAATTGCCTTCTAAACTAGAAAAAACATAGTTATTAATTAAAAAAAATAAAAACTACTTTTTACTTTTCCATCATTTTTCTTTTTCTCAAATTCTTTCATCCCAACCCTAGAAATCATCTTCTATCTTCGCTATCACACCAACTAAATCTTGTTTTTTGAGTTGCTTCTTTTTCTTCAAAAATAATCATGAAACATATTCTTATCTAAACTTATCTCCTCTTCTTTAAATCATATTCTTTCCTTTTACGAACCATAAGCATCTGGTTAATAACAATAAATTACTCCTCAACCCATAAATATATTGTTTAATTTGAGATAGTTTAGATCTTAAAAACTTATATCGCCAATTGTTACACAATTATTTTAACGACGATCATTGTTTTTCAGTTTTCCGACGAACAACTTAACTTCGACGGAATTACTCATCATCGGCGTCTCTCTGCAACACAACATAAACAATAGAAATTTATATCTTTTGTTACCTTTTCTAATTTCATTTCTCTGATCTCATCACTCACATGTGGATCTTCAAGATATCCTTCAAAATCCATCACACAAAATAATAAACATTGTTATCATTCGTGTTATCACACTGTCCTCATAGCTCCTCTCCACAAACACCAAACCACCTCCCTCATAACCATGATGCCACTGACCACACCAACACTCTCCCTAACCTCTTTCCTCTCCATCAGAACCATGACCTCATACATATATACAACTGATCACCAAAACGTTGATGCTAACCACACTACATGTCGCTTAACCACAACACCTCTACCCCTCCACACATCACTACTGATCCTAACCACATAACCTTCAACCCCGACAACATTACATCAGCATCTCCTCCCTCCCAATACTTCTAACCATAACCATAATTCCTCATCATATAACCACAACACCTCTGACCCTAACCACATCCACACGAATTGTGACATCCACACTGAACCTGACTACACCGACACTCAAGTCCTTGACAACCAAACAAAAAATCACGTGTCTCTAACCACATGGCTACACTACAAGAAAACAGGCGGATACTGACAGACAAAATCGTCAGTAATTCGTCGGAATAGGCACATTTTGACGAATTACTGACGAAAGTGGTCGTCGGTATCATTTGGTCGGAAAAAAAAATTCGTCGGAATTTCGTCAGAATTTCCGACGACTTTCCAACGAATACCGAGAAACAATATTCTGACGAACTTCCGACGACACTCCGACAACGTCTACCGAAAACAGAGTTCATCGGAAATTCTACATTCCGACGACCATGGTTCGTCGGAATATACCGACGAACGTAAGGCTCGTTAGTATATAGCGACGACCCTGGGGTTCGTCAGTATATACCGACGACTCTTGGGTTCGTCAGTATATTCCGACGAACCATGGTCGTCGGAATATACCAACGAACCCAAGAGTCGTCGGAAAATACCGAGGACCCTCATTCGTCGGAATATACTGACGAACCGAAGAGTCGTCGGAATTATGGATTTTTGTAAATATGAATTAATTTTTCATTTTTAATTATTTTTTTATTAAAATTTAATTATTAAACAAAATCTGAAATTTAAAACTAATAATATTACAGAATTTAAATTCATACAAACTGAAATAAAAAAAACATTCATAAAGTTTTAAAATTTAAAGAAAAACATTCAGAAAGTTTTAAAATTCATAAAAACTAAGGAACCGAAGGAAACAAACGATCTAGCCTCTCCAATATCTCGGCGTTAGTCTTCTTTTGATCCGCCAGCTCAGAAAGGATAGTGGCATTCTGCTCCTCCAATGCCACAATCCGTTCATCTTTGTTCTGTAGCTGCTCTAGAATCATGGGATCGGCATATGGAACGTGCGAAGAAGACGCCGGAAACGAAGAAGCACGGCGGGCCAACCCAACTAAACGACCTCCTTTCCTTTTAGGAACCGCCTACAAAAATATTTAAAGTTAGTAAAGTAGATTATAAAATAAATATATTAATTAAAAATTACCTTCTCGACCATGTCATTTATTTGCAATCGGGACAAGTTGGTTGAAGCTCCCGTAGAATCGCCGTCATCGGAGAGAGGCTGAGAAGCTAGAAAAGCTTCCTTTTGAGTTTCCACCAACTCAACGACGTCTCTGATCACAGCATCCTGAATTTGACTTGTCTTCTTGTTAGTGTGAGCCTCCTTAATGAGATGGAGACGATCAACGGGATTACCGTCGTTTGCTTCAATCTAAAAAAAAAACATTAGCCAAGGAATATATAAAAATATTTATTTAAATAAATATAAAGATAAATAAAAAAATTGAACTTACAAGTTGGTCCTCCTTAGAAGACATAGAGCAAGCGCCGAGGTTGTGCACATACATACCTTTCCCGCCACGATCACTCTTCCGGTTCTTGGAGTTCTTACGAGACGTCTCTGCAGTGTCGTCCTTCTGCCAATGGACTATCAACTCCTCCCACACCGTCCCGTTGATGAACCGTGGCCTCTTGTTCTTCTGCCATAATGTCTTCCACGTGTTGATCTGCTTCGTATAGGAGTCCATGGCCTTTTCGTTGAATTTCTGACGGACTGTTTCCGTGAGACCGGACTCCCATGTGAATTCTTGCTACAAAACACACATAATTTAATAATTAGATACATATAAAAAAATCAAAAATGCCTAAAAAAAAACTGAAGAGTTACCGCAAACTGACGAAACCACAACTCCCGGTCTTCGCTAGGGATCACACTCCACTTCGGATATCCGCTATGGAGCATGGAATAATCATATTGTTGATGCTCCTGCTAATGCCATTGCTCGACTTGTTGAACCTTTAAAAAAAATGCATGTTAGAAAGTTAATTAATAGAAAAACATAATGCTACAAATAAAATAAAAATACTAACCAAGTCGTAAGTCCCGATCGTGGGTTGGGATGGAGAACCGGGAGATGCTCTCGACCAGGTTGTTGAACCAATAGTTCAACCGACATGACCCCCGGATCTTGCTGAGCAGCAGCGGGATCGGTAGCTGAAGCGGGAACATATGCGGGAACCGAGTTCTGCTCGTGAGACGATCCCGATGCACGGGAACTGTTCACCAAACTACCTCGGACGCCACGGGGTGCGGAACGACGGGGTGCGGAACGGTGGGCATCGTCACACCTAAAAAAAGAAATTTTAAACATCAAAACTATAAATATAGAAAAGGTTGTTAAATATATTTAAAAATAATTTTTACATCTAAAAATGGTTTATATATATATATGTATGTTTAAAAATTATAAATATTTTCTAAAATGTTTATAAATTATAGAACAGGTTGTTAAATAGATTTTAAAAATATATTTAAAAAATATAAAATCGTTTTTTCTATATAAAAATATTTATAAATGTTTATAAATATAGAAAATGGTTGTTAAATATATTTAAAATTTTAAAAAACGTTTTATTATATATAATATATTACTGGAAACCCCCAAAAACGTTTTATTAAAAAAAAAATACAAAAACGTTTTTAAATTTAACAAATACACAATAAAATTCCAAAAAAAATTAAAACACCAATCCAAACAACAATCCTAACTAATACATCCTAAATTATCCATTCAATCCTTATGTTTTCAAGCAAACAACCTCAAATCCTAAGATCTAACTTTCTAAACCCTAAAAATTGAAATAAACATAGGTTTTATAGAACCTTACATGATTTGTGGTGTGGGGAGAGGACTCGCCGGAGATGGGAGGTTGAGAATCGCCAGAATCGCCGTGCAAGGGAGAGAAATCGGAGAGAAATGATAGAGAGGGGCGGAAATGACGAGGAAGAAGAAGAAGATGGGTTTTTATGTTTAATGATTCCGACGAACCCGAGTCCGTCGGTATTCCGTCGGAATCATTAAACATAAACCATTTGGCGGTTCGCGAAAATTTTCACGCGGTTTGCATTTCCCGGGTAGATCGATATTCCGACGGATTACCGACGGAATAAGTAAAGTCGTCGGAATTCCGTCAGAAATATGGTCCGTCGGAAAGTCGTCAGTCTTTTCCGACGGATTAGTGACGAACTTTACCTACGGAATTCTGACGACTTAGTGTTTAGGGATTGAAACGAAGTGTTTAAATGCAAAATCAAATCTTTGATAATATATATAGTATTTCCATAATAATTTAACTATAAAAATGTTTTCATAACACGATTTTACACAAAAATATTTTTGGTAGTGTAAGATTAGATGAATATGATTGTATAAGTATATGAGTGTTAAGATGAAATGTTATGAAAACAATGATATACATACATAATTATTTTAATGAGTTATGATATTTGAACGGTAGCGATCTAATACTATACTTAAAACTTAATATGTGTTATTTTCATAGTTTCGGTATCAAAATTTATAAAAAATTTGATATGAAAATATTTTTAAAACTTAGTCGTCGGAAATCCGTCGGTATTTACCGACGTATTTCCGACGAACTTCAATAGTTCGTCGGTATTCCGTCACTAAATACCGACGAAATTCCGACAAACTTGTCAATTTTGAAAGACACCACAGTTTGTCGCTATGTCGTCGGTATATAGTGACGGAATACCGACGGACTTGTTAAAAAAAAAAAAAAAAAGTAAGATTTACAACTACTACAACGGTCAAAAGAGTCGTCGGAATTTCGTCGGTATATACCGACGAATTTCCGACGACTACAACTGTTATATAAGTAATCGGAATGTCGTCGGAATTTCGTCGGTATATACCGACGAACTACAGTTTGTCAGAAATTTGTCGGTATATTCCGACGAATTTCCGACGACTACAACGGTTATATAAGTAATCGGAATGTTGTCGGAATTTCGTCGGTATATACCGACGAACTACAGTTTGTCGGAAATTTGTCGGTATATTCCGACGAATTTCCGATGACTTTGTATTTTTCGTTTTCGTCGGAATTCCGTCGGAAAACCGTCACAATTTTCCGATGATTTTGGTGTCCGTCAGAACGTCCGTCAGAATATAGCGTATTTTCTTGTAGTGCTAAATTAAGTCATGACTGAATCAAATTCACCTTTTCATTTAGTCACAATTCTCCTTTCTATGTGAAGGGTATTATCGACCAAAATAAATCAAAAGAAAAGTTCAAAGTACACCTCATGGTCAAAGTACCTCAAAGTGTAATCATGTAGGCTTAAAGTATGCCAAAGTGTAAACTTCTCATTTTTTTTTGTTGGACTTATTTTCGAGATTACATCACGAGATTTCGTTATATATGTACTCCACAACTGTATCAAAATAATGGTTTTTAATATTATTTTTTTATATCAAAAATGGTTTTTAATATTTTTGCACACAGATTAAAAAATTATAATTTTTATTTAATTTTTTCGTTTATTTAAAAATAATAATAATTATGATTACTTCAATTAATAAATAATTACACTGCATAATATAAATAGTCAAAACATCAAATTAAATTAATTTTTAAAATAAAAATTTAAAAATATCATTTAAAATAAAATATTTTTTTCCCTTAATATATGGATGGAATATTTGTTATTTGTCATTTTTTATTTGAAAACCTAGTGAAAATATTAATTTATCTTGATATCACGGTTTGAATATGGATCGTAAGCTGAGTTTATCTACAATTTAAAACTTAAAAGCTTACTTCTTGTATTTAACAAAAAAATATGGAGTTTTTGAACATTCAAGTACATATGATCAAGTTATTCATTAAATAGCTGGTAGTCAGTCTCAAATGAATATGGTAGCAATAAGCAAACATTAAAAACAAATGTTTCTCCTTTTATATACTCCATGGGAACAAATCAACAACAATCATCGTAGATATTTTGAATTTTCCCACTGATATTTTTTGATGAAGCCACAAGATTGTTACACACGTCCTCTTTGGTATAAAGGAGCAGGTCTAAATTCAACAAGCTTGGGACAGCAAGAAAGCATGACAATCCCACTTATACTACAACACGTTGCATAATTTAGCTGTAACGAAACAGACCTATCACTACCGCCACGTGACGGTCAAAGGAAATGCGTGTGGCTTAACCTATAACAAAGAGATCACCGGGACGTACATAAGAACATTTCAATGGGATATTTTGGTGTACGTATTGGCCAGTTAGGATTATTGTATTAAATATTGAATTAGGAGACTAAACTATTTGTACAATTTTGTACACGTAACCTTACATAATTGTCTTGGAAACTTCTGTACATATGATGGTTGACGAGATAAAAAGACAGCCTTTCGTTTACTATCATATGATTTAACAAAAAACTAGATGCTATAGATTAGTCTAAGCTAATATAGATTGAGGGACTATGAAATGCAAAGCCAAAGGCCTCAACATGAAATCTTGAACAAAACTGTGTTTTTGTTAGGCTATCATTATCTTTGGTTTCTTAATTGGAACTTTTAGCTTCGGATAAGAGACGGTTCTTATTTTTTTAGTTTTTAACTAAGAAAAATTAAGAACAATCTCTTAAATATAAAATATAAAAATTGATTTTTAATCAAAAAATATATTACAAAAATATATTAAATTATAAATTAAAAATTTCAGTTAAGAAACTGGAGATAGATGATGATGTTTTTTAATATTCTGATCTTATTGAAGATATACTAAATAAATAGATACAACTGTTATCTATTTAATTGCGTCTACTTTTTGACATCTGTGTATACCGATAAGATTTTTATTATACAATCGCCGTGGAATCGGCATGCACCGTGACATTTACCCAACATGCAAGCATATGATAAATATTTTTAATCCTGTCAACAATTTTCTAGTATTATTCTTCTTTTTTATTTAAACTTCAGAACCTGCGACGACGGGACCTACCACATTCCCTGTAAACTCTACTATGATTAATCATGTGATGCAAGAAAATCGATCAATTGTTCTTTTTTTTTTTTTTGCTTAAACAAATCGATCAATTGTTTAAACCAATAATGAACCAAAACCAAAAAGTGATTACGGCCATTAGTTTCTACCACCTTAATTTCATATAGATGATCTCTAGTAATCAATTTAATTGAATGAAGTAAACGTTAACGAAAAAGATTGAAATGAACTTAAACCAAACCGAAAGTAAGTATAAGACTACACGAAAGTAATTCTAAACTAAGTTACAAAAAAGAAGAAGTAATTCTAGGCCTAAAGACACGTATGCAAAAAATATATATATAGAAAATTTGTAGATACTAGTCAGCTTCAAGCCTAAACTTCTTCTTTTGGGTCCAAGACAAGATCTGATATAAGAAGTTATGTTATCATGTTTACGCGCAGGGCTGGTCTTGAGATTTTGGAATATAAATAATTTATTAAAGATTTCATTAGTTTGAAATATAAAAATATTTTTTGAATTTGAGGGTTTCTCTATATGTATTTTTTTCAAAAATTTCGAAGCCTTTACAAGTGTTTTTTAGGCTTGGCACATGACATACATGTGTTTCAGTGTTTACGTACCTCAACACACCATGACCCAAATGCTATATGGCAGCAACAAATTTTTAATTTATTTTCTATTTTGGTTTTCCCACAACTTGATTTAGCAAAGTGTAGATCTACAAACCCTGTCATTATAAGAAGGTTCCATAAGCGATGTCTTGAAATAGTACACCTGATGCACCGGGACGGATACGGGAAAGGGACCAGAAACGGCTAAACATAAAATTTATGGATACGGATACGGCATAGGTACGTCTATAATTATATATATATATTAATAAATATTAAAACCAAAACATAATTCTTATATAAAATAAAACACCATCATATCACCTTAAATAAAATAAAACATATCTTAAGTAAAATAAAAAATAAACTAATCAACGATCAATTCGTTCTCCAAATCTGGTTCATCTAGTGAAAGATTTGCAAACTCCAAATATCCCATATCTTCCATAGAATCAAAATCATCTCCACCAACATCCCACATCTTTGTCTTTTCTTCCTCATATTGCTCAGAATTTCTTGATAAGAAACGTAAATTGTTGTGGATGAAAACTAGATCTTGAGCACGACTTGGATTCAGCTTATTCCTTCTAAGTGAATGAATGAATAAGTACTCCAATTACGTTCAGCACATGAAGACGAACTAGGCTGTCCAAGCAACTTAAAAGCCAAAATCTGTAGGAAAGGAGTTTGAGCACCAAAGTTAGCCCACTATTTCTTAGGTTCCATAGTAAACATCACTGAAATGCATGTCAAATCTTCAAAAGGACCAATTTTCATGGAGAATAAAGCATATTCAACCATAACCTTAAGATGATCATCAATACTCGAAAACAATCTTCGAAAACACTTCATTCTCTCACTAGAGACTTCTGGATCTCTATGTAGACCAAGTCTTGTAGAATCTTCACTTAGCCATTCATCACTATAAAATCTACAATACAAAAAACATATTTTATATAAGGCAACAAAACAAAAAAAAATAAATAAAAAAACTTAAATTTAAAATCATATACCTTGAATTTAAAGAGTGAGCTAGACAATGCAGAGGAATGTTGTTTTTTGCCCAACGTTCCACTAAAATCTGATAAACAACCATGTAGAAAGGACTAACTTCAACCATTGGACGTTTTTCTTTCTTATAGATCTCAGACTTCACATTCTCAATCATAGAATCCCACATCTCATATACCAAATGAAGACATGGTTTGTCAGTGTCACAAAACCTTATCATCTCATATATAGGTCTTGTGAAATCAATAATGTATGACACTTGCTCCCACCAATCATCACTAAGAATCTTACTCTTCACAAAAGTTGCTTTCCCCACATCGTCTTCTCTATAAGTAGACCACTCCTCACTTATGACCATAGCTTCAAGGCCTCTTTTGATAAGCTTCAGTCTCTTAAGCATCACAATGATAGAAGCAAAACGTGTATTGGCAACTGCAAGCAATTTGAGAGGAGAGAACTTACTAAAGATGGCTAGTCTCATGTTGTGGTTCATGATGAAATGTTTTATTGCAAGTGCATCTCCGTGAACATTAGTTATCCAATTGCATTCTCCATATGTTACTTCATTCTTCTCCACATTTCTTGCTGCGCAAATATTCTTCAAAGCAAGGTTAAGAGTGTGAACCACACATGGTGTCCAATAAATATGAGGAAACGTACTCTCAATAATCTCTCCAGCAGCCTTACAATTTGCTGCATTATCAGTGATGATTTGCACAACGTTTTGATGACCCACTTCATTGATAACCTCTTTCATCAGATCAGAGATGAAGAATCTGTCTTTCACTTCTCCAAAACAGTTCACAACCTTGAGAAATATAGGACCACTTCCAGAAGTAGCAATGAAATTAATCAACGGTTTTCTAGTAGGATCGCTCCAACCATCTGACACAATCGTCACCCCTCTTTCTTTCCATGTTGACTTAAATGGAACCAATAATCTTTCAACATTGTTTCTCTTTTTCCGAAGCAATGTAGTTCTAAGCTTATTGTAACCAGGGGGCACATAACCATCAATCTTGTTTTCAGCAGCAAACTGGTAAGACCTAAGATAATGTGGGTTTCTTGCAAGGTTAAATGGCACACCTCCACTGAAGAATATTCTTGCAATTTCTTGATCCAGTTGATCCCTGACTTCAATACCAAAAGCTCTAACAATAGCAGAATCAGCAGACTTTCTTTTCTTTGAAGGAAGATTGGTTTCACAAGGCAACGGAACAGCTCGAGAACCACTCTCGTTTTTCTTCTTCTCAAAGTCATCTTCCAACTTTTGCATTTCAGCTTTTTGACTCCTTGTTGCTTTCTTACATATAGCAATACTTTGATTTTTAATTCCAAGTAGATGAGCTCTAATTCTGGAATAGGAGCCTTGTCGATCTTCATTACAAATATTGCACTTAAATTTCTAAGTGCCTCCTTTTGCTCCTGATTTCTCTAATTTAGTTACGTATTTCCATAATGGAGCTTCTTCGGAAGTATTGTCAATATTATCACTTGATCCTTGAGAAGTCATAATTAATATGATTAACCTGAAAAAAAAATTTATGAGAAATTTGTATATAGACAAAACAGAAATAACACACATACATAAAAAGCTTGGGAAACATATAATTCATAAGAAAATATGAAAAAAAAACAGAGTGTTTTCTTGTCTAGTACAATAATAAATTAATAATGTTCTTTACGTACACCTATCTTGAAAGATTTTAGCATTACTTGTTTCTGTGGAATTCTATATTACTACGTTGTTATAATAACAACGAGAGACGTACGTCGGAGACAATAACAAGAGGAACCAGACATTAACTAATTTGTAGACATATTATCCAGCTCGTTACGAGTCTTACGGTAAGACACTAACTAATTTCTTATTGATTGACAAAGAATGTTCCTTAAAACATGAATATGAGAAATTGAGAATTGACAAACCAACTTACTGTGTTTTCTTTAGAAGAGAATTGACAATTGAAAAAAAGATGAAGAAAATAAGAATTTGTTTAAGGTTAAGAGAAGATGAATTAAAACTTTGCAACCCTAATCATATATATATATATATATAAGGATGTGTTTCCTTTTTTTTTTTAATTATTTTCCAAAAAAAAAAAAAAAAGTAAATAATCCTTTTTTTTACAAAACTATACGTCCTTTTTTTTACAAAGTAAATAATCCTTTTTTACAAAAAAAAAAGTAAATAATCCTTTTTAAAATTATTTTCCAAAAAAAAAAAAGTAAATAATCCGTTTCGGAAACGTTTCGAAAACAATTAGACGACGTCCCCAAAAACCTCTCCCGTCCCCACCGTCTGGGAAACGTTTCGGAAACGTCCCCATGCCGTCCCCACCACGTCCCGTCCCGGAAGCGCCGCTGGTACGTGAGACGGCGGTGAATTGCCGTCCCCGTGCTTCATAGTAGTACACCAACTTTCTACTTCTTGGAGTTTGATCAATCAAAGCTTTCGTTATTGCCGTAACAAAATTCTTCCTTGATGTTTTCATTTGCCCACACTAGATTTTCATTCTTGTTTATGTGTGTGAATACTCCACGAAGAAGAAAAAGAGAATTATCAACCTTTTTTTGCGCAACCATTACAATGTGCATCAAAGTCTGCGACATAATTAGAGATATAAACATGATGGTTAACTATGCTTTTAGAAGAAGCCGGGTGTTCTTTGGAAAATTTGAGTTCGAGATATGAACATGAAGTGTACATTCTTCAATAGAGAAAAAGTAACAAAAACTTCAAAGAGTGAATGAGTCGATTGTATTCGTAGGAAGTCGAGTGAAAATGAGAGCGACAAAAAGAAACAATATGTGAGAACTGAGAAACCCCAATTTTGAGAGCGTCCCTTATAAAGACCTATAAAATGGCCCGAAAGGCCTATAATGGGCTCATAGAACATATCTAAAATTTAAACAATCCAAAGTATCGACATGAGCATCTTAACTGACCCTCAAAGTCATGAGGATTAAGATCGTTTATGCATCAAAAACATATCTTAACATTGTTTCAAATTATTTAATTATCATTGTTGTAGAGAAAACAATTCGTTAATAAGTATCGTTTTATAGTTTCAATGTAAAATTTATTAAGAAAATTCTCCAGATTATATTTTAATTGGTTCAAATGTTATATAGAAATAATTGTATTTTTATTTTGGAAATGTTTTATTAATATGTATGCATAAACTCAAAAAATAATAATTAAAATGAAACATATAAATTAAAAATAATTTGTGAGTTGAGTTTAAGAACTATATCTTTAATCAAATGCGTAAATGTCTACCTCAGACATTTTCTCCATTGAAGTTCAAATCCACTAGATCGCGTCCCCTGGCATTATGGATTGGATTACATCGATCTAACTGATGGCAAAAAAAGTTGTTGAGTTTAATTATATCGTAGCTTATCATTATATATAACCTCCACAACAAACACATCCATTTTATTTCCAAAACTCTGAAAGAATTACAACCATACTAAAACATTTATGTCATTCATCTTATTTCCTTAACTACTAGTACCACTTTCTGATTTGTTTGTATTCTAATTTTTTTTAAATAATTCAACATACTCATTTTATTTCTAAAACTGAGAACCAGGTACAATCTTAGACCATGACTAACTCCGGATTCTTAGGTGGGATTTTTAGCGTAATTTAAGAACTGATTCTTAACTTTAACAAAACATCATATTCTATTCAATCTGTTACCTTATTATCGTTGACTTAGGTTGCCTCCGTCATTTGTGTGTTTCATTCACGTGTCAACCTCTTCTTCTATTTATGTCTGTTTATCTCAGAGTTGTCACTCCAAAAAAAAAAGAAAAGGAAAAAACAAAAATAGCTACTAAAAATAGAATAATTCCAGCCACCGTTGGGGGCAATTCCGTAAAATTTCCAACAAAACTCCATTCCAACGGCGTAGGCAAGAGGGTAACTCTGTAAATTTAAGTGATTTCCGGTGATGATTAAGATCCACTCCCTCACGCCGGAGTGAAGAATTTTACGGTGTTACTCTTGTCGCATCCACAAAAAAAAACATGAAACTGAATCGCGGCGGCAGCGGAGAGCACGGCCACCACCACCACCACCACAAGGCCTTGAAGTTTTCAAATTTATTTTTCATGCCGGAGCGGCCACGTGACTACTTCGTGCTTTTCACTCGCGTCTCCGTCCTCACGTGTCTCATCTTCTCCGTCTCTCTCGTTCTCCGCATCACTTTTCTATCCTCCTCCGCTCCTGACTATTCCTCCTCCTACGGTCTCCGTTTCCCCGCCGTGCCTCAGAAAGCATTAGCTCTCCCGCCGAAGGGATCAACCGGTCCGATCAATATCTCCCACATCCAGTTTTCTATCGCCGGAGCAGCTGAGACGTGGCTCGATCGGAGCCGGTACACCTCCTTGTGGTGGCGCAATTCCACACGTGGATTCGTCTGGCTCGATAAACCGGTAAAGTTCCCTAAAAATAATTCCGATAACCGGTTCTCAATCCCGGTTCGAGTTTCTGATTCAGGTTGGACCCGGTTCAGATTCTCCAGCTCGAGAGCCGCGGTTCGGATCGCTAGGACGATATGGGATAGTTACAAACTAAATCTACCGGATGTAAGGTGGTTCGTGATGGGAGATGACGACACTGTCTTCTTCACAGATAATCTCGTAAAGGTTCTCTCGAAGTACGACCACGAGCAGATGTGGTACATTGGTGGAAACTCCGAGAGCGTTGAGCAGGACGTGATGCACGCCTACGATATGGCGTTTGGCGGCGGCGGTTTCGCGATCAGCCGTCCACTTGCGGCGCGTTTGGCAGCAGCGATGGACGGTTGTCTCCAACGGTATTTCTACTTCTACGGTTCGGATCAGAGAATCGCGGCTTGCGTTAGCGAAATCGGCGTTCCGTTTACCGAAGAACGCGGGTTTCACCAGGTGAGTTTCTGTTGGGGCACGTGTTACTAGCTTTTTTGATTGGTCGTTTGGACATGTGTCAGAAGTCAGAACTGTTTTGGATCCGACACATACAATAGGTTTAGATTCCGACAAAAGCTCTTTAAGTGGATTCTTACTACGTGGATTTTCTTAAATTTATTTATGAATATAGCTAAGAAATTAAGTGGATCAAAATTAATATTCCATCTGTTTCCTTTTACAAAGATTAAAAAATTATTAAATTTAATATTTTATTTCTAATTAAGACATTGTTGATATGATTATTATGTTAATTAATAAATTAAAAGAATATAGGTAAATAGAGAAATATAGTCAAATAATGCATTGAAAATATAAAACAAAACTTAAAATAAAATAAATTTTAAATTTTAAAACGAAAATGAATATTAAACTGATGGAGTAATCACTAATGCTTTAAAAAAGCATTTAGGAACCTTTTTTTTTTTTGAAAAAGTAGAAGCATTTAGGATTTGCTTTGTTGAATAAGTCACTATATATAAATAGTGTATTTACATTTTGTGTATGGATGGTATGGACTAACGACATTCTATGTTGTATTGCAGCTTGACATAAGAGGAGATCCATTTGGGTTTCTAGCAGCGCATCCATTAGCTCCCCTTGTATCGTTGCATCACCTCGTTTTCTTAGACTCAATATTCCCTAATCAAAATCCTATAGAATCGTTACAAACCCTAATGACACCTTTCACCTTAGACCCGCATCGAATACTACAACAGATTAACTGCCATGACCGCAAGCGTCAATGGTCCATATCCATTTCTTGGGGATATTCCATTCAGATATACTCCTTCTTCTTGACCGCCAAGGAGCTGGAGAAGCCATTGCAGACCTTCAAAACCTGGCGGTCTTCGAGCGATGGACCTTTCACGTTTAACACAAGGCCCTTGAAACCTGACCCGTGTGAGCGTCCGGTCACTTATTTCATGGATGGAGCAGAGGATGTGCGGGGAAGTGGGACTAAAACTTGGTATAGTGTAGCGGATAAGAATTATGGTTATTGCGGAAAGAGAGAGCATTCTAGGGTAACTAGAGTGAAGAGGATATTGGTGACTTCAATGAAGATGGATCCTGAGTATTGGAACAAGGTTAGTACTTTTTGGTTCTATATTGAAACTACTCTCTGTTTCAATATAAGTGACTTTTAAGGTTTTTGCACATGAATTAAGAAAATACAAACTTTTATACAGTTTATCTTGATTGCATAAAAATCATTAAATGAAACTATTTCAACCAATAAGAAAAAAACATAGTATTTTGTAATTGGTCACATAAATCAAATGATATTAAATTCTACATAGAAAAATGAAAACATCAATTATTTTAAAACAAAAAAAAATTCTTTAAACACCACTTAATGTGGCACGGAGTGAGTAACATTTAAATGAGATTTTTTTTTTTTTACTTTTTTATTTCCTTGTTGTTGGTAGGCACCTCGGAGACAATGTTGCGAGGTGATGGAAGGAGGAGGTAGAAGAAAGGAGAAAGAAATGTTGATAAGGATTAGAAAATGCAGATCTTCGGAGATGATATAAAAAACGTTTTAATTAGATATATATATATATGCACATACCAGCTTTAGATTCAACCATAGATTAATTTCAAATTTCCTAGAACCATGGCATGACGAATACCTAGAACAAAGAGTATGGAACAACCATCACTAAACATTTATTTTAAGTGTAACTTAATTAATTTGACATAAAAACAGAAATTTGCATATGTATCTATATCATTAATTTAAATAAGTTTGGTTTCTTGTTTAGTAAATTGGTTCTTGCTTATCAAAAATGTCATGTAAAATAAAACATTTCTCCGTATACGTAGTGGATGAGTGGTAATATCTTAAGCAGTCTTGGAATATCTTGAAGTATTACATTACCGCTTGTTAGTAAAATCAGTTTATATATAGATAGACTATAGAGTATAAATGATCGCAGGAACTGATACGCGAAAACACTAATGTTATCCCTGTGGGTTTGGTGCAATGGACCATATAACCTTAACATTTTATTATTTTCTTGGTTATGACGGACTAGATACCTAAACCAAATGTTTTATTAAAGTCAAACCAAATGTTTTATTAAAGTCAAACCAAATGTCCATGCTTGTAGTAACCAGGCGCTCAACTAAAGCTAGATATCCAACTTCTCATTTAATATGATATTATTCGTTTTAGGTTTAAACTTTCATAAGAATTGTTCTTAAACTAAATGAAGTTAAACTAAATGTTGGACCATATATATAATAGATTTTCTTTGATTTAATATCCGATGTAAAATTTGGATTATTTAGATCTTCCCCTTAAACTAAGGATTACACAACCTTGGTTGTGGAATCAGTTTGTTGTGACGGACCATATACTCTCCTGGATCATATGCTTAACTATAGCCAGACCAAATGTTAATAATAATGTTAGACTCTCAACTAAAACCACATGTTAACTTCTTCGTTTAGTATTATATTGTCCACTTTAAAATTAGACTGTCATGAATTTGTTTTTAGGTTGGTTATTTCTTAAAAGGATTTATACTAAATGAAGTTGAATCAGCTGATATATATTAGACTTTTTGATGTAATATTCTATGTGAGACTTAAATTGTTTATTTACTCTAACATTTCTCCTCATTCTCTTTTGTTGTTGTTGTCAAGCTTGCGTCAGAACTGTAGCTAACATACATGAGTTAAATCATCCGACTCTTACTTTTAGATTCGCTTATAAGTGGCATTCAAATGGTTTGAAATTAGATCCGCAATTATCTTCTTTTGTATAAAATATCATTCTTCTGTGAGTTACGTAAATTTAGTGAAAAAGCTAAAGTACCAACATGCTATATAAGTAGCAAATGAATGAAAAATGTTGAATAGTTGGTCGCATATTTTCGCTTCCTAATAGAAATTTGCGTCTGATGAGGACGTTTCCACCGCACTTCTATAATACAGATCTCTAAAACAAAAATATTTTTTTACTCTAATGTGTTCATGTATAATAAAAAATGTTATATTTGTCTCTATAAACAGAAGAATGCTATTTTTTTATTTAAGAAAATAGCATTCTTCTAATTATATAAGCAAATATAACATTTTTATTATAAAAAATATATTGAAGTAAAAATTAATTTCTATTTTTTTTATATTTTAGAGATCTCTATGATATAATTGAATTGAAGATAGTTTTAGAGAGAGTCACTATCATACACTATCCATTTGTTGTCCGATAGAATCATTGGATGACATTAATATGAGTGCGGACCCTCGTAATCTCAACGTCATTATACTCAAAATCACATCACTAAATGTACACATTGCAATTTTAGATATGGTGTGTTCCTATTTATCAAGACGTAGAGTATACGAATATACCAAAACAGTATAATTTACAATTAATAACACACTACTTCTTAAATATTTCTATTTTTTCTAAAAAAAATTGTTCCATAAATATAATTTTCTGTATTTTCAAAGTACTTTTGTATACTGTAAACTTTTAAAAACATTAATTATAAATATTTAAATTAAATTTAAATTAATTAAATATTATTGATTGATAATTATTTAAAATAGAATATATAGTAAAATAAATAATAAATAATTATAATTATTTATTATTTTTTTAAAAATATGTAAGTTAAAATCTTATTTTTTTGGGAACGGAAAAAGTATTTGTTAACAAATTTAATTACAAGATCATATAACATATAAAATTAATAAATTTTGTTTTAAAATTTTAAAATAGTTATTTTAAAATAAAAAATTACTTTATAACAATAATTAAAATGAAACAGAAAAATACTAGTTTTCAATCTTATATAATATGTTATTTTTGAGAAATGGGAGGAGTATTTATTAACAAATTTAACACAATATTGGCATTATTTATTAGTTTTCATTTTTATTTGTATATATTATTTTTACCATATTTTGCCATGAAAAAACTTAAATTTCTTCCTTTGTCAGAAAATAACTAAATATATACATACATACATATAATTAAATATAGACATAATTTCATACTATAAATTAAAAGTTTCTCTATAATTTATGCAGGAAAGAAAAAAAGTAAAAAAAGTAAAAAAAAGTAAAAAAGTAATGAAAAAAAAATTAAATAAATAGAAGAGTGTTTTATTACTTTTACTTTAGTTTGATCGTGTTCCCACTCGATCTCTCTCTCTCTCTCTCTCTCTCTCTCTCTCTCTCTCTCTCTCTCTCTCACCGAGCTATGAATGATGAATGATTGGCTTTGGTACTACTTTCCTCTCTTCAACCTCTGGATTGATTGATTGATTGATTCTCGGAGATAAACAACCCTCTCTTACCTTTCCCGCGTAATCTCTCTCTCTCTATCCCTCTTACTTGTTTTTTGTTCATCCATTTGCACGGATCTCTCTGATCTTCACTCGAAATCTAGGTTTTGTGTTGTTTTTTGAATCTCAAATCGATGTTCAGCTCAAATTCGAGCTCCGACTTTGTCTCTCGTGATAAACAAGTTTTAACGCAGATCTCGTTGTTTGCTTGCTGAATATCTCCAGCTATAGCTAGGGTTCGTGTATATCCTTTCGTTGCTTTTCGAATCAGGGATCTTACGCGATTAGTTTTTCTCTATTACTGGAATTAATCTAAGGGAGTTTTTTCAAGTGTTGTAGGATTCATAGTATAGCTCCAAGACTTGATTTTTTTTTTTAGCTGCGACTTGCTAATTTAGTGTTTATAAGATACCCTCTACTCCAAGTGCTTTGCTTTGCTTTGCTCGTTTCTGGTTTCTTTGTGTGGTGGATGATTCTCATCCAAGTCTAAATACATATATCTAATGATTCCTCAAAATTGTTTTTTTAGTAGCGTTCTTGCAAAATTTTGGGCCAAAGATCTTTCCTTGTTGCAAAGTTGTCTGTTTTCATTTCATTCTTTTGTTGATCAATACACTGGTGCTGCGGATGATACTGATATAATTAAAGTGTATATCTTTTTTTCTCTAAACTGGTTCAGGTGTGTGTGAGCTTGATGTCTAAACGGTTGTTGAGGTGCTGGGTTCTGTCTTGCTTTAATTAGAAAGAGAGAGATGAGTTACACGATGGTGACGGATGAGAGTAGTGATGATGCTATGTACTCCAGCATCTATAACGAATCACCATCAACTGCTGATAATACTGGCAATGGCTGCACAAGCAGAGGGAAAGGAAGTGCCCTGAAGAAAGGGCCATGGACCTCAACTGAAGACGGGATTTTGATTAATTATGTCAAGAGTCACGGTGAGGGTAACTGGAATACTGTGCAGAAACACACCAGCCTTGCCCGTTGTGGTAAAAGCTGTCGTCTCAGGTGGGCTAATCATCTGAGACCAGACTTGAAGAAAGGAGCGTTTAGCAAAGAGGAAGAACAGCTTATTGTTGAAATGCACGCCAGGATGGGAAATAAATGGGCACAGATGGCTGAACATGTAAGTAGCATTTCATTAACTGATCTTATCTGTGATCCTAAAGGCTTAATAAATCTCTGGTATTGTCTTCTTTTTTCCTTTATCAGTTGCCTGGTCGAACAGATAATGAGATAAAGAATTATTGGAACACACGTATCAAGAGGCGGCAACGAGCAGGCTTACCACTTTACCCTCCTGGAATCCATGTTGAAGACCTGCACTGGAGTCAAGAGTATCCATCAACGAGTAATAATATCACCGGGGTAGATAGAAGAAGACATCATCAAGATTTCTTGCAGTTGGGGAATTCCAAAGCTAATGTCCTCTTTGACGATCTAAATTTTGCTAATGTCCTCTTTGAGGATCTAAATTTTGCTACTAGCTTGTTACCTCGAGCTTCTGACATATCAGATATGTTCGCATGCAACAACATGCTAGGAACTGGTGCAAGTAGCTACATGCCACCAATATTACCTTCCCCGAAGCAATTCGGGGGATCTGGATCTCGGTTTAACACAAGGCAAGAGTTCCAATCTCCGGAACATTATCAGAACGCTGCTCCAAGATCTTGCAGTATCTCTGATCATCATCCTATGTATGGAAACCAGCATCAATCTGATGTGATGATTCCAGAAAGCCATACCTTTACGGATGGCATGCTTCCTACTTCTAAGCCCTCGTTTGGGGCAGTGAAGCTGGAGCTCCCTTCATTCCAATATTCAGAAACTAGTGCATTTGATCAGTGGAAGACGACACCATCACCTCCACAATCAGATCTCCTGGACTCTGTTGATACTTATATTCAGTCTCCACCACCGTTGGAGATAGATGAGCCAGATTGTTTCTCTTCATGCGACACCGGCTTACTAGATATGCTGCTTCATGAAGCCAAGATCAAAGCTAGTGCGAAGCACAGTTTGTTGTTACCTTCATCTGAGAAGAGTTTCAGTTCAACTACTTGTGCAACCGATGCTACTCAGAATGTACCACGAGTAGGTGAATCCGAAGCTTTCCAAAACAATTGGACTCGCTCCGAGATTCCAATTCCCACGCAACTTAGTGCAGGTGGAAATTCATCAGGTGACATCAAAGTTTACTCGTTGATTGGTATCTGAGAGTCTCTCTTTTGATATTTGAAGCTTTTGCAGGGAACGTTGTAAAGACAGAAGAGTTGGATGAGGTATGGGAACCAAAGAGAGTTGATGTAACACGACCTGATGTTTTACTTGCGTCGAGCTGGCAAGACCAGCAAGGCCGTTTTGGGATTGTTAGAGACTCAAGCAGCATGAGTGATGCACTTGCGCTTCTTCTTGGTGGGTGAAGACATCGGATACAGACTGTTGGGTCATCAACACCACCATAGGTCTTGCCCATGGACATAACATGCCTGCTGTTTGGTCCCTTGTAACAACAAACTGAACAACATCTATTTTCATGCTACTTGCGTCCTTTGAAGACTTTGCCGTTTCTTATAGCTGAGATAATAAACTCTGTTTGATTTCTCTTATAATTGATAAAAACAAATGATACTCGAACAATACATAGGATTCAAGTATGTGTTAGTGGCTCAATGTATAAAGACACGAGAAGTAAATGAATCATTACAAATAATAAAAAAGGTTCAAAGGTGCTCCAAGAGGATTAAAACCCAAAATTCTCATGGAGCTCTGTTAGCTATGAGGCCTTACGTCCTCCGCTGCTCTACGAGTACACAAGAAGGAAGAAGGGTAGTCAACAAGGAAAGGGTGAGTTGGCACCTGTTAATGACTAAAAGAAGAAGCGCTAGAAGGATAAGAGAATAAGAGAATAATCATGTGATGAGCTGGAGGTACGAGGCAACGGATCACGTGGGATGTCGGGTCTTTTGGGAGTAGAGTATTTAACGAGAGAGGATTGTATAGAGAGAGGGTATCAAGAGATTTGATCAAAGTTGTAAGGGGAGGAGAGAGACTCCCAATATTAATTCTCTCAAATCCTGTAAACACCTTTATCGGATCAATACAACCATCATTTCTTAGATATCCCATAACAAGCTCCGAGAAGATTTTCATTTTTAGACTCCAGTTTTCTTGCTTCTGATGAGCTCCTTAAGCTCTGCAAACTTCTTCTTGCATTGAATCACCGTCTTCCCAGGAACAGCAGCAGCTACTCTCTCCCATCTTTGGCTTGTCTCTTTAGGGAATGTTTTCAAAGCTTGAACCAAAGCTCTTTCTTGCACAGCCGACCAACCATCTGCGTCTGAACTACTTCCACTTGCTTCACCGTTGTTGTCTGAGCTTTTACCCACAACAGTTTCTTTAGAGGTTGGTTTTGCCTTTGGTAGAGATTCTCCGAGATCCTCCCTTGTGGAGAGAGGTGACGCGATTGAAACAGAGGGCTTCCTCTTCTCCAGGAATGAATCAAATGCTTTGGCAGAATCTGGTTTTTGGAGAAGAACTGTCTTAGTTGCTTTCAGGATCTCCTCTACGGATCTTCCTGTACCGATGTACTCTGATATAACTTCCCATCTCCGAGATGTTCCTTTTGGATATTTTATCACTCCTTTCCTCAGCATATCAATCTCTTCCTTGCTCCATGCTTGTTTCTTCTGAGTTAACTGAGAAACTCCGTTACTAGGCTCTGTGCCACCGTTTGTCTTCTCACTTTCTTTTTCTTTAGAGTTGGCTGCTTCTTCGTGGTTGTTGCACCCATCTTTGACCACCTTTGCCAACTCAACCCCTTCTTTGTCTCCCATCTTATCACACAGACTCTGCAACTGCTCGATGTTAAGTGACATGCATAAATTCTCTATATCTCCCTCGGAGATGTCAAGCAGACGCTGAGCCACCAGAGGAGCTGAGAGAGTTCTAAGACGGTTCCGTTCTTTGCGTAAGAGCTTCTTCTCTTTCTCCTTAGCTTTCTTCTGTTGTTGTGCTGACTCCACCGCTCGCTTTTCCTCTTCTTTTTTACGCCTTTTCTCTTCTTCAGCAGCAATAGCAGCTTCCTCTTCTTGCTTCTTCTTGGCCATAAGCTTAGCTTCTTTCTTCTGTTGCTTCTCAGCCTTCTCCTCTTCTTTTCTTTTCACAATCCTGGGGTCTTTCCTATATGCATTGTCAACAAGAGTCCTGATCCTAGCATGCTCCTCCTTTCTAGCCTTGGCCGTTGTTCTCGCATTCTCCTTCTCCATCCACCTCCGTTCCTCCCGGGAATCCGCTTGTTCAAGATCATGCTCCTCTTCATCAGGAAACTCTCTCCAGCTCTTGAAAGCGTACCAAAAGTTGTAGAACTTATCAACATCCTTAAGCTTCGTGTTCTCATCTCCCAAGTCAGGTATACGCTGATTCACAGACCACCTACCATTCCTCTTAAAAGCTGGACCAAACACCTTGAAAAAGTCCTGCGGCGAGCAATCCGTTGGAACCTCGTCATCAAACTCATCAGTAGAGTCAAAAATCCTTCTCTTTATTGGATCCATCAACACCTCATAAGCTTCTTGAATCGCTTTAAACCGAGACTCAATCTCCTCCTTTTTAGCCTCTTTAGCTTCTTCAGTCTCCTCCGCAAGAAGGAGACTAGCCATCTTATCAGGATGATGCTTCAACGCAGCTTCACGATAGCTTTTCCTAATCTGATCTTCTGTTGCAAGATACCTCAAGTTGCTTAAACCCAACAAAGCATAATGGTCTTGTTGCTGCGTACCGGACTTCTTCTTTCCTTTGTTGGAATACGAGTTGAACGAAGGAACATACTCCTTCTCTTTATCATCTCCAAGTTTCCTATCACCACTACCTTCATCATCTGTAGCTTCCTCTTCTGCACAGCCATGGAGTTTGAGAGCAGCGGCGTGGAAGGCGTGACCAGCAGGTTCACGGTTTAACGCCTTCACAGGAAGACAATTAGAAAAAGCATAGAATGGTTTTCCATCCACAAGCTCATTAGAGTATGTAATTAGCTTAGTGGCAGAGTCACTTCTCAAGCCCGGCATGATTGTAAAAAATGGTACAGACACTACAGATCACCCCTTCTGTCACAAAGATTACAGAAATATAGTTTAACTTAGGACAGATTTTTAAGTAGAGACAAAGCTAATCTTATCTATAAGACCAAAGCTATGTCTTGTAAGAAAGATACACAAGCCAACCCCTCAAATCACAACAAGGCCATTCAGACAAATGATGCAAGTACAGATCCAGCAGTGAAAGCAATAAACAAAACTTTGTAATAATATGTTTCCAACATCCAGCAACCATAACTCGAAAGCAACAGTGTTTAACCCACTTTTCTTACCAGAAACTGAGCTCGCAATCACTCTGATTCGTCTGTCGGAATCCGCTCCGGCGATCACTATTCGTGCGAGCTTCCTCCAACCTGCGGCGGCAGAGGGAGATGATGAAGAAGTAGACAAGTTCAATTTGGTTTAGCGGCGGCAACGATTTGGAGATGGAGATGGAGAAGAAGGAAATGGTTTATCAGACTGTTGTAACCTGTTTGGCTGTAAGAATAAGTCTATTCTTTTGATATTGTCATCTCGCATATAGTTTTGAGCCAGGCCCATTTTCAAATTAGTTGGGCCTTACTCCCATAGGATCTATAGAAAATGTAAAACAAACACTTTATATGCAAAAATGTCACGTTTCTTGAGATACAAGCAACCATTCATCCTCACAATTCACAACCAATCAATAAAAAAAAAAAAAAAAGTTGGATCAAAAAACATCAACAAAAGTAAATCTTTTATTCACCGCCAAGCTTCGAACAGCTCAACTCTGTAATTCACACGTCCCACAATACTACTTGCATTCGACATTGTCCTCTTCATCTTCCTATCCTCCTCCCAACCATTCTGTTTCTCTCCAAAACCTCCACAGCTTTTAATCAGAGACGACTTTAACCTAACAAGTTCTAAAGGTTCTTCTTCTGCAGACTCTTCTTCTTTGTCATTCATTTCAGTATCTACAGCTTCCTCCTTGTTACCTTTCATGAGATGCAACAACTGTCTGCTGCTCTCATCACCATTATGGTCCCTAGGACCCGGGTTCGAGTCCGGAACCAACCCATCTCGAGATTCTTTACGTTCTTTAAGCGTTTTCACAATAAGGGTCTTAAGAAAGTTCATGACTTTCACAGCATACATCAGAGCTGTCAAAGGATCCAACATCTGAGTCATGTTAGGTGCGAAAACCATAGCGATGTTTCGAGCATTCATCTTGTTAACATGTTCCATCTCTACAACGTCTGCCATCAGATTGANTTCTTTTTCTTTAGAGTTGGCTGCTTCTTCGTGGTTGTTGCACCCATCTTTGACCACCTTTGCCAACTCAACCCCTTCTTTGTCTCCCATCTTATCACACAGACTCTGCAACTGCTCGATGTTAAGTGACATGCATAAATTCTCTATATCTCCCTCGGAGATGTCAAGCAGACGCTGAGCCACCAGAGGAGCTGAGAGAGTTCTAAGACGGTTCCGTTCTTTGCGTAAGAGCTTCTTCTCTTTCTCCTTAGCTTTCTTCTGTTGTTGTGCTGACTCCACCGCTCGCTTTTCCTCTTCTTTTTTACGCCTTTTCTCTTCTTCAGCAGCAATAGCAGCTTCCTCTTCTTGCTTCTTCTTGGCCATAAGCTTAGCTTCTTTCTTCTGTTGCTTCTCAGCCTTCTCCTCTTCTTTTCTTTTCACAATCCTGGGGTCTTTCCTATATGCATTGTCAACAAGAGTCCTGATCCTAGCATGCTCCTCCTTTCTAGCCTTGGCCGTTGTTCTCGCATTCTCCTTCTCCATCCACCTCCGTTCCTCCCGGGAATCCGCTTGTTCAAGATCATGCTCCTCTTCATCAGGAAACTCTCTCCAGCTCTTGAAAGCGTACCAAAAGTTGTAGAACTTATCAACATCCTTAAGCTTCGTGTTCTCATCTCCCAAGTCAGGTATACGCTGATTCACAGACCACCTACCATTCCTCTTAAAAGCTGGACCAAACACCTTGAAAAAGTCCTGCGGCGAGCAATCCGTTGGAACCTCGTCATCAAACTCATCAGTAGAGTCAAAAATCCTTCTCTTTATTGGATCCATCAACACCTCATAAGCTTCTTGAATCGCTTTAAACCGAGACTCAATCTCCTCCTTTTTAGCCTCTTTAGCTTCTTCAGTCTCCTCCGCAAGAAGGAGACTAGCCATCTTATCAGGATGATGCTTCAACGCAGCTTCACGATAGCTTTTCCTAATCTGATCTTCTGTTGCAAGATACCTCAAGTTGCTTAAACCCAACAAAGCATAATGGTCTTGTTGCTGCGTACCGGACTTCTTCTTTCCTTTGTTGGAATACGAGTTGAACGAAGGAACATACTCCTTCTCTTTATCATCTCCAAGTTTCCTATCACCACTACCTTCATCATCTGTAGCTTCCTCTTCTGCACAGCCATGGAGTTTGAGAGCAGCGGCGTGGAAGGCGTGACCAGCAGGTTCACGGTTTAACGCCTTCACAGGAAGACAATTAGAAAAAGCATAGAATGGTTTTCCATCCACAAGCTCATTAGAGTATGTAATTAGCTTAGTGGCAGAGTCACTTCTCAAGCCCGGCATGATTGTAAAAAATGGTACAGACACTACAGATCACCCCTTCTGTCACAAAGATTACAGAAATATAGTTTAACTTAGGACAGATTTTTAAGTAGAGACAAAGCTAATCTTATCTATAAGACCAAAGCTATGTCTTGTAAGAAAGATACACAAGCCAACCCCTCAAATCACAACAAGGCCATTCAGACAAATGATGCAAGTACAGATCCAGCAGTGAAAGCAATAAACAAAACTTTGTAATAATATGTTTCCAACATCCAGCAACCATAACTCGAAAGCAACAGTGTTTAACCCACTTTTCTTACCAGAAACTGAGCTCGCAATCACTCTGATTCGTCTGTCGGAATCCGCTCCGGCGATCACTATTCGTGCGAGCTTCCTCCAACCTGCGGCGGCAGAGGGAGATGATGAAGAAGTAGACAAGTTCAATTTGGTTTAGCGGCGGCAACGATTTGGAGATGGAGATGGAGAAGAAGGAAATGGTTTATCAGACTGTTGTAACCTGTTTGGCTGTAAGAATAAGTCTATTCTTTTGATATTGTCATCTCGCATATAGTTTTGAGCCAGGCCCATTTTCAAATTAGTTGGGCCTTACTCCCATAGGATCTATAGAAAATGTAAAACAAACACTTTATATGCAAAAATGTCACGTTTCTTGAGATACAAGCAACCATTCATCCTCACAATTCACAACCAATCAATAAAAAAAAAAAAAAAAGTTGGATCAAAAAACATCAACAAAAGTAAATCTTTTATTCACCGCCAAGCTTCGAACAGCTCAACTCTGTAATTCACACGTCCCACAATACTACTTGCATTCGACATTGTCCTCTTCATCTTCCTATCCTCCTCCCAACCATTCTGTTTCTCTCCAAAACCTCCACAGCTTTTAATCAGAGACGACTTTAACCTAACAAGTTCTAAAGGTTCTTCTTCTGCAGACTCTTCTTCTTTGTCATTCATTTCAGTATCTACAGCTTCCTCCTTGTTACCTTTCATGAGATGCAACAACTGTCTGCTGCTCTCATCACCATTATGGTCCCTAGGACCCGGGTTCGAGTCCGGAACCAACCCATCTCGAGATTCTTTACGTTCTTTAAGCGTTTTCACAATAAGGGTCTTAAGAAAGTTCATGACTTTCACAGCATACATCAGAGCTGTCAAAGGATCCAACATCTGAGTCATGTTAGGTGCGAAAACCATAGCGATGTTTCGAGCATTCATCTTGTTAACATGTTCCATCTCTACAACGTCTGCCATCAGATTGATTGACCAATCTAGTAAAGAAGCTTCTGTTGAAGGAAGAAGCTTTACAAGCTCCACACACTCATCTTCACTTTCAGAAGACTCCATGACTTGCTCTGGTGAGAGTGAGTCCAGCACACCAGTTGGAAGTTCCCTAAACCAAGCCTAAGTAGAAAAAGACAGTAAGGGGAAAGAAACAACAAGAGAGAGAGAGAGAGTAAGATCCAAGTATATGTACCTTAATGAGACTTGCCAAGCAATGTACATCAATGTTGTTTGGTATAACACCTTTGTTCAGCTCTTCTCTTATGTACTCCTCTTGTGCATTCTCACCATTAATCCTGAATATTCCTTCTACCTATATGGCAACAAAGGGTTTTTACTTACTGATGCAAATAGTTTTAGACAAAACTTCACAATTATGCAAACCTGCAAACCGCCTCTACTGTACAAATAACTCTGCATCATCAAGAGTATTGTAGGCACAATGTTCCCTCTAGTGTCATAAGACAGCTGCATTGACTCAGTTGAGACTCCAAACACAGTTGCACTGCATTTACATCCACTTCATTACACATTTCACCCCAAATCTTTACAGCTATGCACACAAGATGTTCTCAATCAAATCTATCTACCAACACTCAAAATCCTTAACAACTATAAACCTTCAATCACTAATCATTTAAAGAAACATCTTCTCCCTTTGTTTCCATGTTCATGACCCAAGAAAAAAAAATTATTGTTTATTTTTACTATATAATTTTTTTAAAATAACAACCAATCATATTTAATCAATACAAAATGTTTTTCAAAAATATACAACTTATTAACATTAATTAGTAAAAATACCTTGAAAGTCTAGCAAATCTATATTTGTGGAACAAAATAAATAAATATATATTGAGCATAGGAATATCATTTTTATAAAAAACAAAAACGAACCTTGCACTAGGAGCTCGTCTGGGGACTTCAGGTTCAAACTCAACAGGCAAGCCAAGGAAGCCATGGAAACGATCAAAGGTGACATGAGCTACATGTCTAACATCTGAAGGGACACCAATCTCCATTGAACAAAGATCTTCTTCTCCCACACACCCACCAATCACAGACCTTCTTATTGCAGAGACAAGAATCTCCAATGCAGATGAAAGCTCGAATCTTTCTTCCTCTTTCTCGCTTCTCTCTTCTTCCTCTTCCTCTTCACGATAAATGTTAAAAAGAGAATGTGGGTCTACTCTGTTAACATCATTGCCTCCACATGATGTAGAAGAGGAGGAGCTTGAAGGTGAAGGGAGATGACATGATTGGATCGTTTTGAGTACTCTCGCCATCTTTAGTCAAAGGATAATCCTATAAAAATCAAATCTTGGAGTGATGGGTACTCTCAGGGGGAAGAACAGTGATGGATGTCAAAATCAAAGGTTAATAAAGAAACAATCTTTAAAGGGAAATTTTCAGACAAAACCTAAAAACAGGGATTAGTAATGGGTAATTAATGATGCTGTTGGGAAATAATGTGGAAGCTTAAAAAAATTAAAACTTTTGGGGTGCTAAGCGACGCGTAGAGTTGAATTGAAGAAAGTTTTTTTTTAGTTGGTGGGTTGTAATTATCACTTCAATCTTTCTTCCTTGCTTCATAGAGGAGAGAGAGAGAGATAGAAACTGGTGAAGTTAGGTGAGAGAAGTTGAAGAAGGCTAACGAGGAAGATGAAGGTTGTAGCTGTCTTTTTAAGCATCGCTTTATTTCCCCTCTTTGTTATAATGCTGTGACTTTTTGTTTTTATGTGAAATAACAAAGTTACAGCTAACTATCTTCCATCTGAATCAGTTGAGAATGGGAATTGATTAAAAAAGGAATCAATTGGGAACAAATAGTAAAAGAGTTATCTAGGAGACTAGGACCAGTCTCATGTATTTGGTAATCTATGCAACAACCAATGCCTCTATTATATTCAATACTAAAATTGATTATTGTTGTTGTTGATTGGTAAATGTGTAATCAGATATTGAAGAAATGAAATAGCATGGTGAAGTTACTTGGAAGTTTGCAATTATCCACGAGTGTTGTATCAAGATAATCTATGTTTTCGAAAGAACTACTTTGTTACCGTTATAAGAAGGGGAGCAATCTCTAAGACTTATACCTCTTACCCATAATTAAAGAGAAAGGTGTAAAAGAAAAAGGGAAAGAATAGTGAAGTTGGTGTAAGTTCTTTTTGGATTAGTTGTAGTAGATCCAAAGTGTTTTAAAATGATGTTTTGTTACATGATGAGCTGGAGATTCCCCAACCAAGGATATACATCAATTTTACTTTTGGAACTAAATGCTAAAACAAAAACACATCAAAATTGTAAGTGACTTCCACAAAACGTTTTAAAATTTTCTAAACAATACACAAATACAAAACCTACTTTCTACCAATAAAGCACATCTACTTATAGACGGACCCTTTTGCAGTAGAATTGTAGAAGATGTGTATAATAAGTTAATAACTCAAGGTAGCTTCAAAACACCTCCCACATGCCGAAAATTCCGTTGTATGCTACGTGTTGTTGTATGATTTCATTATCATTTGCCTTACAAGTTACAACAAGGCTTCGTGGGAGCACATGCCTTCATTCATTCCTTCCACTTTCACGGTGTTTTATTGGAGATGTTGTATCAATTTCATTCTCATTTGCTTTACAACAAGGCTTCGTGTTGTTACACATGCCTTACCTTCCACTTTCACGGCTCCTTACTTCTTTTTTCGCCTTTCCTTTTTTTCCTTCTTTCTTTTTCTGTTCTTTATTCATAAAAAAAACCATCTTTTGATAAAACAAAGGGGCCAACGGGCATAATCATTTTCTCACTACAGAAGAAGTGGGAAGAAGAAAAGTTTTAAGTAATAAAGCAAAACGCAATGACCGTTGGAGCTCATTTACTCAAAATTCAAATCCAAATCCCCACATCAAAAGGCTTTTGCTTTATGTGAAGCTTGGCCCAATCAAAAATAGATTTGTTCCCATGGCTGCTTTGTTAGTTCTCGGTCTGTAGAAAGTTGTAGCAATGCTTACAAAAATCTTTAATCGAAATCCAAGTCACCACATCAAAAGGCTTTTGATTTATGTTAGACTAGGCCCAATCAAAATTAGTTTTTCTTCTTTCCACGTCTGCTTTGTTAGTTTTTTCTTTGTAGAAAAGTTGTAGCAATGCTTGCAAAAATATGTACTTGTCCGACCTAGCGAGAGCCAATTTAATCTGGCACAATTCACAACTGAAAAGGAGTTATTCACACACAATAACAGTAATCAGATTGGCTCATAACTGGTTCATAGAAATATTCGGAACAAAGAAGAGGAA
Source organism: Sinapis alba (assembly GCA_012274485.2). Classification (NCBI taxonomy): domain Eukaryota; kingdom Viridiplantae; phylum Streptophyta; class Magnoliopsida; order Brassicales; family Brassicaceae; genus Sinapis; species Sinapis alba. The sequence goes on along the minus strand of MU105687.1, from coordinate 36,880 downwards.
AAATTAATCATAGAAAACTTCTTCATGATCCTCGATTCATGCTGATAGATAGTCTACTAATACAGAGAGTAAATTCAAAGTAAAAAATACAGACACAAGTGGTGTGGAAAAGTAATAAAAAAGCTCTAAGATCTTCCAACTGGTTCAAGAGCTTCAACAGTGACAATGCTGTTTCCTCTTATCACCTGCGTCAACCAAATATGGAAATACAACAATTATACAAACGAGATTAAATGACTAAAGAGAGATTATTATGAAGGGGGGGGGGGGGGGGGGGGGGTTTGGAGAAGAGAAAGAGAAACGTACCACCATGCCAATGTCAGTTTTGTCATCACCGTTAACTTCAAGAGTGTTATCGACAACAAGATTCATGAACTGGTCAAACCCACGCAGAGTTCCAACTACCATTCTGTTGGCATTAAGCTTAACTACATTCAGAGACAAAAAAAAAACAAAATGAGACAAGAGCTTACTTTCTCCAACTAAAATTCTAAATAACAAAAGTCGAAACAAAACTATTAGCAACCGAGACAAAACATATAGTAGCCTAATGAGACTGTCCTATGAATGATACATTACCAACAGGTTCACTTAACATAAGTTTAATCCATACACAAAACCACCACGTAAGCCATACATATATAGCTTTTAATTTCAGCGAGAGACTAAGAGTGAAATTGAAACGCTCTAAAAGAGTGAACTTTGAAGAAGAAATCGAACTTACTTTGGAGCTTCTTGTCCATGTACCTGCATCATCACATCAAACCCACCAAGTTTAAAATCAGAAACACGAAGAAGAAGAAGTTGGAAGCTGGATCAAACCAAACCAAATAGAAGAGTTGTAAAATCAAAAGTAGTGAAGAGAAACTTACTTCTTGAGATCCGGAGGCTGGCCTGATCGACTCATACTTGCAGAATCGGAGAAGACGGAGACGAAGACGGAGACGGAGACGGAGAGAGATTAGGGTTTTCTCTCAGAGCTCCGAAGTATCTCTTCACTCAATTCGATTGCAGAGAGAATATAGATGAAAAGATCCGATGGCGGTATCTTCTACAGCGTCGTTTTCAAAGCCCAATGTTATTGGTTCCAGGCCCAACAGCCTTTCATCTGACTAAAAAATTATAAGAAAATTGGGGTGTTCCGAGAATCGAACTCGGGACCTCTCGCACCCGAAGCGAGAATCATACCACTAGACCAAACACCCTCACTGCCCAAATGGAGATTTTAAGCAGCCAAATTTGTTAATATCAATCTCATAAACTTAAAGGGTAGTTACAGAATTGGTCTTAATTTCGATTATTCATAATCTTCTATCAGGCTTAACATTTCTTTTATGAACATTAAGCTTCATAAAAATCAAGAAGTAGGTTTACATAGACTATAATATAAATTATCAAACTGGCATTCGAAGAAGCTGTTGGAAGTAAAAATAAAGCAAGAAAACAGAAAATGCAAAAAAAAAAGCGATAACAAATAACACAAGGTCACTTTTTTCTCATTCCCAAACTTGAAATGCAAAAGTTTACAATGTTGAAGAAAGATGCATACGCTTATAATGTTTTCGAAGTAACTTGAAAGACAAAACTAACTTCAATGTGTGTACCCAAGAAACTACACGAGTCAAGTGCACAACAACAACTGAACGAGGATGAGGCTCATTGGCCAATCAAAGTCTTCTTCCTCTTCGTCCACTCTTTCTACGTGTACTGTCGGTGGGAATTGGAGTCACATCCTCTGCAATTACATCCAATAACACGATTCCTCTCAACCACAACGAACAATTGTGTGGAGATAATCAAAAGGACAAGAGAGAGATTTACTTACCAATACGACCAATCTTCATCCCAGAACGAGCAAGGGCTCTGAGAGCAGACTGAGCACCAGGGCCTGGAGTCTTGGTTTTGTTTCCTCCGGTTGCACGGAGCTTCACGTGCATGGCTGTGATGCCAAGCTCCTATCAGATATGGCATAAGAAGTTATTTATTATTAGTAAGATACTAAGATAAGGAACATATTATCTTGATAGCATTAAGAAGAAGCATGAATCCTAAACAGTTCCTGACCTTGCATCTTTGAGCAACATCTTGAGCAGCAAGCATAGCAGCATAAGGAGATGACTCGTCACGGTCAGCCTTCACCTTCATCCCACCTGCCAAAAACAAATAAATATTTGAGAATTTAACTCGCATAGACATACTAATGCCCCAAATAAAAAAGGACTTCTAAACAAACTAAGTGAGATTTAGTTGTTACACTAAGGAACTTATTCAAAAAAAACTAAACAGGAACAACAACTAAGAGAACATACGTACCTGTGATACGGACGAGTGTTTCTCTTCCCGACAGATCAGTAACATGCTGCAATAAAATTTAACAACAATGTCATGAATCAACAACATGCATAGAATTATCATACACTATGGGAAGGCGAAGCTTACAATGAAAGTGTCATTGAAAGAAGCAAAGATGTGAACAACACCGAACACTTGCTCTCCGTCACGAACAGCTGGTCCTAGAGTCACGGTTTCCTCCTTTGGCTCTCTCGTCTTTCTCCTCGACTATAAAACACAACAACAAATTGTTCACTGGTCGGTACACAAACACAATCACATCTACTCTAACAAAACCATACACACCACACTATTGATCAGACAAGACTAACGCACAACTCGGATGGTAAGAACATTAGAACGGAGACAAACCTATGTGAAATCTACGAAATGGAGAGTTCGATTCCTAACAGATTAACGAAAACGAACATACATGTGCTGGAGAGAAAGAGCTTTTACCATGTTCACCGATGGATGAGAAGAGATGAAATGCCTATGGCTTTTTGGGTGATGCTCGTTCTCTGGAAGCTGGCAGTGGAAAAAACACAATCGGCTGCTACAAGTGCCCTTTATACTAGGGTTACATCAAAGACCCTATGTCAATTGACGTAATTACCCTCAACACTACGTCGTCGTTTTGTCATGGTATTGAGTGACCACCACAGTGATCTTTCCTTGACAATTTGCAACAGTGTTTGTAAAGAAACCATTGTCTTAAAAGTTGATTTATTATTTAGTGAACGAACAACGTTGATACTTGATACAAATTTAGTGAAGAACAAATATACTTTCTACATATTATATCATCAAGAATTCCACTTCGAATAATCATATAAGACCAAAACGATTCCAATACAGAAATTCACTAGCATTCTCAACAGAAAAGGAAAGACATTTTTACACATAAGAAAAAGATCAGAGATAGATCTATTAAGCACATTGCAGAGTTTCGTTCAAGTCTTCTTCAAGGAGCAGGCAGAAGAATACAAAACAGACTTGGCTGGTGAAATCAGAGCAACAGCACATCTTTCAGCTTTCGAATACTTCTTGAACACAGCGCGCAGCTTGCTCTCCCCAACTCTCGAGTGAATGTAAGCTAACAGCTTCGAGCAGTCCCTGAAAGTTACATACAAACAAATCAGTACATGATGATGATGATGATGGACTAAGCTTAATAGAGAGAAGAAGTAAACAAGATCACTAACATGAGCTCATCTTCAGAGTAGCCAGTGTGGAATCTGAGAGTATCAGTCCATGCTGGGGTCTTGTTCAAGCAGCATCTCGCGGTGTAGACTGCTGAAGCAGCCAGCACAGAAGGGCAGAACTTTAAAGTGTCGTAGTGCATCAGACCCAACTCAGCTAAGAAGTGAACCATGTTCTCCATTTCAGGGTCAGGAACCGCAGCTTTGATGAACCTCGCGAGGAACACATACTGTGTTGGAACTGTCAGGTACCACTCCAGACTTCCCAAAATGGTTTTCTCCATCACTAGAATCTGCTTGCTGTTGTAGGAGTTGTCTGTGACATATACCAAATCATTGACCTGTTCACACCACAGTCAGAACCCATGATCAGCAGCTCTAATTGATAATAATCTTGTTAACATTATGATATACATACCTGAGGAGGCCAGATCTCTTCGTATTTGGAGGCAATGAGCAAAGCACTAACACCAAGAAGCTGTAACTCTCTTCTCGGAACAGTTTTAAGAGACAGGAAACGATCAATTATGCTGATGGTGAGGTAAAGCGTCTCAGGGGACAGATCAAACTTGACATGAACGTCTACAAGCCAGTCTATAAGAATTGATCTCATCTTCTCATTAATCTCAGGCTGTGTCTGCATATACATCTGAGGCTTGCTCTCATTCTGCAACAGAGAAGGAAACATTCACAAAACTTACCCATAAGCATGTTGGGATAAAAGGGTCTTACCTCAACCTCTTTGTAGAAAGCGTACATGTCCTCGACATACTCCACCGCAGCAAGGTCATTGTCTTTGTCCGCAGAATCAATATCAAGAGTCTTGGAAGCAGCAGCCTAGTCAAGTTCAAGTATGTAATGTAACCAATCAATCACAAAAGCATATATTCAAATGTATATTTTGAAAAAAAATCAAAGAAACTCAAACCTTGCTTCGAGCATTGAGAACGGAAGAGTAAGTAACTTTCTTCTTGGACGAAGCAGCAGCAGCATCTTGTTTAGCTTTAGCAACCTCGTTTGTATCGGGACTGATCACAATCACTTCATGAGGAGGAGGCTTAACAACAACAGCTCCTCTTGCTTTCTTTTGAACAGCTTCTGGTTTCTTGTGTATAACCTGAGCCTTGACCACATTGATTTGCTGTTGTTTAGTAAGACACATCAGATTCATGAATCATAGGGTTGTCTCTATATAAAACAAGATTTGAAAAGAAGAAAACCTTTTTGGTCGCGTTTTCTAGTAACTGGGAACGGAAGTTACGGGTCAAGGGGCGATTAACCTTTCCTGCTTCTTCGACTCCGGGAAGAGAAGCGATGTTTCCGATGTCGCCAAGTGCGCGACGGTTCTTTTCTTCCGCCACGGGATCACCTCCTGTTTTATTCAAAAAAAAGAGAAGATAATTATTATGATGAATCTATAGGGTAAAAGGGGATTAGATTGATGATGAGTGGAACAAACCTCGAACTTGTTGAGGAATAACTCTTCTCGTCGCCATAATCGTCGTTTTTTTTTTCCAAGTTATGTTTTTCGTAAAACCCTAGTTTCTTTCTTTCTTTCTTTCTTTTTGTTTGTTTGATTATTCGATGTAGAGGAAGAAGATTGAGAAGGAGATTGAGAAGGAGATTGAGAATGCTTCTTATGGGAGAAGAGAGGAGACGAGACGCTCTAAAGCGAAATTCTCCAACGGTCAAATTTTTAATGGTTTGGATTTTTAGCCGTTAGATGAGGAAACTTAGAATCCGACGGTGGATGAAGGAAATTGTTAAAGATTCCTTCTTAAAATGTGTTTCTGTGGTATTAAATTATTTTATTCTATGAAAATCTATTCTATAACTGGATATAATATATATATATATATATATATATATATATATATTCTTATAATTTCGGACAGCAATTTCTTTATTTTCCTTGTTCTTTTTAGTAGTATTCCTTCGAATACCATTACAGTAAATGTGGTTAATATTGGTAAAGTTTTATTTTCCACTAATACGAGGTTATATGTCTTTTTTTTGAGGTTATCTGTCTTAATTGGCATTAAGTGGAAATTTTATTCTATAGTTTGGTTTTATAGTTTCCGTCAGCATTTTTTTTTCTTGTTTCTTAATAGCAATAAACAGCCCTTATTTACCATAATACTGCATTTATATTTTGTAACTGAATGCTTTTCAGATTTATGTTAATCATCATTATGTCTAGTGTTTTGCTTGATTCTATTTTCTCTTATAATTTTTTTCTTTTTTATAGTGGATAGTTTGATCCTAATTTGGTACTATCATATAGCGGACTGGGCCAAGTAAGTCCAAAGATTGTTTTAAGTCCTAAATACATGTTCAATTAATCAAATTCTATTTCTTCTGTTATGGGCCAATTCTCCATCTAAAATAAATACTGGACCAAATAAATATTTTTTTGTCGTACGCGGATATTTATTTACCAGTAAATTCGTTACCTCATTTTATATCATTGGTTAAATGTGTTTATTTGTTGTAACGTTAATCATCATCTTTATATCAAATCTCTGTATCATTCGATTAAATCGTTTTAATTGTTGAGAGAGAACACATTAGTCGTTTATCCAATCAAAATGGTTAATATTTATCTATAATTTATATCTCCACAAAATTTACAGTGGTTTCTACAAAATCACATTAACCGGACTGATGCTTTTTCTCATCATGTGGAAAATACCCTAAAGACGTTTTTTAAAACAATTACCATCACCATCAGCCATTTGACAAAAACAAAAACACAACAGGATTAAAAACAAAAACTGATGGCAAAAAAAAAAGCTTGGATTTAGTTTGGAGGAATGGCAATGTCAGAAAAAATGCCAAATAGAGTTTTTGAGCTCATAATGAAACCATTCGCACATCTAATTGAATCATCATTCACAAACCATTCCTCCAGTTTCCAGTAAGAATCTAAATACAATAAAAAACAAAAAATAAAGATGACGGCGAAGTCAGATTAATAATTGCCAAATTAAGTTTTTAAGCTCAACATGGAGAAACTCCATTCGCACATCTAATTGAATCATCATCCTCGCCGTATTCAGAATCAAACAGAAGAAGAAGAAGAAAAAAACACCAAACGATTCAAAAATATTACGACCAAATGAATTGGAAAACCCTAAAGATGAAACCTAGATGACGGCTGGACCCTTTGTGAAATTATGCTTCTACTGAAATTATGTTTGGTTCTATATATAGGGAGAGAGTCCTACTGAAATTATGCTTCTACTATAATTATGTTTGGCCCATGGGCCGTTTTTGGATCGAGTAAAAAGTGTTCTCATTCGCAAAAGTAAACAGGCCTTTTTGACTTTGGTTACAGAGCATTGTAATTGGGCATGCGACTTTGGTTAACTGAACCGGTTTGTCCGGGACATGATTACTTTTGATAGTCATTGCCATGTCTGGGAGTCTGGGACTGAAAGGTTGTGAGTTACGGAGATCGACTTGCCGGTGCCTGTAAAGTGACGAAGGTGGGAGAAAAGATAAAGTGGGTACTGTGGAAGATCTATTCTTTAGCTTCCTAGAACTTAAGTATTGTATCAACATCCACTTTTAAGAACTACCACATCTTTTAATATAACTCTTCATATTTACTTTAATTACATTTATTCTCACTTTGTAAAGAGATAAAGATACATTTATGATTTTAGGGTTAATTAATTTATACTTAAAGTTTAGATTTGAGAAGTGATATTTTAAAAAGTGAAATTTATGATTTTAAAATATATATAAATAAATACTTATTTTTTTAAAAACAATTATCCACACTTTTTGAAGAGGTAAATAAACACTTATGACTTTAGTTAATCTAGATTTATGATTTAGATTTGAGGGGTAGAATTTTGGAAGATGGGTTATGATTTCAATAAATAAATATTTATTTTTAAAAAATAAAAAGTAAAATAGTTTCAAAAAAAAAAAAAATTTTGAAAAAATTGAAAAAAAAAAAAAGGGAAGAAAATATTTTATAAAAAAATTGAATTTTAAAACATCGAAAACTACAAAAACTTATCCATTATTTATTTAAATAATTACTTATATTTATATATTTATAAATCAAGAGTATAAAGTCATTATGACTCTTTAGTGAAGAAAGTATTTATGAACGTTGGTAAGCTCTCGGCAATGTTTGGTTTCTTAGCAAAATTGCTTCTTACTCGGGACATCCCTGTCTTGTTATTGAGATTTAGGACACCTGGTTGCTAAAAATGAGGATGAGTATGTGCAGTTATCTATTGATCTAGCTTCTGATGTGACCGCTCTTTCAAAACTGAGAATACTCTCTCCGGGATCCAATGGCTGGATCCCCTGTTTGTAATGGTCCGTCCTTTGCTGTTGCTCTTGAATCCGCATACCGGAATATGTGGAGAATGGAAATGCTGCAAAGAGAGGTCAGAGAAGATCCGTTAATCTCAAATGACTTGGGAATCATTAAGACTCAACGTTACTGGAGAAGCCACTCCTCTCAAGGCCAATGGTTCTGCTCCTGTACCTTCTACTTTACCAACGCAATCCTCGCAGCTTTCAAGAGAATGGAGTCCATTAGTTAAAGTCAAAGAGATCAGTCCATATGGGTGAAGACTGAAAGAGAGTCAGTCCATGAGATCTTCATGCCTTTTTACTTCCAAGACTTTAGGAACTAGACTTGTAGATTACTGCTTGTGTAGTAAAAGGAGTTTTGTAAAATCACTCTTTTTTTTTTTTTTTTTTGGTTCTCTTATCTAGTCTTAGTGTAGCTTTATAACGATTCTTTGTAAGTTAGGTGGAAGTGGATTTGGAGTTTTTGTCTTATTTGAGAGATAAAGTTATTGAATCAGATAGGGTTTAAGGCTTTTTAGGTTGTTTGTTTTCATGTGTTAGGTAATGAGCCATATGATAGTAAATATACTTTTATAGCCAAAGCTATCTGTTAAGTTTGAAAAATCATGCATAGTAGTTGCCACATTGACATAACTGAAGATCATAAATTATTAAAACAACAGTATATTCAGTCAAAAGTCTACAAACTTTTGACTTGTATTATTATATATACCTAAGCTTGCCAACTCCATATCTCTCTAATTAATAAGTGTATAGAGAGTAGGAAGCAAGCAACTACTCTTGAATCCCCACTTCGTCTGCTCCATTGATTCCCACCAAAACCATATTAAGTACTATAAAAAAAGCACTAAGCTCTTTACTTCTATTCATCACCAAACCATCAAACTGTCTACTGATTCTCCTCTTTAAGAAAGATGAAGAACGAAGCTACTACCATCATTGATGTCCCTGCGGAATCCAGCTCAGCCATGAAAGGATCAGCTCCTTTAATCGGTGTGGCAAGAGACCACACTACTAGTGGCTCAGGTGGATACAAGAGAGGTCTCTCAATCTTCGACTTCCTCCTACGTTTAGCTGCCATTATTGCAGCATCAGTGGCCGCTGGAACGATGTTTACAAGCGACGAGACACTTCCCTTCTTTACACAGTTCTTACAGTTCGAAGCTGGCTACGACGATCTACCAACTTTCCAGTTAAGAGATTCACTGATGTGTTATATTGTTTACCTTGTGACGCAAGTCAACTAATTATTTCATATTGTTTTTTCAGGTTCTTTGTGATTGCCATGTCCATGATCTCAGGATATCTCGTCCTATCTCTTCCTTTCTCCGTCGTGACTATCGTTCGCCCTCTTGCCACAGCCCCAAGACTCCTCTTGCTCGTTCTAGACACTGTACATACTCAAACCTATATATAACCAATATTGCTAAGCCTCTAATGACTTACTAATACCTTAAAGTTTATGTATGATGAAATCAGGCGGCAATGGCGTTTAACATGGCGGCTGCATCATCTGCAGCGGCGATAGCGTATCTAGCACACAATGGGAACCAGAACACGAACTGGCTCCCCATTTGCCAACAGTTTGAAGACTTCTGTCAGAAAACCAGCGGAGCTGTGGTCTCCTCTTTTGTCTCCGTAGTCTTCTTCATCATCCTTGTCGTCATCTCAGGTGTCGCTCTCAAGAGACACTAGTCAAAAACTCTTACAAATATGTGTTCATTATTGTTCTGTTCTGCCTTGTGTATATGTTGTATTTATATTCTTCTAAAGAAAAATGAAAGTGTGATTGTAGCCCTGCTTTCTTGTGAAAGAAAAAACGAAATGATTTTCTCAAATTTCATCTTCTTTTTGTGAAATGAAAGTGTGATTGTAGCTCTGCTTTTGTGAAAGAAAAAGAAAAAACTATTATTACTCTGTGTTTGTCCAATCACTTAGTCTATATTACTATTTGGTTCTTTTGTTGCAACAAGGAGATGATGAAATGCAATAAGGTCCAGACATTTTCCAGTATACCGCGGATAAAGGTTTCAGGAATTCTAATGACTGATTTGGTATCAGTATTCTAATGCCTATATGAAACAGTATCTATTTTCATTTAGTTTGGTAATTCATTGACAATAGCTGCGCATAGAGAACCTCATTCCATGTGCCCGGTACACCAGGTAAGCACCAGTGACTGCAATCTTGAGGAGCATTTTCAGGAACATCCGGACCACAATAACGTGAAGGATGAGCATCTTTCCTGAACTCACTCAGATATGTAATGTTCATAAACTTAACTATGTTCATATCTCATTTCTTGCACTACTTTAGAGATATAACTGTTTGTGGACAGGGTCAGTTTCCATCTTCGTTCATATTAATCTCTGGCTCTGTCTCTGCATCACATAAACCACCCTAGTTCCATGTCCCATTCATACAACACTCAAAAGAAAACACTTAATTAATAAAACCAATTTTAGAGACTCTTGGCTGATTCTCCCTCTCTTGGATTTTTGTGTGAAACATGCCTATAATGCACAGGAGAAAGGCTTCTGAAGAAGATATAACTACTCTTGGGGTCTAGTTTCTCTAAAACCCATGACTTCCATGTCTTTAAAGACTTCTCAAACCCCTCCATTACACTCATGTCTTGTTTAACTTGCCTCCCTCCTGAAAATAGACACCCTGCACCACCACCAACAACAAAACTCCGGTCAGGAGTGTACTCATCGATTACATTTGTCTTGATGATCATCCATGTCGGCATAAGAATAAGATTTGATATCTCTTCTTTGACGTGAAATTTGTGTATATGCGATCTTCTTTTACCAAAGTATTAATAAATAATATATGTTTCGGAAACGCAATAAATACGTAATTCATCCATATGATACACACAAATATCAATAGATGCATACTACAAAATCAATTAGAGTAGTAATAAACAACTAAACGTTTCCTCACATGCTCGCTTCTACATGTGTAAGGTCTTGATGACTTTTTTTTTTTTTTGTCAACATCTTGATGACTTTCAGTTTCCCAATATATTTAAACTATTATTTCTTTCATCTGAACGATATTTAAAACTATTTATACTTATTCATCAATTTGATGAGTTTCTCCCTACTTCTGATTCAAAGCGGGTCGCTTTACAGTTTCTGTCCTTATAAAATACAAAAGCAATGTTACATAATGTTGAAGTATCCATACATGATAGCGCATGCTGCTTTTTGCTTTAAATTCTTTAAAAAAATATAATTAAAATCAATAGCAAATCACTATTTTTAGAGTATTACTAGAAATAAAGAAACAATTTGAGATTGGAGAATCAAGCTATTTATTACCATACTAAAAAGAGAATCTTTCATACAGGGCAAGTCTATGAAGACTTAGACTATGATTAATGGTAACTCTTAAGGGGGTTCTTAAGGGGTGGGACCCACTTTTTTTTAAAAACCACCCCTTAAAACTCTTCCCTAAGAACCCAACTCTTACACTATTCACGGGCCCCACTGACATATGGCGGCCCGTGATTGGATAACTTTCTTTTTTTTAAAAAAAAAAAAATCTGACAAAAAAAACAAAAAAAAAAAGAAGTTAAGAGCCTTTTTTGGGCTCTTAGCATTAATCATGCTCTTACCTTTACAACATGTGCAATGGATTTGAGCCTTTGACTAATTTATGGATATATGATTATATATTTTTCCTTTTTTAATTTACTATCTTGCGTTGCTCAAATTTTTTTTTTACTATGTTCCTAGTGTAGAGATATCTCTCTGGTAGAATAAAAAACACGAATTATAAACAAAGAAGTGTGTTAATTATAAACACGAACCACAAAATATAGAACACCAAAGTCCTGATCGGTTCGTTTGCGTTTACATTTGCAATTGCGTTAACATTATATATTATATTCTCCGTTTTTATATATTAAAAAAATGAAATATATTTATGTTTTTATTAATCATTTGATCAATAGAATATGAGATAAATAAAATATTTGTAAGATCAATATTATTTGTAGTTAATATTAAACTGAAAATAAGTATAATATGTATTAAAATTTTAAAATGATATTTTTATTTAATAAAAAACTAAAATGACATTTATAAGGAAGAGAGGGAGTAACTATAAAAAATAGCAACGTAAACGCAAAGAAACAATTGGGACCATAACTCGGTTTGTCAGAATATATTGTAGAAATGATTCAGATATTCCTTCGACACTTTCTCTGCAATGCAAAAGAAAAAAAACACAGTAGAGAATCAAAAGTAGAGTAATATAGAATAAAATGGTCTTTAGGTTTTGCTTTGGACCAGATAGAAAAGGCTTTATAAGTTGTAACACAACATACATTTTCTATACACATGCTATGCCCTCTTCTTTAGTCATTTAATTTGTTAGGGCCACACTTTTTTCTTCTTGTAATCTCATCACATGAATCACAACATTTCCCAAATCATCTTTCATCATCATTGATTCGCTATACATGCACATATACATGATTCAAGCTCTGAAATGACTTTTTGCAAGCTTCATTGTTTATCTCAGATTCTCAGGCATCAAATAATACACAGTTTTTTAACTCTCTGCCTCAAATGTTGCCTCAAATGTTGAAAAGAAAATTATACTCTTTTTCAAATTGGTTAAATAGTAAATAACTAAATACATAATAATGAAGTTATACTGATATTAAGTTCAAAAAAAGAAGAAGTTATACTGATATTAATTGTCCTCCTTTTTGGTGTTTTCTCTATGACAATTGAGCCAAGTATGGACTCATAATCTAAAGTCAAAATCTAAAAGATTGTCACTTCTTTTCAAATATCATCAACCTCGTCCATCTCCTACCTGTTCCATTGCTTCCCCAACAAATGAAATATTCTGTTTCACAAAACCAACACGCAACTATTGTTAATTTGTTATTATTATCACTTTATCTTCTGCATAAAAAAATCATGCTAGGCTACAGAAAAAAAAAAATACTAACTAAAGTCATGTCAGGCTACAAAACTATCATCAACAAATTAGCCATGTGCGTTTACATTCAATTGCAGTATTAATCTTCCTGATTCCTTCTTTATACATTATTTATTAAACAAAAGCTCTTTCAGGTCTATTTAAAAAATTACTAACTTCATATGTCTCATCTCGAGAAACAGCCACGACATCTGTTTAAGTACTACTTAATTATTGGGCATAGTAGCATAGACATACTTGACGTAAGCAAATTGAATATGACAGAATGAAAAAAAAAATTACCAGGGGATGAGGAGTTGAGTAATAGTAAAACTGTTGGCCATTGTAGCCGTCGGGACACGGGGGTGGCTCGACAACGTCACCTTGACACTCCAGGTTAACTCCAAATAGCCTCACCGTCCTCGAGCTCCCTGTAACCACCGTCGGTGTCTCAGCGACGGTGCCTACAATTTTCCACCGTCACGACACGTGCCCGTCTTTTAGTTACATATATTTTTAATGATTAATTAGAGGAGTAAATAACGAGCACGTTAGTCTAAGTTGATTGGACGGTTCTCCTTAGTTTACAACTTGGGAAGATTATTCAAATTGCCAGGGTTTTATTTTCTTGTCCAGAAATCAGAATCAAAATGACATATGACGAAAAAACAAAGAGATACTATATATCTATTACAAATCAAAATGACATATGACGAAAAAACAAAGAGATACTATATATCTATTACAAAATGCTATACAGGTTGTTATGTTTATCGAGTGTCTCTTAGATCGGGTCTGTTAACGAAATTTAAGAGAAAGTTTTTTAGTTTTTAACTAAGATATTTAAGAGACGTTTCTTAATTTTTTTAGTTAAAAACTAAAAAAACGTCTCTTAAATCCCGCTAAGAGACCCGACCTAAGAGACACTCAATAAATATGCTTTTATTTTGCATATACATAAACATGCAACTAAAATAATTATCACATATTTTAGGATAAAATAAAGGACAATTTTCTCAAATAGTCATTTTTAATTTTTTGTCATAAAAATAACTTTCAAAAAATAAAATGACCCAGATAATTTTTTAAAAATTTTGAATATATATATTTCTTTTTTGAAATTTGAAATTTCATCCCCAAACCCACATTTTAACTCTAAACTTAAGTCTACATTAGTTAATCCTAAAAGTATAAATGCATATAAATACATTTTTTAGTTTTTAATAAAACTTATTTTCGTCATTTTATTCCTTAAGAACTATTTTTATAAAAAACAAATTAAAAAAAATTTCTAAAATAAAATAACTACTAGCGATTTAAATTCCGAATTCCGACAATTTTTATAAGAAAATAGAATATCCACCAGCTAAAAATGGTGAATCTCAGTCTAAAATATGGTTAAGGTAATCTAAAACACCAAGCATAAAATAATAACCTATATTATAAAAAATGTACGAACGTATATATTTTGGTGAAAAGAAAAGACATTATCTATGACACATATATTTAAAAACAGAAAGTGTATATATATATATATATATCTGACATATAGATAAGAAAAGAAAATAACAAAATAAATAGAGATAAAGAGATTTACCATAGTGTGAATACTCTTGGTGAATGTTAGGGTAAGAACTAGTTGACGCGTGTACTTGACGGTAAGGTGTAGTCAAGCCGTTGCTCCAGTACGCCGTCGTGTTAACTCTACCATCTTGAGACACGACGGAGACGGCGGAAGGGGAAGAAACCTCGCCGCGTTTTCGCCAACCAATGAAAACTCTATGGAGATCAAAACGGTGTCGCTGAAAGAAAACAACGTCCCCTGCGTGGAGGTGCTTGTCTTTCACGTACCTGCTCCATCCTTTGGTCAGCACGTAGCTTTGGCTACTGTTCCAATACGAGTATCTGAACTTCCAACACTTTCCTGACTCGTCCTCGAAGCTAAGAAGCATCCCTTTCTCCGCCGCCGCCACGTCATCGACTGCATTATTATTGAGAGGGAAGTGTTTCTCGGCGTGTTGTTTCGGTATGACTAAACGGTTTAGCTTTCCAACGTCGCTTGGTGTTAGTGATTTCTCGAACAGATATTCTCTATCAGCGACGGCGTCGTTTTGGTGATGGTGCAACGAGGGAGTGTTGTGGTGGATGTCTCTTGAGTAATGGTTGCCTGACATTTTCTTTACTTGGAGTGTGAGAGAGAGAGAGTAGAGAGGATGTGCAGAGGTTTGGTGGTGAAAGAGAGATGGGTAATGGTACTAATATAGTATTATACGAAGGTGAGAGGAAAAAACAAATTGTAACCACATTGTATTGGTTTAGCGGTTTTAACTAGAGAAGAAGTTACTATGTTGGTTCAGGTCAAAAATCGATTTTTCTTTACTGCGAAATTATTAGTTTTATATGTGGCTACGTGAATATAGACGTATTGTTTATGGTTCATTTGAATACTTAGAAAAGAATCTATTTGTAAATTGAATTTTCCACATGAAATTAGATCTGAATTTTTAATAAACCCGGATTTAATCATCTTTCAAGAAAAATAATAATAAATTGTAAAAATAGTAAAATGATGTGAAAACTCTGGGAACTATTTGATGTAGATGAAGAGGAGGAGGACACGACATCGATAGTACTTTTAAGGTTTTGCGTGATGATATTTCTTTTTAATCATTATTTTATTTTCCTTTTTCTTTGTTGTTGTTGTTGTTGTTGTGGTAGACTCGCAGTCCATGTATATCGAGTAAACATTTTTAAAATATAGCATTGGAATGCTCGTTTGATAAACCTCGTCGACATTGGATCCAAAGAGGTTCTATTGTTATTTACAGTACAAGAAAAATGGTTTTAAAGTTAAGTGTAGTTTTGTCTTACTGTAAATATTCTTCATATTTTATTATTTACTAGCAAATTCTTCATATTTTATTATTTACTAGCAAATTATAAAAGGGATACCACCAAGATTATTGTTATTGCGTTATTTTATGTTAAAGGACTTCCGTATCCACGTAATTATATAGATATGATCTGTTTGAGATCTACTATGAGTGAACAGATCGAAACTTATCTGCTTGTTAAACAAAAATCTATGACATCATTAACTAACAAGATCCCTAATAATGGACTCTCAAAGCAGATAAACCTCACTTATCACATAAATGTGTGGCTTGCATGAGTCAGACGATCCTTTTTCATGTGGAAATTAGAACACATATCTGATAATCGAGTCAGCATCAGTTCTAAACGATTAAAGTCCTCATAAATGGAAAAAAAATAATTTCAATATGTTTGTTATATAACGTCTGACATGAGAGGGACTGTAGATAAAAGAAAATCATTAAACCTTGATAACTTTATAAATAAGAACTCTCTTTATAATTGCCTATACAAAAAAGGCAAATGATAATTGGATGTAATCACTTTATGATTAGTTTACGGATACAAAGTGACTTAAAACTATTTTGGAATTCAGAATGTGACGCAAACATTACCAACTATGGAAAAAATTATATTTTGACATATTGTGTTTTTTTTTTGAAAGCTGACATACAGTGTTTCTTACGGCTGTCTATAAACGTAAAAGATAATATTTTGACAATTAAGTTTAGTTCTAAGCAGAAAAAGATAAATAAAAAATCACTTTCATATTATAAATGAATAGTATAACAGTATACAATGAATAGGGATCCAGCGGCTGAGAAGTGAGGTGGTACATAATAAGTAAAAAGTAAAAAAGTAAAAAGAAGGAACAGAAGATACTTACCCCTGACGCAAGTGAGAAGCTCAAGTTGTGGAGCATGTGCTTTGCCTTTCCGACACACCATCGCTAATCGCATGCATCTTCACTTCTACTTCATACCATCCCTTATGTTCCTTTCTCAGGGCATGATTAACCCAAGAACCCATGAGGGGTTTTTGGAAAGTGTTTTTTTAAAAAAAAAAAAATTAAAAAATGAACCACTTATAGACTGTCACATGTCAGTGGGGTCCGTAAACAGTGTAAAAAACCGTTAAGAACCGGTTCTTAATTAACAACTTTTAGAACCGGTTTTTACATTATTCATGAGACCCATCGCTTAAAAACCTCTCCTAAGAAACCATTTTAATCATGGTCTCATTCTCTCTCTCTTTATTTTTACAGTTTATTCTCTCTTTTCCTTTATTATAATCATTTTATAATCGAGAAGGATAAAGACTTAACAAATTATATTTGAAATCGACTTGACGTTGTGGCCATGTTTTCTTCTTTACAATACTGAGCAACCACCATCCTATAGTTTGATGCTAACTAATACTCCACATACTAGTGGTAAATGATAACCTAACATTTTCACCAAGATGGGAAATTGAGAATAGTGGGGAGCATTTTGATAACTGTTGAAAAAGTAGTAATTAAGACATGGAGTAATTTTGGCTCGTGTGACATAAAATTAATACAATATACATATGTTTCACATTACTAAAAGTTGATATATAAACAGTTTAGTAAAAAAAAAACTTAATGTATTGAAAAATAACCCAAAATTTGTAATAGAAAGTAAACTTATAAAGATTTTTTTACTTATTTTTTTACTTTAATAAATCATGGAAGTTTTGATAATAGTTTTTGGTGTTTGGGTCGAAATGTAAATAATATTATATTTGGATGTAAATTGTAGTTTATAACTGGAGTTGAATTATGACTTTGACTATTCATTTCAAAAATTAATTGACCATCAACTAGTAAACTAGTATTTGATATAACATTAATATTAATATCGAATCAGTACTACATTATTGTATATTACATCCATGCTGTAACTAATTTTGGTCTAAATGTCTGAGTATAATTTCTATCTTGTTTGACGATTGTGTAAATTCCTGTTATTATCTTAAGTCGTGAGTTTAATAAATAGTTAAGTGAAAATATATTGAGAAATTTTTTAGGATAGTTTTTTTTAGTTTATTTTTACAAAAATAGCTTTTAATGAAAAAATGACAAAATATTTTATTGCAGAAATAAATATACATTTATAACTGTAAAGTTAATTAATTTAAATTTAAAGTTTAAAGTTAAGAAGTAGAGTTTTAGAGGTAAATTTTCAGCTTTCTCGGCTTAACGACTCTTTCTTTGAACCTTTTGTTATGTATACTTCGCCTACTTCTTGTGCCGACTTCATATCGTGGACACTTTAATCGAAGAGAGCAAATGAGACTTTTCCGCCTTTGCAGAAGCAATAAATTAATCCCTTACCAATATTCTATTTCCACAATAGTGAAACAAATTTCAAAGTTTTATGAAATTTCAAATATTAAAAAATAAAAAATAAATTTTAAATTTTAAAAATAAAATAAATTATTTTAGTTATTTTCCTTTTTTAATTATTTATGTGATAAAAATTTTAAAAATATATTTGAAAGAATTGCTCAAATATATCTATATATATACACACTACATATCAAGCGTACTGAATTACGTCCGTGGTCCACTTCTATTTTATTTGTTGAGCTTTTACAGGTGTCGTTTATTTATCATATCGTTTGTAAATTATATGATCGTGATATAATTCTCACGTGCTTTCAGGCCTCTATCATTGGTGGTTCTTACACATTTCTATTTTTTTCTCTTAATTTCCGCTCAAAATTCCGGTAATATATGTTGAACAATAATCTCCTATAAAAACATATATGTTTCTCTCCACATAATTACATATACTAGACAAGATTTTTTTTTATATGCCTTATTGACAGATTCAGTCGATTCCGAGAGAAACATTTTTTTTTGGCTACATTCCGAGAGAAACATATTCAATGCTACATAACGAATAAGCTGTTATATTAGTTGATCCAAGTTTAAAATGCTTTTTAACTAATACCAAAAAATAGTTGAGTCGTTTGTTATCAAACTACTAGATAAATTGCATAGACCAAAGCTCAAACTCAAATTTTCATAACTGTGACTTTATCTCGAAGGAGATTCGAATACGAAAAGAGTATTGTTGTTCATATCTCATTTATCATTTGACCACAGTCATGCGGGTTACTAGACATAACTTGAGAACATGATATGAGTTCCCAATTTCCAATTCATGTTGAGTAAATTGTATAAATTTATAAAAGTATATCTCTTTGTTTTATATTATAAGTAGTTTTAGGAAGAAAAAAATTGTTTCAAAATATAAATAATTTTTATATTGTAATGCACTTTTTATATTTTACTAAATATTATGTGACCAATAAATAATATATGTTTTTTGATTGTTTGATCTAAATATATAAGAAAACCGTAAAACCTAATAATAATAATAATAATAATAATAATAATTTAAATAATTAATAAAATAAATAATAAATATTTAGAAATATTCTAAATATTTATCTACATCAATGAGTCTATTCGTGTTACGACATGTTATGAATATTCTTATAAACCCAAAATACTAGTAACTATTTTCTTTGATTAGATTAACGCGAAACTGAAAAAAACTTCTAACGAATGCGACGTCTCTTAGGTAGAAATCCGAATGCATGTATTATATTTTTGTTTTTAAGAATCAATTTCATCACTAGTATATTTTTCTTTCAATAATTTGTTAAAAAACTCTAAGTTAGAAATATTAATTTAGTTATTGAAAACAAAAAAAATTAGTCCAGGAAACGGAAGATATGATGTGTTTGGAAGTAATTTTTGGTGTACACATCATTAAAGGGTTATAGATAACAAAATAACTACTTTATTAATCATGTATAAGAATTACAAAAAATTGTAAATAATTACACTTTTCGGCAAGGGCTATTCTCTTAAATAGCCATTTTTTAAGTTTTTTTCACAAAAATAGCCCTAGAAAAATAAAATAACCAAAATAACATTTTTTATAAAAAAAAAATTCAATTTTTTTTTTTTTTTTTTTGAAATTTGAAACCCTATCCCCAAACCACCAATTTACTCTAAATCCTAAAGTCTAAATTAGTTAACCCTAAGGATATAAATGCATATTAATAAAAAATTAGCTTCTAAAAAAACTATTTTGGTCATTTTCTTCCTTAAAAGCTATTTTTGTGAAGAACAAACTAAAATGAACTATCTAAGGGAATTTCTATTTCGGCAATCATCTAAATTTTTATGAAGGCAACTATATACATTTTGCATCTAGTGAAATCGATAACTAAGCCAAACTATATACTACCGAAACTGAGGTAGTATACACTTTTCACCGTTATTTTAGAAGATTTCACTAATCGCCGATTGTAACCATATTACGTATATATATTATCAAACATTTGCAGCCATATTTATACTACCTCAGTTTGGCTTAGTCTTTAGCACATTTTGCATGTAGTGAAAATCGATAACTAAGCCAAACTCACGTATGTAAAGATAATATAATGGTCTCTTTAGCAGAAAGGAAAGGCACGAGAGGAGTCTGCCCATGTAGTTCGTGGAGGGTTCCTAAAATGATAAATCTGCACATTCTTTTTTTTTAATAAATATGTTCAAAACACGACAACATTATTTTGTTATTTTTAGTGTTGCGAGAAGATTCATGAAACTAGGGGTAAGTTGCGCTAGTTTTGCTTTTATGGTTATTAAGCTGAATAAGCCTTTATTATATCTATATCTGACATTTTCTCCATTCCCTAGTAAATTAAAACAACTATATATAATTAAAAAAAATCGTATAATTTTTGCTGTCGTAACATCAATCCTTGAATCATAATTTATCATAATAATAATACGACAAGACAAGATGTATTATCCGCATTATTATTTTTTCTGAAAATCATGTTGAAGCCAATGGTGTAGCTCCTGGATGACACAAATACGTCGGCACCAATCGAGATAACTAAGAATTTAGGGGCCAAGAATTTATGCTAGCTACCTCACGGGTGTTGGTCAGATGGTGCACGACGCTTCAATGTTTTTAAGAAACTTAGATTCAAATATGCCAATTTATATTTAAAAAACGGCTCTTATATCACACTAAAAACTTTATTTTGCAATAATTAAGGCTTCAGATTTATTTATGTGACTAGTCAATTGAACAATGGAATATGATTATGCATATAATTAAAATTTCATAAAACTAGTCAATTGGTTCTCGATTTGCAAAATATTCTTATTTTTTTTATATAAAATTATGCTAGCCATGACTACTCAATTTTTTTTTGAAACAATTATTCAAATATTTTGGTTGTTTGGAAGGATTAAGAACTACTATTAGACTAGTAACTTATGTTTTGAATGGTGACTAATAGAATAAAAAAATATTGTATTTTTTTAAAAAATTACCATTTATGAAAATAGTTTTTCTTTTTTCTTTTCTTTAAATTCATTTGTTTGTAAAAAATTATAAAATAATTTTTTAAAAAAAAAAAATTTGATAAAAAATCATCATTCCTGATTCTTAAAATTTTACTCCTATCCTTTGATTGTTACATGTTATACCTTTAGATTTTTTTTTTGAATATAGGCTTTGGTAACTTAGATTTACCGGTTAATTTTTATTTGTTTCCGGACTATGTATGTTTTTGTATGTATATGAACATGGAACTTATATATATAATCTCTGAATTTACTGCCAAATGTTAGTGATGTTTGGGAACGAAGATTAATTCATACTATATCTATTAAATTTTAACACATCGTAAAACATCGAAAAGATAAAGAATGATACAATGTGCCCTTTTGTATAATTTTAAAAATAAAGTACGTTATCAGCGGATATAATTATTAATCAGGAAAATTTATGAATGCAATATGGTAATAATATATTATAAGTAGATATTTACTGTGAAGATTAATAAACCTGGTAATAATATTTGTTTGCATACTTTACATTTAGGGGACCAAAGCTATTTGTTGTATTTTCTATGAACCAAAACTAAATGGCCGGAGGGAGAGGACCACACATTTCCTTTACATTTTTGTTTTTCTTATCAAAAGTATCTGCACTGTTCAGATGTATATAAACCCATGATATATATGCAGCCGATATCTTAAGACTTTTTTTTTTGAGAAAAGGCATTCAAATATCTTAAGACTTAGAACCGACAATTTCACGATTTATACATGGAAAAATCACAAGTAACTAATAAATTTGTGTAGAGAAGAAACACACACACATATATAGATTTAACTGAAAGATAATCAAAATTACAAAAATAGGAAACCAGTAATATGAAATCGTATTCACATAAGTTTTAAGGGATTTAGATTTAGATATATACAACTTTCTCTTTCTATAATTTTCTTGTCCATCTATGTTATGTATTTAAGTATTTAACTATTCAATATTTTGACTACACTCTCTACATTTATTTATCAACCACATTCATAATATTGATCTTGTTAAACAATCACGTACAATACAAAAAAAAGTCCCCAAACTACATATACACATGTATATATTACCTTCAAAATATATATTATCCAACTTAGAGGATAAGTTTGAGAATGTGGAATGGAGGAAGACACATGTATGTATTGCCTTCAAAATACTATTTGAATCTTTTACGTATAAGAAAATAAAACACAAAACGTTATTTGATATAAATAAAACAAAAAGGGACGGCTAAGTTTGGCGGTTAGGTTGAAAAAGATGGTAGGACAATGGAAACAATACATTTGCACGCCTCTTTCTCTCACTCTTTTCTTCAGAGTTCTTTTCATTGCATCAAAGATTCAGGTCCCAAAAAAAAAAAAGATTCAGGTCCCATTTCTTTTATATGTAAAGGCCCCATTTCAAATTTGAACCCCCACCTTCGCATATTCTTTTTCCTTGAGTTTTTCATAGTTATTAATATGTTATAATGTTGGAGATCCGTAACATTAAACCATTGTGACACTGAATTTCACTGCCTTCAAATTACTGACGAAGTATTAATGTAGCCATGATCACGTCTTTTCAGCATGAGCAATGAAACATTCGAACAATGTTTATACTTTTAAAATAGTTTGAGATGGTTTTGATGATAGTAAAAATATGGTATATAGAAAGCAAGGGAAACTCAATTTTGTTTTGTTTTACTGGTTCGTTTTCGTTTATAATTAGTGCAAGGGTTGAAAAAATATTTGTAAAGAAAACTGTATCTACTTTTGACTTCCAAATTATAAATATATATGTTAATAAAAAACTGTTATCGGATGTCACTTAGCCACAAAAAAAAAAAAAAAATCAAACTATTTTGTCAGAGAAATGATCTTTAATAAAGAAAAAGTGAATAAAAGATCAAACAATCGAAGTCTCTATATATACCTAAAATGATATAATTAGGATTAAAGATAGTCTAACTCCAGCTCTAAAACAAATTTGACTTATGGAACATCATTAGTGGACTAAATTCTTAGAAAAAAAAAAGTATAAATCCATATGGAAAAATATTCAACAATATTTTTGACATATGACAGCAGACAGATACTTTGAAATGAATTGTTGCGTTTTTTAATTCGCTAAATTAGAAAATAGTTTTTTGAGAAACAATTAGAAAATAGATATCTTTGTGGTTTTTTTCACGTGAGATAGTGAAATAAAATAAAATAATTAAGAGTGGGCTTTTAAATTGGGCCCACACTATGGCAGTAGCAGGATGAGAGAGAATTGGTCCCACAGCGCCCATGATCCCAAAATTTCCAAAGAAAATGGAGACAATTTCTGTGTTTATCCGAAAGCCACCCTCACGCTTTGGATTTATCTTCATTCGTATTTATTCATTTATGATATTTGTCTTTTTTATTTTTATCAACTTTTTATTGAAAAAGATAATAACTTAAATGATAAAATGAAAAGGTACAAAAATGAAGAAAATGCAATGCTTGAAAAAAGGAATCAAATGAAGATAATATCAGTTAAATGATGTCTTTGTAAGAAGGAAAAAAATAAATGAAAAGAGGAATACAATATCATTTTAAAACGAGAAAGACGAAGATAGTATGAGTTTAAACGTAAAACCGTTACACATCACCATAGTAGATGTTTAAAACATATTTATTGAGGGTCTGTTAGGACAGATTTTTTAGTGGGATTCAAGACACAATCTTTTAAGATTTAATTAAAAAAGTTAAGAGATGTCTTTTAAATAAGAGATTTAAGATTTAAGAGACGTTTGTTAACATTTTTAGTTAAAAGCCTAAAAATCGTTTCTTAAATTTCGCTAAGAAACTCATTGTAAAAGGATTGAAAATGTTCTTGTAATATATGTATGTATGTATGATAAAGCGCAAATTGATGAGGTTGGACAATAAACTTAAGCGTCTACAAGGTATTGGTGCAAATTTGTTTCGAAATATAAAATATTCTAACTGAAAAACCTAAACACATCTAATAGATATAGATTCATAACGATATAGTTTAATAAAATGAATAACCAACTAGTAAGGAAAATTTTATCCGAAGTTTAATCACTGCCATAGGTCTTGAGTTCTTTACTAGGCTTTGAGCTGGGCCTGAGTGACTAGTATATTTTTGTGCTTACCATTGGACTTTGGATGTATACGATCTATGTTTTGATATCTCCACATATACATCACACGCAAGGCGATAACCAACTAGGAGATAAAGAATCTGTTATGATTAGTTTGTTTGTAGTAGTCAAAACATGGTTACAGGATTATAGTAACACTCTCACAACATCAAAAGAACTTCTCAGACTCATCAAGAAGACCGCTCATCTTCTAGCATGTCCCACCTATCGACTTTGCGTTCTAAAAGCATCTCTAACTGCACTTTATTTTTAATTCTAAAATAAAATTTAGTGTGAAAATACTCTAATATTCCTTTCGTTTTATATTAAGTGTCGTTTTAGAAAAAAAAATTGTTGTAAAATAAGTGACGTTTTTATATTTCAATACAAAATTTATGAATTTTATTTTTCAGTTTAATTTTCGATTGGTTGAAATATGATGAAGTGTATAAGAAATAATATTTTTATATAAAAATATACAAAATTAAATGTTTTTTTACTCTGTGTGCACAAATCTAAAATGACATTTATTATGAAACATAAGGAGTAAAATTTTATTTTCTACTTTATAATAGAATAAAAAGTAGATTTATTCTATATACAGTATAACCTCTTTAAATTAATATTCTATAAATTAATATATACTAAAAATCTCTATAAAATAATATAGTTTTATAGTTCTAAATTGAATTTTTGATTCAATTAGTATATCGATAAATTAATAATTTCTATAAATTAATAAAAAATTATAGTTTTGGTGTAGTCTCAACATTATTAATTTATAGAGGTTTCATGTATAACTAACTTGTTTATTTTTTTGTTCATCAAGTGGAGAACCATTGGAGCATTGGAGATGGTCTAAAGCTTGAAAGATCTCGCTAAGAGAGATGTTACAGTTAGTTGATGCATTGCCCGAAGAGAGAGAGAGTGCAGACGAAACTCTCGGAGGGTTAACACCAGCTCGAGGAGCAAAACGGAGCCGCATCAGACTCAGCTACATAATGAAGAGACTGGAGAGTAGCTAAAACACCACATGAAAGATGTAGAAGTTGAGGACGGAAACAAAGAAGATTAAGGCGAAAGCAATCTTCATTCCTTAGAACTCGAGCTTATAAATGTTTTTACAAAGAAGAGAACAGAGGGAGAAAGTCTCAACGCCAAGGAAGAACCTTTCTTTACAAAGAAGCATAGGGGAAGATGTAATGAGGTTAAGCCTAAAGATTATGTAAATGAAACACAACACAAGCTCATAAACCAAACAAGGGTTATTCAAAAGATCATCTCGTCTCGTGTCTGAGACGAAGATCAAGATGGTAATGAGGCGAGCAGAGATAAATAGAATCTAAAGACTTAATTACACGTACTAATGATCTACATACAATCTCTATGTTCACTCGTTTTGTCAAGATTGATTCTTCATATGTAAGTGACAAACCGACAAAAAAAAAAGCTTGAATCTTTAAACGCACGAAATATCTTTGAACTGAAGATTCAAATCGCTTAAACCCTAAGCTCTTAAAGAACCCTTCACTTCAAAATCTAAAATTGCAGCGAGAATCAGCCCCAAATGGATTTGTGAGCTCTAATCGTCGAGCCATTTCCTGATTCGATCTTTAACGAATTGGTTCCTAGCCTTGACGCGAGCTTGTTGCGGTCCGATATTTTCTAGTGAGAGATACGCTCCGACGGCGAAGAGAGAAACGCCCGCCGCGAAAAACCCAACAGACACCATCATCTGCCGCCGTGTCGGCGGAAACGACATAAAAAACACCATCCCTTCCTTCCCTTGTACCGCCGTCGCTTGCAGAACATCTGTCTAATAATAAACACAGTTAATGGGCTGGGCCCGTTATGCAAGGCCCGATTGTAGATGTTGATACATTATGCAAGGCCCGTTAATAGTATTCTCGCACGATTAATCACTCGCTCTGCTGGATTATTCAGCAGTAAATGGCATATTTTAACCCTAATAATTTCGATAATACTACAAACAATAATAGAGTGCTAAATACCATCCAAATTTAATTATAATTCAAATTTCTTATCCTATTTGTATATATCGTTTTGGTTGTTTAATATTTTCAGTTCTGCAATCCTATTTTGGGTCGTAAAAACTTCTCCACCAAAGATATTATATGTATGTATCTCATCACTTAAAAAGATTACGTTTTTTACACCAAAATTAGTATTTTAATGAGTGAATATGTCAATTTATTTAGAGATCCATTTTAAAAAGAAGTTGGATGGATATCTCAACAACTTGAGATAATTTTTCTTTAAAATATTGGTTTTCTTTTTAAGTAATGATATATTTTTGATGGAAGTACTCTAAATTATCAATTTGTTTAATTTCTTTTTCATAGATCATTACAATCACTTGTTTTCAAATACTCTTCTTAAATTTGCCATTTTTGTGTTTGAAAGGAGACCTTTTTGTTGTAAAAACTCAAAAATTTAATCGGATGTCCCCAAAGCAAAAAAAAAAACTCAAAAAAAAACCAATCGAAAAACTTAAGCCATACGTAAAATAAGGTATGTTACAATCTTGTCAACTCGATCACATCTGTTGACTTTTGAAATGTGCAGTGTAGGATATTGTTATTTAGACCACATGAGACAGATCCGTTGTTATCGTTTCTATCTTTTTGATCCTTCTTCACTTATTTTACACGCATCATCGTTGTGACATCGTAGACACACTATCTTAGTCTTAGATCAACTACTCTCTGAGTCGCATATGGCCGGCCGATAAAATATTATTGACATCACTGCTAGACAAAAATATATATGTTTGGATGTTTGTCAAAGTTATAACTCGGATTTTATTTCATACGTTACAAACTCCAAGATAAAAGAAAGTTTTTTTCTTTTGTCAAAGAGAGAATGATTTTACTTGAGGAACTAAATTTGAAAAATAATGGGACGTTAGAAATAGTTTGAACTTTTGTTTAAGCACTTGCATCCGGTAATTAAGTTTCTCTACCCGATTTTTTAAAACGTTCATTTTCTTTGTAGCCGTTAAATCATCTTCAATGGTTTACTCTATTTTTTATATTAAAATAGAATTTTTATAATAGAATTGGAGTTTGCTCAATGGTACTATTTAGAGTGAAAAATAGACTGATGAAAACAAAATTACTCTATATTTGGAATAAACATATTTTTCATTATATTATAAAGTGAGAAATAAAATACTATTGGAACACTTTTATTCTAAACTCTATTTTAGAATGAAAAATAGAGTGAGATTGGAGATGCACTTAGGCAGCTTTACCTTATCCATGTCGTTTACACGAACGCTATAATTAAGTCTAAGCATACACGTGTCTATAATGGAGTTTTGTCAAAGAAGCTGAATCATTAATATCCATTTAATTAATTGACAAAAATGTAAACCTATAGTTCACCATAATCAACAATGAAATTAAATATTGCAAAGACTATCAAGTCGATCTAACGAAAAAATAAATGTAGTTAAGGCCTAAAGTATAACCGTGGAATCTTGAGTACGTAATTAATCATCTGCTTCGGAAGAAAGCAAAGAATTTTGTGGGAATCTTTGAAGATTTCTTTTGTTTGAATTCTAAAATACGAAAATTGATAATGATAGTTTATTTATACAACGTACATAATTGGAATTTTGAAACCCCAAATTAAGATAGTTTAAAAAAAATTAAAATAGTTAAACACTGCATTATTTTATCTGATATATATAATCGAAATCATTGATCTCTATTGATCCATTGTAATACGTCAATATTGGTAAATATGATTAAGGTTCCGCAACAAGTTTTTCACACGAGAATTGGGTTAAGGTGAATTTTGGAATAGGGCGCCTTTACTTGTGTGTTTCAAGAAAAAAAAAACAATTTATTTTTTTACAAAATAATTTCATGCATTCCCTATAGCTATTGTAACATAAGAAAACCAAATCCGAATATTTGTTTATTCATTCATACTTATCGGTTAACATTAATTGTAAATCCAGCCAAGCATTGTCATAGTTTTAATTGAATGAAAATTAATGGTAAGACAGCCCAGCTTTTATTATTCTAGTAGTTCGGAAGATATTACTTCACATGGGAAATTAACTCACACTGCAATATTAATAGGGTCTTTTGGGGGTGAAGCTTGGAGATATTGTAGTCATAACAATTAACTTTCACGTAGCCATTTTATTATGGGCAATTATCTTAAATAGTTCTTTTAAAAAATTTTGTCACAAAAATAGTACTAGAAAAATAAAATGATCAAAATAGCATATATTTTTTTTGAAATTTTCATTTTCTAAATTTTTTTTTTAAAATTTGAAACTCTATCCCCAAACTCACCCTTTTACTCTAAATCCTAAAGTCTAAATTAATTAACTCTAGGGGTATAAATGCATTTAAATAAAAATTTAACTTCTAAAAAAATTATTTTAGTTATTTTTGTGAAGAACAAACTAAAACGGGTTATCTAAGGAAATTTCTCTTTTATTATCTTACTAGTATTATGTTTCTTTTATAAGTTTTTGTACTCGTGATTAACATTAATGTACATTTAATTCTCTTCCTGCTCTGATTAAGACACCTTTATACTCCATCCGTTTCAATTTATTTGTCATTGTAAAATAGAATTTTCGTTTCAAAATAAGTGTTGTTTTAGGTTTTCGATGCAAAATTTATTGACAATATTTTCTAATCTATTTTCTATTGGTTAAAATATATTTATGTATATTGGTAATGATATTTTATTTTAGAAATATGTAAAACTAAATATTTTTTTAATTTGTGTACATAAATGTAAAATGATAATTAAAATAAAAATGTGGGAGTATGTGTATACGTATAAAACGATCTGTCAGCATTGTCATTTTAAAAGGGAAAAAAAAAACTTTTTATTCAGCCGGTTAAACAAAAACCATTGTTAGCAGTTCACGAGTCTATTTCACGCTAGCATAGTATACGATATATATATATATTTCATGTATCGTAATTAAATGAGTAACTTCCCATTAATGAAAAAATTTCTAGTTCCTTCTCTCTCTCTCTCTGAACAGTTTTATGTGTGTTTTGTTATATAAAATGCCCTAGCGAGAACCATCAAAGACATCTCA
Organism: Sinapis alba; assembly: GCA_012274485.2. Taxonomy (NCBI): domain Eukaryota; kingdom Viridiplantae; phylum Streptophyta; class Magnoliopsida; order Brassicales; family Brassicaceae; genus Sinapis; species Sinapis alba. The sequence goes on along the minus strand of MU105687.1, from coordinate 7,531 downwards.
ATAAAACCAAAACCTCTTTAATTATCAACTCCCAAAGAGAGGATCGATGAGCAGGAGGAACAGGAACGGCCCTAAACTCGAGCTGAAGCTGAACCTTTCGCCATCTTCTTCCCAAGCTAATCAGATGAGTCTGGTTCGATCTCCAAACCGGTCCAACACAACTTCACCAAGCTCATGCGTTTCCTCAGAAACGAACCAGGATGAGATGGAGACAGCAACCTCAATGGTTCTTGTCGGCTGCCCACGTTGCCTTATGTACGTTATGCTCTCTCAAGATGACCCAAAATGCCCAAAATGTAAAAGCACCGTCCTACTCGATTTCCTCCAGCAAAACGCCTCCGCGGCTACAACCGCCCCCGCCGCCACCACTAAACGCAAGAAAACCTGGCGGAACTGAGTTGTTTAAACAACCCGTTTTTATAGCCTATAGACTGATCCAACCGCACCTGTTTCTGTTTTTTTTTTTTTGTTTTTTTTTTTTTTGCTTCTTCTAGTAGTTGATTTGTTTTAAAAGTAGTGCTAATCACGCTCCACGTGTGTACCAAACTTCAAGTGGAGCGCGAATAGCACTAACTTTGCTTTTAAATAAAAAATATGAATTTTGTAGAGCAAATGATGCTCAGCATGATGAAACATGCTTGTGTTCTTGTTTTTTCTCCATATTTATTTATTTATTCCGAGACTCTGATAATTCAGCTTCTCCGGTGAATTTTCAGTATGTGTTCTTGATGCTCTGCTTCTCTTTAATCAGCTCAATTAAGGGTGAGCCACCTCAGCACTCCCCTTTCACGTAGCCTATCACCAGTTGTTTACTGTGAGCTCGAGGTGTGATCCTATCAAAAACTTAGTAAAAATGTTAGATATAAAACAAATTATTGTCCTACCACCAAAGAAAATCCTATATTATTCGTTGGGTTTGGTACGAAATATTTTACTCACCCAAACGCATAAAGTTACATTTTTTGGATTTTCCCCACACATTAATAAAACATACTTTCTCCGTTTTATATTACTTGTCTTTGTAGAGAAAAATTTTCGTTTCAAAATAAGTGCGGTTTTAGAATTTCAATGCAAAATTCATTAATAAGATTTATAGGTAATTGTGTTTTTATTTTTCTATTGGTTGAAATATAGTTAGGTGTATAGGTAATTGTGTTTTTATTTTGAAAATATACAAAATCATATGTTTTCTTAATATGTGTGAATAAACCTAAAACGACAAGTAATATGAAACGGAGGGAATATTAAATTTAAGTATTAAATACATAATTTTCTGTGATTATTTATTTTCTATGATTCTAAACCAATAAAAACTTAGTAAATGCAATTAATCTTCTTAAAATTTACAATTAATCATTATTAGTTAATAAAAAGTGTATTGAAAATATAAAAAATGTATCTTTTTAAAACAAAACTTTTTTCTAGAATATGTATCTTTAAGAAACGGAGGGAGTACCTAATATGCAATTTCAAAAGCGTAACTATCAAACGATGTAAACTATAAATGAAACGAAGTTTGGATTTGGACACCGTAATATGCAATTTTCTTGTTTTTTGTTTGTTTTGGTCAGAGGCATCTCTAATATGCCTTTTTATAAGAAATACTAACAAACTTTCACACGTTAGTTTGTAGCTAATGATAAGTCCCAAAGCTGAATTTTGGTTTTCATGCAGAAAAAAGGATAAAAGAACAATATTTTTTTATATTGAAAATGAATTCTCAGTCAGAGAAAAAAAACTGTGGGTTTTGTCAGACCTGAAAATGGCAAACATAAAATAATGAAATTTAAATGGTAATTTTTAGAAATTCTACTCCCTCCGTACCATATTAAATGGTGTTCAAAAATTCTTTTGTTTCAAAATAATTGATGTTTTTATTTTTTAAGTAAAATTTAATACTCCCTCCGTTTTATATTACTTGTCGTTCTAGGGAAAAAATTTCGTTTCAAAATAAGTGTCGTTTTAGAGTTTCAATGCAAAATTCATTAATAAGATTCATAGGTAATTGTGTTTTTATTTTTTTATTGGTTGTAATGTGGTTAAGTGTATAGGTAATTGTGTTTTTATTTTGGAAACATACAAAATTATATGTTTTCTTAATATGTGTGAATAAACCTAGAACGACAAGTAATATGAAACGGAGGGAGTATTATTTAAATTGTGTGACTAATTATAAAATATTATATTTTTTTCTTATTAGTTGAATTAATTTCATTTAATGATTTTTATGCAATCAAGATAAATTGTATACAAATTTCTATTTTCTTGATCCATGTGTAAAAACCTCAAAAATCACTTATATTGTAACAGAGAGAAAAATCTTTTTTCCTTTTTCGTAATGCTAAGGGGTGGAAAGTTAGTTACAATTGAAGATGGGTAGTTAATAGATTTAAAGTGATGAAATCATTAAAATCAAATATAAATGCAATAGTAATTGAGGCAGTTGAAGATAACGAGCGTTACGTAAGAATGATAAATACGAATTTAATTCCACCTTCAATCAAAAATATAAATAGATTTATTCTTTTTATTTCCTCTTTATCATTCACTATGTAGCGACCCAACTTTGTACTTGAGAAATCTCATCCTTCAAAGCCCTCATTATTATTTTTCCGTTGATAAAGAGCATCCATTAGTATTTACTATTTTCATTCGGGTAAATTTCACATAGGGGAATGTGGACAAACAATTTTCATTTGAATTTTTCGTAGTTATTAGGCAATGATCAAAGGGTTAATAATATTTTCCAAATTAATAAATATACGAAACAATTCGCTTATAACCGGCTAAACTAATTTTGTTTGGTGTATTCAACTACTCCCTTTTTACCATTATAAATAGTTTTTAAGATTTTTTCACAAAGATTAAGAAGATGCAATGTTTTATATAATTTATTTTGGTTATACTTTTTTCGTTTCACAAAAAGTGTCATTTTGACATTTTTCACACATATTAAGAAACTGATTGAAATGTATTTATGTTTTCACTAATATTAATTATTTGACCAATAGTATTTTAGATAAATAAATTTATTTATAAGATCAATGCATTTTGCAATTAATATTAAGCTGAAAGTAAGTATAAATTGTATTGGAATTGTAAAACGACATTTTTTATGTAACAAGAAAAAAATGTTAAAATAACACTTAATATGAAACAAAGGGACTATAAAAGTAGCATTAAATAAAATTAGTCCAACCAATAAAAAAAATCAAATATTTTGTAATTGATCACAAATCTCAAGTAACATTAAAATTTGTCTAAAAAATTGAGAACACCATTTATTTTAAAACAAAATAAAAATCTTTAAACAACATTAAATTAATACACTAAAAGTATTACCATAGGTCCGTTACTTTTATACTCTTGCCTAATTATCTTAAATTATTATTTATCCAGATTTATTGCATTATTAGTTACCAATTTATTTTCGAATTAATGCAATTGTTTTGGTTGCAGTTAGAACCTCTAAAATGTAAAATTCTTCTTTTTAAATGGAGTGATTTCATTATGGAGTAAATGTTGCTACAATCCTATTCCATTTAGAATAAAAATAAAGTAATAATATCCATGATCAGGTAACAGATTGTTAGCTACCTTAAAACTTTTCAAAGTGTTTGTGATGATAGCAACGAGAGCTTTTGTGGTAAGAACAGAGAATAGCACTGAGGGGGCTTTTCATCATCGACAAGGAAGGAGTGATCCAACATTCAACCATCAACAATCTTGGTATTGGCCGAAGTGTTGATGAGACAATGAGAACCCTCCAGGTATACTAATAAGTCTAATATAAACCCCATTACTCAAAACTGCTCTTTTCTTCATCCATCCTATTACTGTTTGCATGTTTGCATGATGCGTCCTCGTTGTTGCAGGCCTTACAGTACATCCAGGAGAACCCTGATGAAGTCTGCCCCGCAGGATGGAAACCAGGTGAGAAGTCAATGAAACCTGATCCCAAGCTCAGCAAAGAGTACTTCTCAGCTATTTAGAATAGCTTAAGGTACAAAACCTTTGTTGTATGTGAACAGAGTGTGTGTGTGTGTGTGTTTTTTTTACGTTGAACAATCCTTTGTTTGAATATCAAAGTCCAGAAAACTTCATTTTCCATTAATAAAGTTTTATGATCTCCATTTTCATGCTTGACTGCCTTCTGCATATCAATACATGTACAATGCTTTCTCCCTTTTCAACAGCATTTGTATGAATAAATCATTTGCATTTTCAATGCTGAAAACATTTTTTAAAGAAAACACTTCAGACAACATATACAATGTATGAAACAACACCTCTCTAAAGTATTAATAGGTGAAAGTAGCACTCACTCTGTAAACTTGGCAGCACAGAGTATATTAAATAGTACTTGGAAAAAAAATCAAATTGTGAAATAACTCTATATTCCTTTTTTCTTTTTATCACCTAACTCTATATTCCAAACACACATTCCACAATTGAAAAACCTGTAACCAAGATATAACATCTCATTCATTTTTGGCCAAATATATATATAAAATAATTAATGATACAACATTAAAGAAAAGCAGCATGCTACCTGTAAAAAGTTCCTTGTCCCCTTGCCCACAAGTTCCAACATCATTAATCATCAACATCAAACACCACCTCTTCTGAGCAACCGGCAACCTATAAACGCCGGTTAACTCTCGTGCTTGAACTACACTACTACCCGGTCACATAGTTCTCTATTTTCAAAGGTTGATCTTTACTTTTCTCTTAAACAAGTATGCATGCTCTCACCAACTCCGGCGCTGTTCTACTCGCAGTCTTACTCCTCTTCCTCCTCATCTTCTTCGCCGAGCTCTCTTACATCTTATGTCGTCCAACTCCGTCTCCGGCAAGTAAAGAGGTTCTACTCCAATTCTTCATGTGTTGCAAGAAGAACCAGTCTCGTATTGAGCCAACCGGAACTGTTTCTGTACAGATTGAGGAGGAGGATAATGTTGTTACGGTGGCGACGGAGGAGGAGGAGGATGTAGCGGCAGCGGACAAGTGGCGAGTGTCGAGGCTTCTGTTTACAATAGAAGAAGATGATTTGGAAATGGAAGATGATGATGACGGTGAACTAGTAGTACGGGTTGATATTCCGGTGGAATGTTCCAGGGAGCCAACTCCTTTCTTGACGCCGTGTGATTCTCCTCCTTACTTCACTCCTTCGCCGTCTCCTTGTCGGGATGTGGATGATGTCATTGATGTTTGTTTATGACGTCGTCATCAACAGCAGGGGTTTATTTCAATTTTCCAAAGCTCTCAGATATATTTAAAAAAATAAAAAATACAGTTCCAATGGTTTTTGTTAGTATTAGGCGTGGAACAGTTTAGTAGTTAATTATTTACAGGTTTTTGTCATAACTTTGTTGTATGTTTTGTCAACCTGATAAGCGTTTCTGATGACACTATCAAAAATCTCAAGCTGATAGGAAATCCTGTGTGAACTCGGCTATCTATTCTCAATACTTTAATCTTGAGTTTTGATAGTTTTGGTTAACTTAATATTCAAAAGTGAGTTTAGAAACTTAAGACCATTATTAAAGGATGATTTTTAACGGAATTTAAAGGAATTTAAAAACTAACTAGGTGTTTGCCCGCGATTTCGCGGATGATAATATTGTAATTGTTGAATAATAATTAGAAATATTAAAATTTTAGAATTTAATAGTCTGATAATAAAAAATTTCAGTATCTCTTTTTCAAAAAAACTATAAATTTTTGAGATAATTTCATAAATATAAGTCATTAAACCAATTTTTTTAAATGTAAGTATTATTACAATTGGTTCAAGTAATTTGTTGTAAATTGCCTTTTAGTTTATTTTAACATGTGAAAAAACGAAAACACTTTACCCATACAAAATGTATTTTGTGTAGTTCCAAGAAGATGGTTAGAGACTTCTATAGCTTTGACATCTTCGTTGATGATTAGTTTTATTTATGTTTCTTTTATTTGTTTGATTGTTTTCAGTTTATTTTAAATTTAACAAAAAATAATTATTTTATGTGTTTCTTTAAAAGGTTTGGCAAAACAAAAGTTTCAGACTAAAAATTCAATTTTAATTATATATATGAGTTAGGTATTAAACAATATGTAATTCAAAAGTTCACAGATAATTGATTGTAAAACTAATTTCTATATTAGCTCTAAAAATAAATAAAAATCTAAAATATCAGCTATTTAAATTATAAAATTTCACCTATGAACGTATATGTAATAAAAAATCATTTAAATAATTTATATTTGAATATATAAATAAATAGTGTAAAATAATTATATATGATTTATAAAACATTATAATATATATTTATACAATTATAATTAGATCTCGAAGTATTTAATATTTTGCATCTAAACAAGATGTGCTCAAAATTTATATAAATAGATCTGATAAAAGTCTCATAAATTATTTAGAAACTCTAACAAAATGATCTTGTCTGGGTTTTAAAAAACATAAAATTTCTAATAATGCCTTATTACAAATAATTATAAATAAATAATTTATAAAAATAAAAAAATTGATAAAATATTGTATATTCTTTCTATAATTAAACAATTAGTTACCATAAATTGTTATTTGTAATATTACCTTGTGTTTTTTTGGTAACTTGTATTAATTGGTTCTAGAGTTTCCTTTTATTTTTAGATTGATTAAAAAAATATTTAATAAAAGTTATCAACCAATTAAATTATAACAATTTTTTGAAACTTTACCTATGAGCGACACGTCAGCAGTAGTCACTAAAGTGACTTCTCATTTAATATATATGAGTATTCTTAACTTTAACAAAGAAAAAGTTAAAAATTTCTGATAATAACTCTCTTTTAATCATATGCTCTAATGCTCATGAAACTATTGGATTTCAAATTATATTTACATAAAAGTTTAAAAGCCATAGAACTAAACAAATCAAACAAGAATATATATATGTTCAAGACTTCAACTCCAACACCACCACATAATCCAACATGTTTTTCTTTTCCACGGTCCACCATATAATCTTATTCCCACAACAATTCACAAAACTGCAAGTTTTGACTAATAAAAGTCAAAGTCACACTCCACAGTTTCAAACTTAAACCCGCTGGCTGAACTAGAGGATACAAAAGGAACCTTAAGATCATTACACTTAATCTTCAGTTTAAATTTCCATGACTTTACCACCCAAAACCTAAACCTAACACTCATCACCATCTTCACATCGATACTATAAACTCCACCTTCATCATCCTCCTTCAGATCCTCTCTCGCTCCATCGTCAAGCACCACCAAGTTCTGTCCCTCGATCTTTGTCACAACCACCGTCGTGTTCTTATGTCCCTGATAAAACCGCGAAACGTTTACATAACCGAACCGCTGTTCTCCGTAATACCCACTGACCTTGATCGCATCGTAGTAGACTCCGAGCCGTTGGTTAGGGTTACGGATTGTGAAGTTGAGATGGAGATCGTAGTGGAGGTTGTTACTGTTGTTGTTTGAGTCGAGGCTGAACCGGTTTAGATTAGCGTCGGTGACGTAGAATTT
>MU105686.1:321505-385407 GCA_012274485.2 Sinapis alba | reverse complement strand
ATACAAGATAAGAAATAGAAATATTACAATATAAGAAATAAAAATAATTAATAATTAAATATACAATATAAGAAAATATAAATAATAAGTAAATATACAATATAAATATTGCATTAAATATCTATCACAATATTATCATTCGATATAAAAAATTAAATATACAATATAAGAAAATATAAATAATAAGTAAATATACAACGTAGGAAATAGAAATATTACATTAACATTTATCACAATATTATCATTTGATATAAAAAGTAAATATACAATATAAGAAAATATAAATAATAAGTAAATATACAATATAAGAAATAGAAATATTAAATTAAACATATATCACAATATTATCATTTGATATAAAAAGTAAATATACAATATAAGAAAATATAAATAATAAGTAAATATACAAGATAAGATATAGAAATATTACAATATAAGAAATAAAAATAATTAATAAGTAAATATACAATATAAGAAAATATAAATAATAAGTAAATATACAATATAAGTATTGCATTAAACATCTATCACAATATTATCATTCGATAGAAAAAAAAATAAATATACAATATAAGGAAATATAAATAATAAGTAAATATACAACATAGGAAATAGAAATATTACATTAACATTTATCACAATATTATCATTTGATATAAAAATTAAATATACAATATAAGAAAATATAAATAATAAGTAAATATACAATATAAGAAATAGAAATATTACATTAAACATATATCAAAATATTATCATTTGATATAAAAAGTAAATATACAATATAAGAAAATATAAATAATAAATAAATATACAAGATAAGAAATAGAAATATTACAATATAAGAAATAAAAATAATTAATAATTAAATAAACAATATAAAAAAATATAAATAATAAGTAAATATAGAATATAAGAAATATAAATATTGCATTAACATCTATCACAATATTATCATCCGATATAAAAAAATTAAATATACAATATTAATAATATAAATAATAAATATATATATATATAATATAAGAAATAGAAATATTATATTAGATATCTATCACAATATTATCATTGATATAAAAGTATACTAATAAAATGGACTATTTGAGATTTCAGGAAGTGTCCACATCAGGATAAAATATTTCTTCCAAAAGAAGTCATGTGACATTATTATTAAAAACAAAATAATTAATAATTAAATATAATATAAGAAAATATAAATAATAAATAAATATACAATATAAGAAATATAAATATTACATTAAATATCTATCACAATATTATCATTTGATATAAAAAGTTAATATACAATATAAGAAAATATAAATAATAAGTAAATATATAATATAAGAAATAGAAATATTACAATATAAGAAAAAAATAATTAATAAGTAAATATAAAATATAAAAAATATAAATAATAAGTAAGTTTACAATATAAGAAATAAAAATATTACAGTAAACATCTATCACAATATTATTATTTGATATAAAAACAAGAAAACTAGAACACATAAATAGACTAAAACAAACCAAATAAACAAAATTTTACACACCTGGTTTTTTTAATAAACATTTATATAAACCAATTTCAGTTCAAATATATATTTTTTAAAGAAATAAAAAAATAAAAAATATAAATTAATGTTATATTTTGTGAAGAATAAATTAATATTTAAAATATATTATTTTCATTTATTTGTATACTCCGCCCGTAGGGAGGGTTGATCACTAGTAAAGATGAAAGTAACACGTTTAAAAAATGCTTTTAGTAATAAAACATAACCCTGCGATTTCGCATAGCTAGTTCGGTTGGAGTCGGTTTTAGTTCAGTTGGGGTCGGTTTTTCCGGTTAATCGGGTAGTTCGGAATTTGTTAAATTATCTCATGATAATTGAAATTTAATTTGGATCAGATGGTTAAGAATTCAGTTATTATCGTTTTTATGTTTATTACTGAAAATAACCAAAAATAAGCATTTTTTATAAAAATCGAATTTTTTGGTTTTCTCGATTATCGAGTGTTTTCGGATTTTACCCGCATTTTGGTTTTGACCTGAAAAATACAACAACAGAAGCACCAAAACAACATGTAATCGATCATCATCCTTCCTCAATCATCATAAACAAAATATCAAATATTCTGAATGAATCTATAACTCTTTGCAATAACACACATTCAAAGAGGCATAGATTCAAAATTCTCAAAAAGATTGAGAATGTACCAAAAAAATAGATTAAAGGACCAAAAAACAGGAAAAAAACACCATTAACTCCCTTAATCTCGTATTCCAACCTGCAATTTAAAGAAGTAAAAATTTGGTTTAAAACAAAACACAAATGCGCAAAAGACACCAAAATAGCTAAAGGATAGATAATATGTTCTGATTGTTGATTCTCCTCTTGAAGATAAAATTGCTAGGGTCTCTACAAAATGAGAAAGACAGTCAAATGCAACATTAAAAACATGAGAAAATTTTATGAGAGTGTGAAATGATTACCTAAAGACTCATGGAAATCTAATTCTTCAAACATTTGAATCAAGCTTGCAAGCTTCTCTGCTTGGATGGTGTTCCGAGGCCATTGTTGTGTGCAGACGAGTGCTTCAATTATATAAGACGTCAGACAACGACAGAAAGAATCTAAAACCCTACCACTTGTGCTAAATATCGACTTTGAAGCAACAAAAGAGTCTTGAATATCAAGCACATCCTTGGCGAGTTTTGACAAGACATGAAAATTTGTATAATTACGCTTCCACCATGAGAGAACATTGTAGTCAAATCTCATTTGGTTTGAGCTTCTTGGCACATGCCTTTCCATCAAATAAATGTCAAGCTCACTACTACCTTCTTCATTTACAGCCTCTGAAACCATCACGGAATACAAAGAATCTCGCCTCTCATACTCCTCATTGTCATCAGACAGCTCAAACATGAGGTCAATCTCTGCTTCTCTATTCTCAATCATGTTTCCAGCACTATCACCTTGAGATGGTGGACCCAACTTCACCACATACTCCGCATATAAATGTTTCATCAATGTCCTAATTGAAGTTCTAAGATGAGCACTCTTCACATTATCCTTACCATAAAGCTTGTCGAAACAAATAAATGTAAATTGCATCTTGTTTCTAGGATCAAAGACACTTGCAACAATGACAAGGGGATTCATGTTGATTAGTCCATCCCAATATTTTTCAAACTTCTTCTTCACCTCTCTTGCTTGAATTTGTAGAAGGCCATCTCTGTTGTTGCTCAATGCTATCAAGTTCCTCTCAATGATCACAATTTTCTTGTAATAAATAGTGGAGATCATTGTCTTTGATGCTGAAGACGCCAAAGTACACCCGAAGAAGAGCTTAAGAAATTTGACTAGCCTATGCACTTCATCTCATCCCTGAGAAGTTGGAGGTCCAACCCGTTTATGGCCATTCTCTTCTACTTCCTTAAAGTACTCATTGTACAACATATCTTCTGCCAATAGCTTCTCAAATGAAACTTTGAACTTCAAGGCAGCCGACAACATAAGATATGTAAAGTTCTAACGTGTAATACAGTTCAAAGACAAGCTCCCTCTACTAACCTTTCCGGTTAAAACCCTTAACTGGAATAACTGAAGCCGTGTACCAGATGATCTCACATACTTGACAGCATTCCTAATAGCCACCACATTCTCTTTCACCTCAGCTAGACCATCCCTGACTATCAAGTTCAGTATGTGTGCACAACAACGCATATGCAATAATGCACCATCCTTGAGGAGAGCATTTGATCCTAGTTGCCTACAAGATTTAATGAACAGACGCGTTGCTTTGTCATTCCCCTTTACATTGTGTATAGTCACTGTGAAGACCTTCTCAATTCTCCAATCTGCTAGACACTGACTCAGATGCTCTGCAATGGTTTCTCCTTTGTGATCAATGGTTTCTCCTTTGTGACCAATCACATGTTTAAAGCTGATTATCCTCTTCTGCATATCCCAATTTCTATCTATCCAATGTGCAGTAACTACCATGTAGCTGTAGGACGTTGTAGGAGCTATCCAAATGTCAGTGGTTAAGGAGACTCTCTTCTTCTCAGAGCTAAAAAGTTGCCTCAAACTTGCTTTTTCTCTCATAAACATGGCAAATATGTCTTATGTTGTTGTTCTCATACAATAAACTGTATACATGGGCAAGACGTTGTGACAAAACCTCATAAACCCCTCTGATTCCCCAAAAGAAAACAGCAGCTCATTCAACACATTCATCTCATTCACAGAGCTCCTAAACAACCCAACATCATATTTAACTGTTGTAACTACGCCACTACTATCAGTTCCTAAACCTGAGTGAGTACCACTTTCCTCAAAAGCTTTGATCAACTTACATCGACTAATATGATTCTTCATTGCGCTTGTCCCTCTTTTTTGGTATCGCACCCGATCTCTTGGCCACAATATCGACAGTTGCAAAGGCTCATGTTATCTTTCTTTTGAATGAAGTGTTGCCACACTACTGCTCTGTGAGGTTTCCTCTTCTTTGCTACTGGAGGAAGGTCAGTACTTGATCTCACAGTGGTTGATCTTTTCTTTCCACCCGCTGCAGTTGCTCGTGATTCAGTTTCATCTCCAAGTAGCTCATCATTGTCTTCACACCCTGACATCTGCATAATAAACTGAAGAAATACCATTTAGACAGAGAAAGTAAGACAATAATCAACTCATTCTAAGACAATAATAAGATGAAAAAATACCAGTAAGAGAATAGAGAGTAAGACCCACAAGAAACCCCATCGTAAGATCCAAATCGCTCAACCATAAACATTTAAAGTTTTAACCCCAAATCGATTTCGACCAGAACCCTAAATCACAAATCCATCTTGAAACCTTAACTGAAAACGATATAAACCTCTATAACAGACTATGACACCAACAATCGACTCTTCCTTCGACCCAAATCCAAAACCCCTGATTGATTTTCACAGAAAACACAATCTAATTTTGAAGTCGATCTCAAACCCAAACCACAATCTGAAAATTGAAACATAACAAGAGAAAGAAACAAAAAGCTTACCTCGTGGTCACAAAGAAGGAAGAATCAGATGAAGAAGACGAGTTTGATTGAGGATCCAACAAAGAAGAAGAGGCTCAGGTTTGAGAGAGAGAGAAAGAGGATTAGGTTAAGTAATTAGATTTAGTTTATATTAATTATGTTTAGAGTATATATATATGTTAGGTTTATTTCCAGTTAATCGTTCAGAATTAAGGACCCAAACTGAACCAATGCAATAACCGAACATAATTTAAATGGCTGATGATCGGTTTCTTCCTCCAAACCGAACAATAACTAAATTTCGAAAACCTTGGTTAGGTTTGGAATCCCAGGGCTAATAAAACATTTCAACTAAAGATGAACTAAACATTTCAAAAAACCATCAACTGAAAATTCGATGAAACAAACTCTCAACTTTAATTCTATTAACATTTATCACCCTCCTCCATCTAAAATATTGTGATGGAGGGTGACAAATTTTAATTGATTTAAAGTCGGCAGATTATTTCATTGATTTTTTAGTGAATGGGTTATTTCACGATCAATTTTTAGTTAAAGGGTTGTTTCACAATCCATCTTCAATTGAGGAGTTTTATTACTACACATCATTACATGTTTTAAAACTTTTATTATCACTTATAGGTTATTAATAACTCTTATAATTGATTTATACACTTTTTAAAAATAATTTGTAAATCTTTATATATTATTTGATCAATCTTATAACCGATTTATAAAGTTTTATAAATAATTTTATAAATGACTAATACGGATTAATAATGATTTTATAAACTTTTATAATTCAAAATTTAAACAAGAAGAGTTATAAATCGATTATAGAAGTTTTAAAAATGCATAAGTGTTATTAAAGATTTTAAAACATGTAATAGTTTTTAGTAATAAAACTACTCAACTAAAGATGGATCGTGAAACAACCTCTTAACTAAAAATTCAATAAAATAAACTTTTAACTTAAATTCCGTTAAATGTGTCACCCTCCATTAAAGGTTTATTTTGTTGAATTTTTAATTGATTTTTGTTTTATGATCTATTTTTAGTTGAGAAGTTTTATTACTAAAAACTTTTTAAAATGGTTCATTTACATAATTTGGAGGGGTGTTCCGGCGTTACGCGCTGATTTTTCATTATATTTTTTGATATAATAATTTAAATATATAATTTGGCTGTTAATCTGTATTTATTGAGATTATATAAATATAAAACTATTTTCCTAGCATCTTAAAAAATATGTTCTTAAAAGATGTTAATTTTGCTTTATTCCATATCAATTGATTTAAGAATTACTAGATTGTTCGTCCACGCTACGCACGGATTATATGTTAAATATTATATGTTTCAAAGTTGATTCTTCAAGGATTATTTCACATATGCATTTTCAACTGAAAAATGGATTAAGTTATTTTATGTAAGTTCTTATTATCAATTTGTGTTTATTACTCTGTTTTTATTTTACTTTTTCTACACTTGATCTTAAAGAAAGATCACAAATTCTTTCATAGATGGCTCCTTAATAAGATGAGTACTCTATTGTCTGGTAACCTTAATACAGTAAAAATCTATAAATTAATAATGTTTAGATTATGATATTTTATTAGTTTATAAAGATTAATTTTTTAAATTTTTTATAGATTTGACTGTGTATACATTAATTAAATTTTAGAAATTTTATTTTCCTATTGTTTTATTTTATTATTTGGCGTATATTAAATATTTTTCATAGAATTTAAAATTGTTTTTGATACAATTTTACTAAATATTATCAAAATATATTGAAGTGTTAATAGAAAATAGAGATAAATTCTATTGTGAATATAAAATAAACAATACAATTTTTTATGTTTGTACTTATATAAACTATATATTTATATTATTAGTTTGTAATGGTAATGAGACCACCATTTATTTACATAAGATTTTTTTTTTAAAAATTATGATCTTATTATCATATCGATTTGTTTTATATTTTGAATCGGTCCAACTCGAGACCAAAAATTTATTACTTTACAGTGTTTATTAATTTATAAAGTTTTTACCGTATTATTAAGAATAGATTACTGATTTTTTTTGTTATTAGCAAAATTAGAACTTTGCATTTATAACTCTGGAAGGGTCGTAGTTTTTTTTCAACTTTACATTTCTAAATCCATATATTTTTATTACTTTAACATTTATATTGCAACACGACTGGCTTGACATCATTTACTTAACAACTATGTAGTAACCCGCGCTGTGCGTGCAGTAAAATAATTTATTAGATTATTTGTATATTGTACTAATGGATTTGCCGTATAGCTTTTTATAGGGATAAGCATTCATATATTCATTCGGATTCAGTTGATCTATTCCAATTTTTAGGGTTAGAAATATAAATCTTATTTAGATATTTATAAATTTTAGTTTGAATTTGATTCGAATCATTGGGGGCTCGGTTCGGATTTGAGTCGAATGCCTATTTTAATTATGCATTTTAACAAAAATCTAAATATACTTAAATCTCTAATATACAAAAATAAAATAATATAAAACATAAAAATTTGAATAATGTAAGACTAAATTATTTTTTAAAAAAAAATTAGTTCAACTTAAAATATTTCGATGGAGAACAAATAAATATTTTCAGTATTTTAAACATTTTATGTTATTTTTATATATTTACTTGTGATTATGTTGATAATGTTTAAATATTTTCATATTTTTAATATCTAATAGATATAAAAATTAAACTTATTTAGCATACATAATTATTGGATTAAACTTTAAGAATACTAATAAAAATGGTTGAGCATCATGTCAATATTTTTGGACATGTTGCAAAATTGACGTATTGTATAACCAATAACGTATATTTTCTTATAATTTTTTTGATAAATATAATAAAAACATGATACAATCGAATAAAAATGATTAGAATTACGTGGAAAATAATGTGATCTCTGTACTCGGCATATGAATTATGTTTTTCAATCGATTTCGCAAATTTTCTTTCGAAAACTCCGTAAAGAAGAGAAATACTTAGTTAATTTCGGCAATATACGATTAAAAAGGTTAAAAATGCAAGAATTAAAAATGAGCTGATTAAAAAAAAAATTAGTGTAAAGACATTAATTTGTTTTGGGTATAGTTAAAAAAATAGTGTGTAAATGTATTATTTGTTAAACGATTGTGAGACCGACACGTCAACATATTCAAATTGAAATCGATGTGAGGCTGACATGTGGAAAACATAGTGTGAACGCATTAAATCAAAATATTTCTCTTTTAATATATAGGAGATTAGTTAATATCTTGGTTTATAGTAATTATATCATAAATTGCAGTTTATATGTTTTAGGGAATATGTTTTTCCCCCAAGAGCCTATATTATGTCCATGTGTGTATAGATGAAATTTCATATGGCTTGACATCTATATTGATATTCTTTTCTCATACATTAAAACACTATATATTCAATGAGATTAAGATGAAAACAAGCCATAATAAAATTTAAACTAATCAGATTATCAAAAATACCATGGATTTTTTTTTTGTCAAACAACCTAGAATCTGATCTTTTTCTGCCTTAATTATCTCTTGAATATGTGTGTTGACCTGCTCGAGCAGAGTAACTGTTTCAATAATTTTGTTTCTCATCAAAGATTTTATTTGTGTATGCCACTATTGCTAGTTGTGCCTTTGGTTTCATTGGCTATAGATACTTTAGTTGATGGATACACAAAAGAATGGCATGAACCATAATCCTTCTTGAAGAGTAGTCATCCCTCATGCACAAAATGATTTAGATTTAAGCTATGATATCAAGAAGGTGAAGGTGTTTTGGAGACGTGGTGAGAATATTAGTAGTGATCCACATATGAAACCAAAAGGTAAAAGCTGATAAGCATCATTGATATTGGTGGAGGAGCTGAGATATCAGATTTGTTAGGTAGTCTTATAAAATTGATGAGTTTTTTTTGGCCAAAAGAAGTGATACCAAGGTGATTCTATAAGATATCGATAAAAATCCACATTATAAGTACTGAGAAGAAGGTTAAGCCCAAAATAATTCTGGAAACAAATGAAGAGGCAATAATTTTAAAATACAAAACACATTACATAAAGAAGGATAAACTATTTTTTTGTTTTATTCGACAATAAACAAGTTCAATAACAAAACATTGAATTGCTTAAAAATAAAATGAGATAAACTTTTTACATAAGAGATTACATATGCCAATATAAAGAGATATGAATTCTGAAGTGACTCTCTTAGAAGAAAAAAACCCAACTTTATTAGACTTCTAGTGGTACGCCTGCGTTACGCGTGAGGTTTGTTTACCATTTGTTCTATTCATATAAGTTGTTTTTAAAGACTGCTTGGTTTATTTGAAATAAATATGTTGTATTTGTTATCTTGCTTTAGCAAGTGTATGGTAATAATGTGGTGTGTTTTGTTTTTAGAAGTTGTAGGTTTTTCCATGATGGATATTTGTTTAGGTTTAAGTAAAAAAGCTTGAATTTATAAATGTATTGTGTATGTGATTTCTTGATGTAATATATATGTCTGAAAAAATGAGATTGGTTAAACGTAAACATAGACGACTAAATTTTTGTATATATATGCGTCCAACATAACTCCACAAAAATTGTTATTCCTGAAGTACAAGAAATTAACTGCGATATGATGTTTTATTTTATGAATTAAAAGTGATTTACCATATATCAAATGACGTATATGAACTTTTTCATTTTCTTATACAAATAGCAATGCTCGCATCTCTTGTTGACATTGTTCTGATGGGATGATATTGTAGCTCTCGTTGCTTGTAAAGTAATTGAGTAACACTTGAGTTATTAACTCATACTTTGTGCAATGATTTCTTAATGCGACTCCAACACTGATCACCAAGCTTATGGTTTTATTATTATAGATGTATAATGGTTTCAAAATTCAACATCTTTTTTTATCTTTTAACACTCCATGTTATTTTTCTTTTTTTCATCTCATCTGCAACACACATTCAACATTTACACACTATAATAGTTTTGTTTAATAAATTTAACATGTTAGTTTACTAATTAATAATTATTTTTTTCTGTATCAAAATTAAATAAATCTAATATCTATTTTATGGAGAATTTAAAATGATATTTTTTATGGAAAAATTAAAATATTTTTTTTTAATTTTTATTAAATTATTGATTATAAATAATTAAGAGTATATCAAGACCCTCAAAATCATTTTCAACCACTTAGAGCTCATCCATGTATTCAGAACAAATAACACCGAGGCGGATATATTCGGACGAAGTGCAAGGAAGCAACTATCGTTTGTCGCTCATATGGACATAGAGCTACCAATTTGGTTTGCAGAGTCTTCATGAGTTTGTTTAAGTTATTGACAAAAAATAATAATAATTAAAAGTATATGAAAATATTTTTTTTAGAAAGTGACATGTGTCGTCAATAGTCTTCTCTTTCTTTTTATTCAACACGTTGAGTCTATTCAACACTAATGAATCAACATCATTAGATTTCATTATCCAACATTTTCATTGTAGTAACTCAAATGGTGAATATTTTATTCAACATCCCTATTATAGATAGTTTTAATATAAATTGTGATTTTAGTGTATCTATATACTAAAGGTTTTTCCGCGCTTCGCGCGGGGTTTAAAATTTTTGTTACTTGTTGTCTCAATAGAAGTTATGGTTATTTATGGTTAATTTTATATGGTTTTGAGACCATGTTGGTAGGAAGAATGGGTTTTGGTTTTATGTTTGTTCATATATATTTGTTGGAACATAGTTGTCATTTACTAAGACGTGTGTGAGTAAGTTTGTCCGAGTAATATGTTTTAGTTTTGATTTTGTTATATATTGTCAAACTGAAAGGTGTAATTGATTTTGTGTGTGTGTGCGCTACATAGTGTAATTATTGATGCAATTGTCATTTAGTTTTGATATATTTTAATAATTAGTATTAATTGAGTTGTAAGGATTTTGGGTTTGAAATAGTTGATTTTTTGTATAATAAAATTGATATGAAAACTAAATATATGGTGTATTAAAACATAAACTTCATATATTCTTTTTGATGGTGAATTACTGTAAAATCATGAGAAGAATGGTAGGTAAGTTTTAACATCATGATGTGAAGTTGTAGTATATATGGCGTAGTCCATCAATCGGACGTGAATGGCCGGTGATCAGATAACCTTTGAGTTATTCTTGTATATTGTTGTGTATGAATTTGTGGTGGGGGGAGTTAGGCTTAAGTCAGAACTGAGACACAACATGAGTTCATATATTGTCAATGGGGAGGAGGAGCAAACTGAAGAGGCGTGAGTAGATGTTTTTGTCATTTTCAGAGGACATGTTTTCTCTTAATAGAAGCAAAAGAATAACTTATATTGCAACCGTTGTTCTTCTGGTATTTTTCTTCAGTTTGGCTTATGTTTTACCTTCATGCAGAAGAAGACGTTTTCTGAGCTATCAAGTTTCAAGTCACAAAAGAGGTGACAAATTAGAAACTCATTATAATCAACAATAACCAACACAGGTAGTTATAAACTCAACAGTTTCACTAAAATCAAAGCTCGAGGATTTGTTTCACATTCATACGAAACTCAGAAATTTAAACTCTTAAAGCCCTCACCAAATATATATTGTATCCTCATATTAATAAAAACAGCTTATCAAACTAACCTTCTGAAGCATTTTCAAGTCATTGTCCTATGAGTATGTGAAAGAAATGCTTGTGGCTTTTGGTTCCAGATACCTTTGACAAACAGGGAAAATTGGAAATATTGAACAAAACAATAACTACATTGTCCCTATGCCATATATTGAACATAAGATTATCCTTATACCATAATGTTTTATGTAAACTCAATTAAACCCTTTAAATAAGTCTAATATATCTTTCTTTTTTTCGTAATTGAATTAAAAAATATATATATACAAAAAGAAGTCGACATCTTCAATTACCCCCAAATCGAAAACAGAACCCTAAAATAAACCTTTCTCCTTCGTTCGACAGAGGAGAGCAAATCGGAGACAATTCACCTCCGACACATCTCGTCGCTGGTTTACTCTGCCGGTTCCGGTGTTCTTTCTCCTCTCTTGGACTCCACCGGTGTTTTGTTCTTAAAAGAAGGCTCCTATACCTCGTGCTCACTTCGCGCTCTCTCTCTCTTAGCTAGCTCGTCGGAATCAAGCTTCTTCTTCTCCGATAATCTTCCTCATCTCCTATTTCTAGCTTGTAATGTCTATATATTTGGATTTGGGTTATGACTTGTGAATCGTTTTGCATGTCTTTCTCTCTTTGATTTGGTTGTTCTAAATCCTAATTTGAGTGTAATATTTTTTGTTTTTTGTTTGTGTGAATGATTTAGTTTTCTAGGATAGCAAAGTTTCATACTTTAGATGTTTTATGGCGACCAATTTTTCTGATATTGATGTATATGAAATCGTATTGGCTTGGCTTTGACTTCTAAAATGCTTGTAATCTATGTGGTCCCGGTTCATGTTTGGTGTAGGAGTTGTTTTGTTTATTTTTTGCGTTAAAATTTTTGGGTTTATATGATATCAAATTGTCATAATTTTTTACGTGTTTAGCTCACCGAGTTGTTAATGATCTTTGTTGCTTTCACTAAGATGTATGATTTATGAGTCTAGCATTAGTACTGACTGTGGTGATTGTATGTGTTTCATTCTTCACAGGTATGACGATGGATCAGTTGCCTAAATGCCTATTAAAAGAGGGAACCAAAACACAATTTGATAAGGTCAACAACACTTGCCGAGCCTCCATCCTTGAGAATGTGAAGAAGTTCATTCGAGTAGAGTACGATGAAGTCTTGGGTGATCCTCTGTTTGGTCAGATTATGGCTATTTATGAATACAAGCTTCGCTTTTCAGGGAGAGTGGTCCACACCTTTGTTTGTAAGCAGCTTCTGACCGCAAAGCTTCATGAGCTGTGGTTCCATTTTACTAGGAGGCCTCTCAGATTTTCAATGCAGGAATTTTATGCGATCACTGGTCTCAAATATGAAGAAGAGCCTGACATGGAGATTGATAAATGGAGAGATGATAAAGGATTTTGGAGTACATTGCTGAAGAAAAAAAGAAATATTTGCCTAAAGAAGATCAGGAAGGTGCATCTGAGATCTTGCAATACATGGTCTCATCTTGATAGGCTGAGGTTAGTGTATTTTGTGTGTGATCGCTGGTATGGTAATGGCGAAGGATGAGAAGGTTTGGATACCACACAAGTACATCAAGCTAGTGACGGATTTTGATAAGTTGAGGAAATATCCGTGGGGTCTTCACTCTTTTGATGCGCTGGTGACTTTCATTATCACAGCTAGGGATAAAGTGAAGACACAGAACAATTATGTCATAGATGGATTCTCATATGCACTTCAGATTTGGTTGATGGAGGCCATTCTAGACATCGGGTCTCTTTTGGGTAAGAAGCTCATAGAAGGCGTCACTAGCATGAGATGCAGGAATTGGAAAGGATCCACTAAGGTTTCCTATGAGGATATTATTAGCCTTGAGCCTGATTTTGGATCCACTGTAAGTTCTGAAATCTTTAATTAATATGATTGAATTTCATAGTTCTTAATGTTTATGTCTAAATTTGTTTATGTGTTTATGTTTTTTTAGGGACAAGTGTTTCCATACATCTCTTCTACTGGGAATTGTGATATCATTGTTGATGCTTCCTTTGAACGAGCTGTTGAGATGAAGGATGAAAGAGTTGATCTGATCATTGACATGTACCGAAAGAAGCATGACTAGAGTAAGCATGGTTGGGGTTATCAGGAAACTGTACAACCATATGTGTATAGTTCTGAGGAAGAGGGTTCAGAGGAAGAAGAGGCTGGAGAAACAAGTGAGAATGAAATGGAAGTTGAAGAAGAAAGCATCCATGTGTCTCCTACAAAGAGGAGAAAGAACAAGTTTCAGGATATTGGAGCCGAGTCAAGGAAGAAAAGGTTGTTTTGCCAAAGATCAACCGAAAAGTATAGAGATCTTGAAGCGGAAATGAAGTCGTATATCCATGGTTTGCTGAAGTCTTATTTTACTGCCTTAGCCCTTGAGGTACGTGAGATAATTGATGCTCGGTTTGCCAAATTTGAGAAGATGGTCCTTTCATCTCAGACTCCTTGTCCTTCTCGTGCTCCTGCTCCTTCTAACACTCATGGTGCTGCTCCGGCTTGTACTGATGCTGATGCTCCTGCTCCTTCTCCTGCTGATGATGTTCATGCGCCTTCTCCTTCTCGTAGTCGAGATCCTGCTCCTTCTCGCAGTCGAGCTCCTGCTTCTTCTCGCAGTCGAGCTCCTGCTTCTTCTCCTGCTGTTGCTAAGACAAGGTCACAAACAAAGGTAAACAAGATGTAAAGATGATATTCTGTTTGCTATTTGTAATATTGATGTAAAGATGATGTTATGTTTTATGTTTGTAATATTGATGTAAGGATGATATTTGGTTCGGTATTTGTAATATTGATGTAAGGATGATGTTATGTTTGTATTTTCGGTTGTAATATATATGTTTTAAAAGTGTTAATGACATGTTTTATGTTTTATAAGCAGGATGCGGACTTGTATGATGTATTCAGAAGCTTATTTGGCACCTTAGATGTCAATTTAGGGACCCAAGAGCACTTACAAAAGACAATGGGCAACCTTACACAAGAGTCTTATGTTAATGGTTTCGATCCATCTCAAGACAAGAAATCAGAAGCCCCTGAAAATTTTACCACGCCCATGACTTCTTTCCGGCCAGCCATCTTCAAGCGACCATCGTTGACTGATATCGATGAGCCAGAAGGCCGTTGCAAGGATAGTGACTACACATTGGTTTTTGTACCAGAGGACAAATGGTCCAAACTAGTTGAATGATCCTTTAATCCCAAGTAAATAATATTTACTTGTTTTAGTTCTTCTTCTCAAATATGTCATATTGTCATGTTCGCGTATTTACTTGTTTTAGTCCTTTTTACAGTCGACTTCAGATTGGGCCATCCACATTTGACGGAGGGTTATGTTCGCGTATAATAGAGCCTAATCATTGGTTCAAGAACTATGTAAGTTTAGCTCAAAGTTTATGTACATCTAAATTCTGTTGTTGTTCTAATTTGATACATTTTTTTCTTGTGCTTTTCAGGACATAGATGCCATGATGTATTTGTTTCAGGAAAAAAAACTCTTTGTGTCGATGGAAGGTAGAACGAGTGGCTTTTCTGAGCTGTTTGTTTAGTAATCAGATCATCTCGGCCAACAACAAGTTTCAGGGGAACAAGAGAGGGTACAAAGTCGACGACATTCTTCTTGATTATGGAAGAGGTGAGCTTCCATATCATGTAAGAACAGGTTCAGTATGGGATGTTGATGTCGATCGTCTTTACATCCCGGTTTTTGTAAACCAAAACCATTGGATCTCTATGTGCGTTAATCTTGTGAACCGGACAGTAAAGGTCTTTGATTGTGGGGGTAGGAAGAACACCAGGACCGTGGAAGCATTCGCCATCCTCATTCCAAGATTTTTCAAGGCTGTCCAGCCATCAGATAAGAAGAAAGATCTCAATGTTAAGCAATATTCAATTTCATATGTGCCAATTCCTAGCCTAAACAAGACTGGTAATGATTGTGGAGCATATGCTTTGAAGTTCATAGAGTGCAATGTTCTTGGCTTAGATTTCGCTTTGCTTAACGACGAGAACATCCAAGAAGCCTGACATAAGATAGCGTATGATCTATGGGAAGCAGAAAATGATGAGGTCTTGCAGTATCGAATGTCCATGTTTAAGGCTCCTAAGCGTGCACCGGAGGCAGTTGTCGATTTGAGTTTATGATTGATGTCGTTTGTTTCATATTAGGTTTATGAAAATGTTAGATATCATTTTAAACTACTATTATTGTTATGGAAATGTTTACACTATTTTATTGTTTTTAGTATAATTTTTAAGAATTAAATCACATAGTGTAAAAAAAAAATCACATAGGGTTCATACCATAAACCCTAAATTAAATAGGGTTTCATATCATAAACCCTAAATTAGATATGATTCATACCCTAAACTCTAGCTAAATTAGATAGGATTCATACCCTAAAACCAATACCCTAAATTAATAAGTTATAGTTAACCCTTAAATTATATAGGGTTTAAACCCAATACCCTAAATCACATAAAGAGAGTTCTCGATTTCAAAGTATTATAGTTAGGACTTTAACTTGTACAAATTAATAAGTTATAGTTACCACTTAACTTATACAAATTAGTGTTTTTAATTTTTGTCTTCCTATAGTTGTATGATGTCGAGTTGAATGTATTAGAGTGTAGTATTTTAGAAGTCGATTTTGGTGTTCTAGAGTATAACCATTTACGGTTTATACCCACCAGGACCCACCCGAGAATTCTTCTAAATCTGACCCGTAACCCGGATCCACCCCCCCCCCCAAACACGTGATTTGCGAAGCATTTGTCGAAACATAAGAAACCAAAGTCGAGAGGAAAGGGGATTAGGATTATTTCTTTGCGAATCCTGCAAATCTAGAAACGAAACACAATGACCAGTTCGTCAACTTCTTCTTCTCGTTTCCCTCGAATCTCTACTACAGGTGTGCCTACAAGATGTTGGTGTGGAGAGGGCATAACCACTTTTGGTTCATCGACGGCGGAGAATCGGTATCGACGATTCTACCGATGCGAAATTGGAAGAGATGTAAGTCCGTGTTTCGATTTCGTGTTGCAGATTAAAATATAATATATCACTTAGATGTCGATTTCAAGATAGAATATTGACTGTATTTTAATTTCTTTTGTGGTAGAGAAAATCTGAGAATCATCTATTTAAATGGATTGATGAAGCTTTGATTGACGAGATACGAATGGTAGATGTGAAATATGAGAGGGTTGCTCAAGGGCTTACGAAGTTTGAAGAAAGGGTTATGGAAAATGTGAACTCTGCGATTACTCTTCTTGAACATGAGATTTCGCAAGAGCTCAAAGAGATGGTGAACTTGGAGATTGCTAGAGTTGAAAACGAGATGAAACAGAAGTTAAAGATTGCGATGGTGGTTATGATAGTTGTAGGAGCAATGGTAGGGTTATGTACTTCTCTTATTGTCTGAGCAAGTTCTTGTGATCGGTTGCTTGTTGTCTGAGTTTATTGTATAAACTCAATGGCTTTTTATTTACAAACGTTTACTGATTATAAAGAGTGATTAAGGAGTACCAATTGCAGTAGAATTATTGTCAAAGAGATAACATGCCAAAAACCATAACAATCAGCTTCAGTATACAACTTATATCAAAGAGATAACATACCAAAAACCATAACGAAAGAACAAAAAAAAACAGAACCAAGACAACGACATGGCTAAATAGCTCTATCACATGTAGCCATGTTATGATTCTCTTCTCCACATCGACTGCATTTGCATCTCTTTTTTTCTTGAGCTCCTTGCGATGAACAGATCTTATCTTCAACTGTCTCGTATCTGCGTTTTCTTCTCCTTCCTGCTCCTCTTCTTGATTCAGGAGGTAGCACATTAGCATTTCCAACGTCATCTGGAACAACCCAGCTATCCTCAGGAACACCTATTGGATTGATAGTTTCTTCATAAGCTGTTCTCCAAGTGGAAGCAGTGTACATGTCATCCGTCAGTGAGGATGAAGCTTGGCCAACTGTTAAACCAGCCTTGATGGCGTGTCTACATAGAATTTTAAGCAGATCGTATTTCCCACATGAACAAGTTCTTTTGTCCAAATCAAACAAAAAACGATGCTCGTTAATTGGCTGGACAAGAAACGTTTTACCCTTGTTAATCCGCATGTCTATCTTTTTCTTGATATCAATAGTTAATGGTTTTGTATGCTTCATGCTTAGTGTCCGACATTCGAAAAAACAACGGGTCAACATTTCTCTGATGCTATCCAACAAAGGAATGACTGGATACTCTCTTGGTGAGCGCAAAGCAAAATTTATTGACTCAGTCGGGTTTGTCGTCCTGATATCGTACCTAAATCCTGGAAACTGAGCGCGAGCCCACTTTGTAACATCTGCATCTGTTAAATATTTTCCAATAGCTGGACTAATATTGCACACAGCTTGGAATCACTTCTGAAAATCAACCACTCTATAAGCTTTAGAAGCTTTTGCAATCAATCCAACCAGTCCCTTTCCTTTGAAACATGTGACCACATTATTCAATAAATGGTGAATGCAAATTCTATGTTGAGAAAGAGGATAAACATTCTCAATCGCCTTGCAAATTGAGCTATTTTTGTCTGATACAAAAGCTAGAGAGCGCTCGTCCGCAACAACAACTTGTAGTTGTCTCATAAACCAATCCCATGACCGATCATTTTCTGAGTCGACAACCGCAAATGCAATAGGATACAAGTTAGAGTTTCTATCTAAAGCTATCTCAACAAGTAATACTCCTTTGTATTTGCTTTTCAAAAATGTCCCATCAACAACAACAACTTTTCGCATGGCTGTATGAAAACCTCGTAATGATTGGCCAAACGACAGGAAGAGAAATCGGAATTTACCATCAACATCGGTTTCATAAAACGTATGTGTTCCTGGATTAGCTTCTCTCAGCATGAACAAATATTTTGGAATTTTTCCAAAACTCTTCTCAGGAATACCTCTAACCACATTAATTGCAAACTCACGAGCATCCCATGCTAATGATTTAGATATTTCGCATCCATGATCCATTCTCATAATCTGAATGATATCATTAACCTTAGGACCTTCTTTGACACCATCATACCTATGCATTATTAGACTGCCAATAGTTTTTGCAGAAGCTGTCCGACCACCATTATTCATACTTGATGCAGCACATGTATGATCCGCTACATATTTTTTGATGATGAAATATGTGGATCCTGTTAACCCCTCAACACGAACACTCCATTTTCACTTGTTGTCAATGCATCAGACGTACCAAAGTTTCCTATCTGATTTCACAACTTTGTAATCGAAGCTATGCTTCATTGCTGACATCTCGAATGCTGCTTTCAACATCGATTTGTTTTGAAACGTTTCATCCCTCTTCACAACATCCATCAAAGAAAACCGTACACTTTTTCCCTTATCGTCTTCTTTTGCATTTAAGTTGACACCATCATCTTCTTCCCACTCGTTCGAGTTACCATTGTCTTCAACATTCTTATTCGATTCAGATGAACTACCAATGTCTTCCCGAGGAGAAAACGAGGAAGGTTCACCTGCCTCTCTGAAAGGCGAGTTAGATTCCTTCTTGACAAACTCAATGTTGTCACTGTTTCCATTGATATGTGAAGTAGACACACATAACCTTGTCGAAGCTTTTCCATGTACATAGGTAAGAAATTTTTTGAGTTTCCGATCATTACCAATGATAACTGGGGGGCAGTCTATTGTACTTATTAACTCCATCGGTAAGTAGCCTAACTCAAGCTCGACATCGTTTTGGTCAAGTCCAAAATCCTCAAAAGCCATAATCCGTAGATCTTCAAAGCAACTTGTCAATTCCAGAACCAATACTCTACCTCGTTTTGTTTTATCAATAGCAAATCCCCATCCTTTAAGGGGATCAAATTTCCACACCCCACAAGAGGCATAAAATATGCATCTTCTTCAACAAGAGATTCAATATAAAAAAAATTGGGTGGTTTCAAAGATAATTTGTCAAGACTTGTGATGAACAAGGGAGAACACGTTTTTAAAAAAATATATATTTTAGGAAACACGAAATTTGAGAAAATAAAGATTTATAATATATTCTCTTAACAAATTTGGAGAGATTTAAGGAATATTTACATGACAAAATTGGCAGAACATACATTCTGCCACTAGTAGATTATTTGTATAGTGGTAGATTATGCAATCCTGGATTGGTAGGTTATAGTATGCTAGTAGATAATGAAATATTTCTTTCGTAGAATATTGGTATAATGGCAGATTATGTGATTTTGTGTCAGTAAATATATACGAAAGACTAGTTCATGAAATCTACTGTAGTTCAGATCATAAGGAAACATCATCCCGTTTATTCTGCAGTCGTAGAGTGAATACCACTTGGAAGATTTCAGGATCTACAGGCTGTAGATAGCTATGTAGTTAACGGAAACTACAATCTACTAGCTCGTAGACAGACGATTTTGTGTTATGCTCTCTGTAGATCAAAAACTGAAATTATGTTACACTAATATTTAGTCAACCAAAATATTTTTCATATATGTGTTTCTTGTTTATGTACATTTTGTATAATTTTCCATATTTTTCTGACTCTTAAAATAATTGATATGAATTTTCAAAGTTGGTCAGGGGTATCTAAGTCCAAAATGAACCAAAAAAAAGATTTATGGCAA
This sequence comes from Sinapis alba, assembly GCA_012274485.2. NCBI lineage: Eukaryota > Viridiplantae > Streptophyta > Magnoliopsida > Brassicales > Brassicaceae > Sinapis > Sinapis alba. The sequence continues at coordinate 364,995 of MU105686.1, read as the reverse complement.
AGAGACAATGTAGTTGTTTTTCTGTTCCGTGTTAGCAATTTTTCCTAAACATTTTACAACATCCAGTTTTGGCATATCAAAAGAAGACCCTCACTTCCAATACAGAAAGCCCATCATCTTTGTTACACATATGAATTTCATAAACACGTTATACATAAACCATGCCTTCAACTTAAAAAGATAATAATCACATTCTATACATTATTAAGCTCTTGCCATATCAATTTTATAGAAAGATAAGATAGTGATAAACGGAAAGGAAGCTTACGTGACTGTACTAAGCATCTGAGCAGAATAATCTTTACCCAGTTCCTGCAACTCCGTAACCACACATCTACAATCAGCTCCAACGAAGGCATCATAAAAACTGATTAGAAATAGTGAGGAAAGAAGTGGAACCTGATTGATTAGGTGCGGTTCGTCGAATGTCAAGCAGCATTAACTTAGAGAAGTATACATGATCTAAGAAGCATATGGTGTATGTTACACTCACAGCTTGAAGGCCTTCTTATTCTTATCTTTAATTGCTGGAGAGCCAAACCCAAACTTCATTGGATCATTATATGTCGTTGACTTAAAGTTCCACATATCCTTTTCCATGTCTTTATCTGCAGGTAACCCATGGAATTTTAAAATATTATTTAAAATCATCCCTTATAACAATGGGAACAACATTTCAAGACTTCAGTCTATGACAAAAATAAACCACAGCTGACCAAAAATTGAGGAATAGAACAATGAGAACGATAATGAAGACTCAAACAAAATTTAATTGACGTTTCCTTCTCTTAACTGGAACTTCTGCTGCAAGCGGCTTGTAGGCATTCATATAGCAAGCATAATTGTAAACAATCTGGAGTCAGTAACGTTTAGATTACTGAAACCAGTTCTTAAACACTTGAACCTTACCAGGCATTACATCTTTTTCACTGAAACCAGCAACATGCGCCACCTTCGCAATCATCATTGTCCGCTACTTCGTCGCCGCCATCTACCTTCACAACCAGTACCGCTCCCTTCGGCGTCCTCTCCACCCACCTTCCTTCCATCTCCGTCTAATCCCCGGCCTCAAGATTAGTTGCCATCGTAGTTAAAATATCCTCTCAGATTAGTCGGAATCTCAAAAACTGAATCCTTTAACCACTCGTTTAGATTTTCTAAATACAGTTCCTATGTCTGGATCGATTACTAAATTAAAGTGGAGAGTAAATGATTAATTAGTGGATGAAGTGGGTGAGCATTTGATTTGTAACCGGTGACTATCAAGTTTCGCAGTAGGCGAGGAAGATCCAAATGAAAGGTAGGTTTTGCACAAACAACAAAAGAATTAGAGCATCCGCAGCAGTCTTCGTTTGGCTAAGGTGATGATTGTTTTAGTAGTTTTTAGCTTTAGTTTTTGGTTTTTAGATTTTGGTTTTTAAATTTTAGATTTTGATTTTTGATATTTTAAGTTTTTGTTTTTGAATTTGGTTTTTAGATTTTGATTTTGGTTTTTAGATTTTGATTTTGGTTTTTGATTTTGATGCATTTTTTCAGAAAAATATAATTAATACATTGTTTTAAAATAATACAACAAAATAATAATAAAATATTTAAATTTTACTAATAAAATAATAAATTTACGTATAAATAATACAAAATATTATAAAATAAATATAAATTTATTTTGAAACATATACATTTAATCAATGTTGATACATGTTATATTAATATTAATATTAATAAAGACTAAGAAAAAATACGTAAAAAGCTATGTGCTCCTCTAAAATATATTTACAAAATATCTATAAAATATACAAAAATTAAAATACTTAAAATTTTGAAATAATTATAATTTTTGTATAATTTTTTAAGTTGAATGGCTATTTTTATTTCTTAAGATCAATACAATATATTATATTAATACATTTACTTTGTGTTTCCAAAGTAAATAGATAAAAACCTTTATATATCAACATTTACATAGTTTTGTTATATTAATACTACCAAAAAGCTAAGAAAACATATATAACTTACATACTTCTCTACAAAAACTGAAAAACAATAGATTTTGGTTTCTTACTTAAAAATTGATATAGAAGGTAAAAACTGGTTTCCCTAGTTTATAGGAAAACTCTTGTACTAAAATCTTGATTGGCTAAAAAAATGGATTTTAAGAAACAAAAACCAAAAACCATTCTAAAAACTAAAAACAATCAACACCTAAGTCTCTTCCTACAAAAAATAATAAACTAAATAACAGTAGCAGAGAGAGTAGAGAGAGTAGGAAAATGACAAGAAACGTCTCTTTATAAAGAGATTCTTTAGCTTTTCTAAGAGACCAATATAAGAGCACCGGCAATGGTGATCTTAAGGGGGCGTCTTTAGCAGAAAATAATAAAATAATTAGTGGATCCCACAAAAACTTAAAGATTCGATCCTTAAAATCTCTAAATAAGGATCGGTCCTTACACTATTTGCGATATGTGGCGTCCCGCGATTGGTTGATAAGTTTTTTTTTTTTTAATCTGAAAAAACAAAAAAAAAAAGAAACTAAGGACTCCAATGGAAGTAACACGGATGCCCTAACAGTTGTTATTCATTTAACCACATAATATCCTCTTACAGTTTTAAAATTAATATTCACTTAAATTATTCTAAAATATTAATATAAAAGTGTTAGAAATTTAGTTTGAGAGACTTGTTGCTAATGATGCTCTTATCTTTGAAAGTTTTAGATGATTGAAGAGAGGATAACACATGTTCTCTTTTGCCCTTTTCTCTGGATGACGTGGCAGCATGAGAGAAGAAAATATTCTCTTTTATATATAATAGATTTAATTAATAGATATCTACAATTTTGTCAATGTTGCATTAGTTTTTTTCGGCATATGTTACATTATTAAACAAAAAAAGCTTAACTTAGCTAATGAACAACAAATCAACTATTTATTTGTCTTTACTTTAGACATGCTAGAGTAATGGTAAAACTATAATTAATCTAACACTGTGATATGACAAGTAGTGCAAACATTATGATCCTATGATATTAAGAGAATTTGATTGAGATTACTATATATGACAATTCTTTCAAATAGCATTTTTAAGTTTTTGTCATTAAAATAATCTTAAAAAATGATCAAAATAGTATTTTTTTATTTTGAAAATTTTAATATTTTTTTAAAAAAATTTGAAACTCCACCTCCAAAACTCTACCCCCTAACTCTAAACACTAAGTCTAGATTAGTTAACCCTATGAATACAAATATTTATTTACCTTTTTAATGAAATATTTTTGTCATTTTCATGCTTGTGTGCTATTTTGTGAAAATAAAATAAAAAAGACTATCCAAGAAATTTCTCAACTGTATATAACTTGCCAATAAAAAAAAATCTTAGAGAAAATGTGCATTTAAATCAATTGAATCTGAAATCAACTATAATAAAATCACTAATCTCTTCAACCATATCATGTGTACGATATTAACTTAAGATGTATATTTTTTGGATCTTATATTTACATTAAGCTTAACCGAAAATAATGGTAAGAAGATTTTCAAACCGAGAAACGAATAAAAACCGAGGACAGAACCGTGTGGGTGTGCGTGGGAAGTAGGGAGCCTAAAAAAAGAGAGGAGAGAATTCAAATTGGCGCTCAAGCTTTTAAGTTTTAACGTATTCCCCCCCCCCCAATATTTTCAAATCCAATTTTCTTAAATCCCTCCCAAATCATCAACCCATCGACTCCGTCAAAAGAAAAATGTCAGATCTGCCGCCGGAAAAAACGAACATGGAGCTTTCATCATCGTCTTCCATGCCGAGACCCTCTTCCTCTCTACACCATTCCTACAGCCGGAAACAGAAATCTGTGGGCCTTCTTTGTACCAAGTCAGTTCCTTTTCCCGTAATCCCATTTCTCTTAAAGTTTGCTTCTTTTTACTATCAATCTTCTTCCTCTACAGTTTCTTAGCTCTGTACAATCGACATGGAGTCGAAACCATTGGCCTCGAATACGCCTCCTCAAAATTAGGTTTTCCCCCTTACCCAGTTTTCCCCATTCTATTTGATTAGGATCTGAATTTTTGATTTTGGAATTTTGTTTGCAGGAGTTGAGAGACAGAGAATCTATGATATCGTTAATGTTCTCGAGAGTGTTGGGGTAAGGTTTTTTGTTTCTCTCTATGCTTTCATTTTCCACAATATGCTTATCTTCTTATGTTTGTTGATTTTAGGTTTTAACAAGAAGAGCTAAGAATCAGTATACTTGGAAAGGATTTGCCGCAATTCCAGCAGCTTTAAAGGAGCTCCAAGTGAGTTTTCTTCAACATGTATAGATTTCATTTTGTGGATTTGATTTAGCGGATAGTGTTCCTGTTGCAGGAAGAAGGTGCTAAGGATACTTTTCACCGGTTTTATATCAACAAAAATGTCAAAGTAGGTGAATTTGGATTTTTTTTTTTTTTTGAGGGTTTGTCTCTCTTGGAATTGTTCTCTTCATGTATGTTGGTCTGCTGAATTTCAGGGATCTGATGATGAGGATGATGAAGAAGAGTCTTCTCAGCCTCTTTCTAGTAGTCAGACTGATTCCTCCAAAATAGGTACTTTTGTGTTTGGAGTTTTGTTCCATTGCAAAGTAGATTCAGTGATGTATCAAGTTCTAAGTTAGAATGAGAGTCATCTTGTATCACTTGGACCAACCCTTTTGCCTCAGATAGGATTCATGAGATATTGTTATATAGTGTTGACATTTTCTTGGTTATGCATGTGTGACAGATAATCGTCGAGAGAAATCTTTAGGGCTTGTTACTCAGAACTTCATGAAGCTCTTTATTTGCTCTCAAGTAAGTGACAAGCTGGAGATTTGTTTTACCAACTAAGAGTTTTCCATTGAGTTACTTTATTTATTTATTTATTTAATCTTCTGAGTGTCTAGGCTACAATCATCTCCCTCGATGAGGCTGCAAAGTTACTGCTTGGAGATGCCCACAATCATCTATAATGAGAAGTAATGATCTTAGTTTTTGTGGCTTTTAGACTCTTTTTGTTTATGTTGCATACTCACTTGAGATATTGATTACTCCTCTGTAGCCAAAGTGAGGCGGCTTTATGACATTGCAAATGTCTTGTCATCAATGAATCTCATTGAGAAGGTAAACTAAAAGCTGCAGTGTTTCATGAACCATATCTATGATCTTTACTGCATGTAAATTAGCCTTACTATCTGTTTCTTTTGGTGACAGACTCACACCTTAGATTCTAGAAAACCAGCTTTCAAATGGTTAGGATACAATGGTGAGCCTACTTTCACTCTGAGCAGCGATTTGATGCAAGCCGAATCAAAGAAAAGAGTTTTCGGTACTGATCTTTCAAACGTCAGTGTCAAGAGAAGCAAAACCCATGACAATGCTACAGAGAGGACTCTGAAGATGAAACAACACGCAATAGCGGAGAGTTCTTATAACAGAATCTTTGATGCTCACGAATCAAGAGGTTATGAGTTTGGTCCTTTTGCACCAGCCACTGGTACATATCCAACTGCTCCTCTGGAGAATAACTCCAAGAGAGCTTTTGATGTGGAGAATCTGGTTTCGGATTACCGTCCCTCTTGCCAAAACCAAGGTAGCATTTATTTACTCACATCCCTTTGATATTTTGACAATATTTAACATATGGAATTAATACTTTTCTGAACAAAATTCAGTTTTGAAGACCTCTTTGGACATTACATGGACGCTTGGAAGTCATGGTACAGCGAAGTCACCCAGAAGAATCCATTACCAGATACATCACAACACCATTAGAGTTACTCTTCATCTACTTTTACCTGTGAACATTTTATTTGTGGTCTATAACTTAAATGCTTGTCTATTTAATTTAATTTAGAAGAAATTACGTGTCACATTTTCACTGGGACACTTGTTATTTCTCTTTCAACTCCAATATAAAAATCACATCCTTATACTCGGCTTTGAATTCAAAACCCCTAATTCTAAAGATACCAAGGTATGGCTCTTATCTCTCTTTCCGGGAAGAGAATATTTACATGGCCAGGTTAGCCGACGAGGCTGAGAATTATGATGACATGGTTGAATTCATAGACAAAATTGCAAAGACCGTTGACATTGCTGACCTTACTCCTGAAGAGAGGAACCTCTTGTCTATTTCCTACAAGAATTTGATTGCTGGTAACAAACAAAGGAAACACTGACCACGTCTCCATTATGAAGGACCAAAGAGACCAAGATTTGTGATCGTATTTTAAACCTTTTGACTTTCACCTCCTTCCTAATGCATACACCGTGTATTGGTCTCGTGGGTTTACCCAGGGATGTTAGCATGGTTAATTACCCATGGGTTCACCCAAACCGATAGGTAATGGGCTGAGTTTTTATCTTTCAATGAATAATTGGATTTACTATGGGTTAATAATTTTAGAGTTTCTATTAATTTGGGTAAATTCAGTAGGTTAACTTGGTACCAATGAGTATCTACATATTTTCATGTTTTTTTCTATTAAAGTTTAATCATATTTTTCACATAAAATAGGTTTTTCCGCCAAAATTGTAAAATCGAGTTTTAGAAGTTTGTTGACTTCGTCGTTGACTGCTTTATCTCGCTCGGGTCCCAACTTTCATTGTTTTTACTTTATGGGCATAAACGCTGGATCGACGTCTAGTTGGTGGAGGTTACTTTGATGTCGATTCCCGACATGTCTTCTAAGTCCATGCAAACGTGTTGAGGTTCTATTTTAAGAACGAGAGGAGCTCGTTCTTGATTTTGGGAGAGAGATCATTTCCAATACCAATGCATCTTTCTGGGAGCGACATCAAGATTGATGGAGCTGCTGCGTTTTTTCTGGGGTCTCAGATCAAGTATGTTTCCAGAGTGGTCCTTTCCGCGATCCCTTCTTGTTTTGGGATTGATATGACTCCAAAAATTGGATCTTCTTGAAATTGCTCAAGTAACAAGCCCACAAGAATTTTTGACTTCCTCATATCATTTTGACTCCAGAAAGCGAGGAGAACTTCACGCATTGGTGGTAGATTGATTGGACGGATTTCATCCCCCGAAGCCAAGGCCTCCCAAGTATGGCATTGAAAGTTGCATGCTGTTCTATTACTGCAAACTTGATCATGTGTTTGACGTTACTGGCTTTCATGACCATCAAAACCGAACCAAGGAGATAGTTCGTAGTTTTGTTGAAGCTGACAAACGGTGTTGTTCACGGGGTCATCGCGGAATTAAGATATCCCATAGTCATTACTGCTTTGTAAGAAAGAACGTTAATCAAGCTTCCGGTATTGACAAGTATCCTTTACATGTGGATCCCGCCTACTTCGAGTTAGACGCCAAATGCATCGTCATGCGTTTTATCAAGTTTCAGAGTCTCGTGCTCGTGGAAGACGATTTTTTTTCTAGAAGGATCATGAATGTCGGTTGAGCTATTATCTTGGTCAGCTTTTGGCGATTCCCGTCAAGGGTGTTGGGATCGCATCGTCTTTGTGTTCTTTGGATGAAACCAACTCGCTTGTCCTTGTGATTGAAATCGGATCCTATAGATAATCGCTTTGTCAGCCTTCTTGATGCGGTTCGTTCGGTGATGTCCCTTTTTAGAGTAGGTTTGGCAGAGGTTCGAGGATAGTGTAGGAGATATCCATTTTCGTGCTTATGAATCTTAGATCGGATTCTCATCAAGGATGTTTTTGTTTCTTTCCCCTACAAACGGAGCCAAAATGTGGATCCTAAAACTCCTTAATAGTTATTTGGTGGTGATTATTTGTAAATATTAAGAAAGAAGAACTTTGTGGATAACAATATCCCTAGAACATAATGGTGTAATCAGACTCAAGTTGACAGAAATAGAATTTTATATATTGACGTTTAAAAGGGAGAGGGATCTACAAGGATTATGGAATACAATCGAGCTAGACTAAGCTAAGAACTAAAAGAGAGACAAGGTTGGGGTCGAGGTGATCTTGTTTAAGAGATTAACGTTGATGATGTGTAAAAATGTGTGACAATGAATCCTCCTCATCTCCCTTTTATAGCTTGGTTTAGTCTTTCAATTTGTTCGTAAGTGCCTCCTCCATCTTCTTCTGCAGTTGCGGGTTCGTCGGGATCTACTTTGTCTGGGTCTAGGTGAAACGCACGCTCCCTTCTTTCAGATTCGAATTCATTCTTCATCTCCTTTTTCTTTTGACTTGCATAGATCTGGGCCAGTTAGAACATGCAATTATTAGGGCCAACATTCAGGTAACTCTACTTCTTGTGCTCGCTGATGATAAGTAGAGTTTGGTTTGAGCTGAAATACATTATTTTCAGCTTTGTTTGAGGTTTGAACAAAATAGTCGAAAGAAAATAGATCTGCGTAAAATGTTTTAGTGTTTCTAATATGTGTATAGGAGCATTTCTGATCTATACTCTATTTTTTACTCTAATAGAATTTAAACTAAAAATGATCTAATTATATTCTATTTTTTCTTTATAATAGAATAAAACTATGTTTATTCTATATATATATATTTTTTTTTTATAATTCTATTTTCACTATAAAAATAGAGTATATTGGAGTAGAATAAAACTCTACTATATAATTACTATATTTTGAAGGAAAAGAAAGAGAAAACAATTGGAGATGGTCCATGGGCTTTCAGTTATTATAATCGATATCTTATTTATTGGTATTTGGCAAAGATTCACTTTTCAATTTGAGATTTTTTATTGACAGTTTTAATTCATTACTGCTCTCTATGTTTCATAAAAATTATTATTTTAACCTTTTTAAAAAAAAATAAGTGTCATTTTACATTTTTAATGTAATTTTTTCATTAAATCTTTTTCAACCTTTTAAATAACCAATTTTATTTAGTTAAATTATTTTCATTTAAATAATTATAATAAATAGAGGTATATTAATATATTTAAGTATTTTTTAATCGGTGTAAAACATGTATAAGTTACAATCTTTGTGAAACGGATGACGTATTTATTATCCACATATAACTAACTATTTTACTCTATGTTGTGAATACATTACACATAATTATCAAGCCGTTTTAATCCACCAATGCTCACAATAGTTTACCTTTTCTTTCGAAATTTAATTCTCCTAAACCCGAAACCCAAAGTGCCTACGTGATGAATTGATTTCAGTGGATGCAACAAGAAGTGATAATTACTAATTTGAGGTATTAACCATCTTTTTTTTTTTTTTTTGAAACACCGAGGTATTAACCATCTAAACATTTTTGTTTCTTTTTCGTGTGTTTATATGCTTGCTATGTATTTCTGCTCAGAGCATCACAGTATATATGTGTGGATATATCATATATGTTGGAGTACGTAGGATCAAAGACAAAAATAGAAATTGTACATTCGCTTTGTTGCTAAGACAAAACCCGATAAAAACAAATTAGATAAAAACCCGATAATTCTTGCAATTGCTTATACATATAGATAGTCTCCAAAATTATCGATCGTGAAAACTATATGTAAATGCATACGTACGTACACATTTATTCGTTACACTACCATCATAACTTTCTTTGGCCGTACGTACCAAAGCGACACAATCATTTGTATTATACAAGGAATAATCTACCATATAGTCATATAGATCTATATATCATTCACATAATCATATATATATGATATGAAACATGGTTCATGTTCTAAAATTTATGATACATTATCACCATCATTCATTGACAAACAAATACTCAAAGACTCACACACACACGCACATTAATATAGACACATAATATGCATACAAATCGTTATTCGTATATCATGGTCTATAATAAATTATTACCTTCCATTAAAACAAGTTTTCATCTTGTGCTGTATTTCATTGATCCAAGCAAATTGATTACATGGGGATCGGTAAGTTTTTCACAATATGCTAACAACCATCATGTGTATGGAATTTAATTTCTTGAGTAGAATTTGAAGAAAATAGTGATACATATAGATTTATAAAATTTAACTAATTAAGCCAAATGAAAACACCAATCGAAAGGAGAGAAATCTAGAAGAGACAGCGAATAGAAGAACAAAGGAAGTCAAAGAAAAACACACATAAAGAGAAGAAAGAGGTAAGGTAACAAAGCCACACTTGATTTTATGATTTTCGAGTGAAGATCGCTTTGAAGAAGCGAAGGATCGGACCGAGACGCTTGATTCCCCTTTCGGATCTCGTACGCACACGTGAATGATGATACAAACATATGAGATGATGATGATGATGCTGATGCTCAAGAATCGATCTAAATGAAAAAGTAGAGAGAGATTAGGTAAACCCTAATCTTGAAATCTTGATGAAGATGATAATCAACAACTTTTTCTTTTCCTTGTGATTCTTGATCTTGGATTTCTGTGATTATGTCATCCCCTTGGGTACTGGAACTTAGGAATTGAAGAGAAAAAAGAAGTAGAAGAAGACGACGAAGATGATGATGATGAAAATGAGGAATCGTCATCATCACTATCATCATTATGTTGGGAATAAAAGTGGAGGTACAGAGAGAAAGGAAGAAGTGAGGTTGTAATGATGATGAGGGATGAATGGAAGTCAGAGGTAGGGGAGGAAACTTATCATTACTACTTTGAACAAAAAAAATTCTAGCTTCCCTTTTTTTATTTCTTTTTTTCTTTAAACTTTTTTTAATAAATGCTAAATTATATTCACCAAAACACTATTACTACTTACAGCTGAGATTTATGAGTTTATCTATCAGATAAAATCACAACAAAAATAATAGAATTTACGAGTGCCAAACCAAAAGAATCAGACATTTTTATACTTGTTCTCTTCTGTTTTTAATAGTAGACATAGTCAATTCATTATTGATTTGTAAATAATCTTCACCATGGTAGTAGACGTTCAAGCAAATTCTCCATGTTGATATTGGAGAACTTGCTCTCAGACGTCTCCATGAAGGTGGTCGACAGGGTTTATAACTACTCCTCTTACTACATGACGTTTACCTAGTCAACATTTCGATCCGGTTCTATCCAAAATTTTCTGGTTTACCCCAATATTTTTCACTTGTCTGACTGTTGTTGAGCAATTTTTGGATATCAAACAGACTTCTCCAGAAGGTAATTTTAATGTGACCGATTTTCCCTATTTTACAATCAGTTTTGCTACAGCACCCGTTGCTCTAGCTAATTGTCCACCCTTTCCAAGATGATCAGCCACACTAGGACTGAGACACGGCCAAGACTCTTACGGAAAACAGTAGTGGAGAATTTACCGCGATGGACGAAAGCCTGACGGAGCAATGCCGCGTAGAGATAAAAGGCCTACGGGTCATGAACTTCTTTTCCCAGAGAATAAACATTGACATAAATGTCTATGTGACAATATTTTTACATCTTTCTCTCTTTTAATGTATGAGAGAGATAGAAAGACATAAATGTCTATGTGACAATATTAAAGAGCAAAACATTTTTTTCAATTGCCAAATACCATTTTTAAAAAGTCATTACACTTTAAAAAAATTTTGTTATTTAAAATATTATCAAATTTTAAGATTTTGGATAGCGAAAAAACTTTATCACTTTAATCCATATGGTTATATTTCACCTATATTTTAAATATATCCTATATATACTATTAATACATGATATATATAAATATTTTAAAATAAAAATAAAATAATATTATTTATTATAACATTATTATTTCACACAACAATTATATTATATTGAATAATATATTACAAATTAAAGATTAAAAGTAAAAATTATATATTTTACAATAAATATTACACATGAGCAGAATCATTATTTTATTGCGTCAAGAAAAAGAAGTATGTTACAAAAATGTTGAACAAGCTTTTGGAGTTCTATAATCTGTTTTTTTCATCATAGTAAGATCATCATGTTACTGAAAAAAGATTTATTACATGATATAATGACAGTGTGGATTATATTACATAAGATGCTAATGGAAGATAAATTTTATATCAACGCACCAATTAGAGATACAAGACCAACACTACAAGCAACCATTGAAACGATGATAAAATGAAAATACTCAATTTTCAAGAATTTCAACTCGTAATTTTTTTTTAAAAAAACAAGAAATTTATTTCTTACTTTGATGATTGATCATATATAGAAACACTATAAAAATAACAATATCAAATAATTTATATTTTATTTTTATGAATTAATATGTGTTTTATATTATTATTTTATGTATTCATTTGTCATAATAAATTATATTTATACATATTATATTTAATCGTTTTAATGTGTATGTATTTATTATATAATTTAATAACTATAATTATTTTATATTTAAGTTCAAGACTTAAATTCAAATTACACAAAATTTTAAAGATAACTTTAAAGTTTTTCTTTAGAGGAATTTTCAAACCCTTGTTTTGAAAATTTTGCATCCTAGAACGAGGTTAGCTCTCAGGCATGTTCGGAGAGAAAAAGTAAAAAAATGTTTATTTTGCATTTATTTTTATCAGCATCTCTAGTTTACTTTTTCCTTTTTAGGATATATATATATGTGCATACGACTGACAATAATCCATTAATAGTTTCATCCAATGGCATAGTTTTTAACTTTACCAATTTTATGAAAACAAATATTTTTTTTTACTAGATTAATATTTATTTTTGATGATATTTTGCTANTTTTGCATTTATTTTTATCAGCATCTCTAGTTTACTTTTTCCTTTTTAGGATATATATATATGTGCATACGACTGACAATAATCCATTAATAGTTTCATCCAATGGCATAGTTTTTAACTTTACCAATTTTATGAAAACAAATATTTTTTTTTACTAGATTAATATTTATTTTTGATGATATTTTGCTACATAATAAAATATTTATTTTTTATTCTCATATATATATATATATATATATATATATATATATATGTTAAACTGCTTACTTAAATTAGAAAAAAAAATGAAAAATATTTACAGCCCATAGACTTAGTTGGATTAGCCATAGTACATATTTTCATAGTTAAGTCCAGTAACCAAAGAGATTCAAGAGAAACCCTTATGGTATAATAGAAGAAGTTGTTTTCTTTGTTATTAACGTTGGGAGAGGCAGCGTTGATCAGGATCACACCCACGAGATGATCACTCCCACCAAAGAAAACTTTGCATCATATCGGAAGACCGACTCGGGTTTGAGTCCCTGAAAGATTGAATCTTGTTTCTTAGTTGCCGATCCATGAGTCTGAGCATCTGATCAGTTGTGCGGAAGTTGTTGGAATGGAGGCGAGCATTCCGTTCAGTCCATAACCAGTACACAGTAGCTTGCCAAGACAAGCGAGTGAGGAGTCACTGATGTTGTGGAGGGGATAGGGAGATCATCTTCTCCAACGTGTCCTGCCAATCTCAATGGGGTAATATATGTAGTCTTCTCGCTACAGTACACCACAAATCAAAGCTATAGTTGCAAGAGAAGAAAATATGATTTCAGGATTATAGAGTTGTGTGCAGAGAAGACAGCGGTCATCAACTTGTAAGCCCCAAGTGAGTAATCTGTCACGAGTTGGCAGCCTATTCTGAACGAAAAGCCATGAACGAAAGCTGTGGCAAGGAATGGCTCTGGAGATCCAAACAGCAGTATGCCATGGGACATACGGTCTTTGTTCACTCAGATAATCATAAATGACTCCAGTACTGAATGAATAATGAACACGATCATTGATCAAGAGGAGAACCGTGATTTGATCTGGTGGATAAGAGGCTCGCAGTTACTCAGTGATAACTTTCTCGAGTTCAGCAGGACTCCTAAATAATGAAATGGAAGAGAGCCAAGCGTCATGCCTGTTGAAGCTTGGATAAGGTCAGTTTTTGACGGAGACATTTCAGTTGCGTAAAAGCTCATTTTTTGCATGCTCACTGCTAGGCCTGATCACTTTTCAAATTCTTTCAGGACTTGTAAGACCTGCTGGACAGAGTTAATGGATTCATCTATAAATATTAGGAAGTCATCAGTGAAGAAGAGATGAGTGAGATTAGTAGCTGAGCATTGAGAATGGTAGTTGAATTTGTTTTGCCTTGCCGCTTTGTTTAACATCTGAGATAAGTAATTCATAGAAATAACAAATAGGTAGGGAGAGAGGGTATCTCCCTGCCTTAATCCTCTATTTCCTTTAAAGAAACCATGAACAAATCCATTGTAACCCACCATAAAACTCGGTGTGCATATACAGGCTTTCAGCTGTCGAATGAAACGGGTCGGTAGCTGCAAACTCTCAAGGCAAGTGAACGAGAACTCCCATGAGAGAGTGTCAAAGGCCTTGGCTATTTCCACCTTGATGGTAATATTTTTTGTACCCTTGTTCTTATGGTAACTATTTACTAGTTCTTCTGCTAGAGTAGTATTCTCTACGAGCAATCTTACTTTAACAAAGGCAGTTTGGCTAGGAAAACTTAGTGTTGAGAACAGAGGCTTTAGACGCATGATCAAGAGTCGAGATATAACCTGATATACCGTATTAAGACATAAAATAGGTCCGAAGTCAGTTATTTTTGTAGTACCATGGAATTTTGGAACTAGTGATAGTATCGTTGCATTTGCAGTAGCAAAGAGAAAATTAGTGGCAAAAAAATTCTTTATGGCTGACAGAACCTCATAACCAATTGTTTCCCAAGAAGCTTTATAAAATGTTGATGTTAGGCCATCCGGACCTGGAGCCTTGTTGGGGTTCTGTTTGAAGAAGATGGATTTGATCTCCTCATCAGAAGGGATGGATAACATCAGTGGTCTTACACCTTGGGAAAACTCAAACTGTGATAGGTCTTGAAACCAAGTAGGTTATGTACAGATTTGAGGCGGAGAGTAATTATGCGGACCAAGAACTGACAGGAAGTCACTGATTGCAATCTCACTCATCGCTTGAGGGTGAGAAACCCACATTCCATCCGATGATAGAAGAGCCATGATTGCGTTGTAGCTGGCTCTTGTCTGGCAGATACGATGGAAAAAGGAAGCATTTAAGTCTCCTTCCATAAGGTAGTTGATTCTTGACTTTTGTCTGAAAAACATCTCCTCTATTTCACGTAAGAAGTTCCATTTTTGATGCATGTTATTTTCTACTTGAAAGGTTTCAGGACAGGGGTCTTCAAAAGCTTGTACCTGCGCAATTTGCAACAAACTGTTAGTTTCATTAACTCTCTCCTGAATTTTTATGTAATTATCTTTGTTCAGAAGTTTTAGGGCACTCGTGATTTGCTTCAGTTTCCAATACAATTGGGACAGAGTTTGACACGCGCTTCCGGTTTGAACCCGTGTCATGTAATAGCTGAGCGAAACTAGGATGTTTGATGAGGTAGTTTTGGAATTTGAAGGGTTGGGTACCAGCTGAAGAAAGGCTAAAAGCAAGGTCTAGGACACAAGGGGAGTGGTCTGAGACGAGGGGAGGGAGAAAAGAGGCTAAGGCGTGAAGGTAAGAAGCCATAAAAGTATTGTTGACCATCAGTCTATCTAGATTCTTAGAGATAGGGTTTAAAGGCTGAGAGTTGGACCAAGTGAATGTTGGTCCAATAAACCGAAGGTCAAAGAGACCAAGCTGAGTAAAGCAGTCGCGCAGCTGATACATCAGGGAGTCAGGATTGGTGACATTCGGATCAGAGTACTTTGATGGGTGAATTATTTGATTTAGATCCCCTCTGATGACCAGGAGTTGTTTTCTAGGTCAAGAAAGAACTAGAGAAGGATGAGTTCAGACCAAAGATCCACCCGATCGTAGCCAAAATTAAAAGCGCAGATATCCGAATAGTAAGTTGAGCGTTGGTTTGGGAAACTGAGCTTATAAGTGATACATTGTCGGCTCTGAGAGATAATTTGGACATAGAGAGTGTCTCTCCAAATGAGGATGATACGCCCATCAGGGTCAGAGCTGTGATTCTAATAAAATTTCTAGTTGGGACAGATTCTGGATAAAATATGGCTTAAGAAGGTTTTCTCGATATGTGATTCGAGAATGGCTCCAAAATTGGTTTGTTAGTAGAAAGCCAAGAAACAAAAGGTCTATGCTTATCCAGATCATTTAAGCCTCATACATTCAAAAAAAAAGTCTTAACACTCATTGAGACAGAAGGGGGAAGGGGTCCTCTTAGGGAATGGAGGAGTCATTGATAGCAAAAGGTTCAGGTAAAAACAGGGAGGGAGTAGATGTAATGATGTGAACATATTCTAAAGGTTTGGGTAAAAAAGAAGTAAGGGTTTAGAGAACAGAAGGACGAGTTTGGTTTGGTTGAATGTGAAGGGGAAAGAGTAGGAGAAGAACGGGATCTATTAAATGAAGGTCTAGGGACAGGTTCAGGGGTAAAGAATGGATTAGAAACTGAGAATTTAGATATAGAAGGAACAGCTACAAGGTTTGGGTTAGGCAAAGGGATGATTGGATGAGAGAAGGAGGAAGGGGACAAAAGATTTGGGAAAACAGGGACATCCATCAAGGTAACAATGGAAGGAACAAAAAGAATCTTGCGAGTACCAGAGATAGCAACATAGGGTATCAAACCAGAAGCAGAGACCAACAGAGAGTTTTTTTTCCTGAGGTAAAGGAGCTCCTTTAGACTTAGACTGGGAGACTGACCGATATTTCTTATTTTTCTTCAAAGTTTCATGAGTAATCTGAGTTTTGTTATTTTTAACTATCTTTTCAACATGAGGAGGTGAGTACAAGAGACAGTTCCTCACTATGTGGCCAAGCTCATGGCAATAAGAACATATTGGAGGAACACAAAGATAGTAGACCGATACTTCAACAACCTCACTGTCTTCTCTTTCAAATTCAACAACGGGCGGGAGGGGTTTAGTCAAGTCAACCATTTCCTTTGACTCACCAGTTAAGCTCGCAACAAGACTCATTCCTTCATCATGTAGCAGGTCTAAAGAACTAATTAGTTATATTTATATAGTATTGTATGAATTTAAATAGTAACAATATATCACTTTGTAGCTTTTAATTTTGGATGATTTTAAATAATTTTATTAAAATTTATTCTGTTTTTTTGATAATATTATATATGTTTAAAAATATATGATAAAATATTAAAAAACTTATGTACATATTTTTAATGTGGTTTTATATTCTTTTTAAGTCTACCATTTTATGAATAGTGATAATTATATTTACTTAAGTAATAGCAGCTTTGCTTTTATCTAAAATGCCTTATAATATTTTAAATTATTATTTATTTTTTAGAAACACTCTAAATCCACTGAGTCACAACTGTGCATAGTGGTTCATGATTTTTCTTCACATATTTGAACCACATATAGTCAGTAAATATTTTATTATTTAAAAAAAATCATTTTATAAGTGATAAAAAATGTTGAATGGTAAGAAAAGGTGCAGTTCGGACACGCCCAGTGTTTTTTCCATCATTTTCATGCATTTCATTCATATTTATATGCACTTCTTCTCCTCTAAATAATTATTGTATTTTATATATTAATTTTTAAAAAAAATAATAAACTAATAGATTACCAACTAGCACATATTAAACCTAATTCTAAAAGAGTTTTAAAACTAACACCTTGTATAAAGCATTTCATTTGTAATTTAACTACAATTATCTAAATATTTATTTCTTATGTATTAACGGATAATATATAACTGATTTCTTTATCTGAAATATGATTAATTACTAATGTAACTAACTAACTTTTAATATTAATGTCATCATATTTATTATTACTTATTAGTTTTTTTATTGAACTGCAAAACAAAAACAAACAAAAAATCAATATTAAACCAATAATTGTAAATATTTTAATGATTATTATAATTTTTAGATAAAAAAATATTTAATTCAAATACTAATAAGAGACAATATTTAACTTTTTAATGAATAATCAAATAATCAATAGTATTTTCGTATTATGTTGGACTTAACTATCCTATCATTTAATGGTTTAATATAATTTTATTATTTTATTATTTTATTTTCAAAATATGTATATTTAAGATATTTTAATTTAAAGCACATTTAATATTATATATATATATATATATATTTAAAATGTACTATTATTTGATTAGTTAAATAATTATTCAATACAGTAAATATATATTATCCCTAATTAAATAATATTGAATTTTTTTTATATTAGTATCCGAACCTAATTTTTTAAAATTTTAAAATTCATTATAGTAATAGTACATTGTATGACTCACATGTTGTGACATTTTTCAACCAATATATAAAAAATTAGTTTTAAAGTAACAAACAAAAGTCAAGGATGGATCAAACTTTTTGATCGATCATGCTTATTCTAAAAGGACATGGATATTCATTACATATGCAAAACTTTATGTCGAATTCTTTAATTAAATAATTATTTAAATAAAAAGAAAAAACATATATTTTATATTTTTGAATAGTATGTTTTTAAGTTTAAAATGTTTAGAAGAATTTTTTTCAAAACTTATTTTTAAACTATTTTTTTTCAAAATTTTCTTTTGAAATTCTAAATTTTTTTTGATTTTTTTTAATTATTTTAAATTTTAAATATTTATTTATTTATTAAAATATTAAACTACATCCTCTAAAATTCCATCCCTTAAATATCAACTTTAAATTTAGATTATTTAATTTTAGAGATATAAATGTTTATGTATTTTAAAAAAATTAAAAGTAAACATTGTTAAGATAAACATGAAAAAATTAAAAATAATATTAAAAATATGGTAATTTAAGCAACTTCTAATGTTTCATTTAGTTTATCAAGGTTTAGTCTGTTTTGGTCACACTACGAATGCTCTAAGCTATTGCAACATTAAAATGCCATGTAGAAAAATTTGAAATCTTATATTCGCTGATTTAAGTATTGAATAGGAGGTGGACGAAAAATGGAGGAAACACCCAAATGTAACACACATCTGTTTTTTCTTTTACCAGTATACTTCATTACCAACAGATCCATCTAATCAATGCAGATGAACCACATGTGGTTCAGATGTGTAAACAAATATACAGAACCACCAACTACAATGATTATTCACCAACATTGGAATATGTTTAGTGGTTCTTATGTCTTTAGTATTTATTTTGTTTTTAAATAATATATGTTTTATGTTAAAATATTTTGATTATCTAATATCTAAAAGATTATTATTTTATATAGAATAAGATAGTTTCTTAGTTTTTGTTTATAATACGGTTTATGATAAAGATTATTATTCACTAACTACAATGATTATAAGTGATTTTTTATTTCTTCCTCATTTATGATAAAACTATGTTTATGAGACATATAAATATCATTTATATTTATTTAATTTTTAAATATTATTTTATTTAAGTACAACATTTGATTTGTATAGTTTACACCATAATTTCTATATATAATGTATTTTTATTTGACAAAAAAATAATTATAATTTCTAAAGATAATATTTACCAAAAATATAATTATACTTTTAATCATCTAAATAAGAAATTATTTTTTTAAAGTTAAAATTATTATATACTAATTTAAATTTATTTTATTAGATCTTTAATATAAAAATTATAATTTGTTATATTTATACGTAAAAAGCTTCAAAATAGTTAAATTAGTAATATAAATAATTTTAAATTTGAATAATATTTTTGACTGNAAAAAAAAAAAAAAAAAAAAAAACTAAACCACTCTACCGATCATTCCACACTTTCCTACTCTAACAATGTGTTTTCTATTGTTTTTATCAATTTATGTAGGTAATAAATTGTCTTTCTAGGCAGCTGAATTTACTGACAAAAGGAAAAGGCTGTTTGTGACCGCATTTGAAGATTAAATAGATTACTAAAATAGTGCTAATACATGACCTTTATTGGGTTTAGTTAAACAGGAGAATTTTGGCAGTCCATGTCTTGTATGCTATTGCTATCTATATTCATACGTTTATGTTTTACTAAATTTTGTAAAGTGATGACAGTCAGAGGACAGTAAAAAAAAAGTAAAGACAGAGGAATCAAAATCATGAATGTTAGGAAAGGCAGTGCCTTGAGACCACAGAGAGAAGGAATGTGTCTTTTTCCCGAAAAAAAGGAATTGTCAAAAAATCACATTTCATTATATCATTTTTCATGTTTACACTAACTTTTTTATTTTTAATGTTAAAAAGAAAAAATATCTAAACTAACTTAGAATTTAAAATTGAAAGGTAAATTAAATTTTTTAGAATGTCAAATTTAAGATTCTAATAAGTATATAAATAAATACTTTAAATTTTTTTAAAAAATAAAAAAATAGTTTTATTTTTTTAAAAAAAAATCAAAATGAAAATTTTAAAAGAAAAATTCAAAGAAAAACAAATTAGAATTTTGAATTTGAAAAATATAATTCAAAAACCATTATTATTTTTAATTATTTTTTAATTTTTAATTTTTTAGTTAAATCTCAAATGCAATTATCATTCTGGCATATTTTAAAGTTATATTAACAACAGTTATAGGAATAATATATTAACACCTAGTAATAAAGCAAATGAGGCTTCTTGAAATTCGGAATTCCCCCTCTCAAAAGTAATAAAATGTCAGCATTATTTGTTTTATCAAGGTTTAAGATTACTTTAAACGTATATATAAGTAATTAAATAGTAGTGTGATGTATGCGCATGATAAACTTTATTGATGCCAAACAAGTAAATTTTAACTTATTCCCAGAGTAGCATTAATTTGTTTTTTTTCTTTTTTTGTTTATTTTGGTAAAAAGTAGCATTAATTGTTTACAAATATTGGACACATTTACATTATTTACTAGGGTCGGCCCGCCCTACGGACGGGAAGTTGTAATAAAAACTATTTTATACGATTCTATATTAATTTATGAAGCATTTTAAATCATTATAGAAAATAATATTATAAATAAAAAATAATGAAATGAATTCTGAGATCATATTGTTATTTTTAATAATTTTTTTGTTTGAATTAAAATGACAGTAACCTTGTTATTCTTTATTTTAGAGAATTCAAAATTAGTAAAAAATAATTCAGAAAATGTAATAATATATACACTATTATTATTTCTATAAATTTAGAGTTGCTTCGCGCGGAAAAATTATTTTCATTATATCATTTAGTGTTTGTTTTAATTTAAAGTTTTAGTTTTATTTGATATATTAATCATTATTTATTAGTTATGTAGTTATTTTTTTATTTTTCTATTAATTTTCAGCTTTCATCTTTTTGTTGTTGACTAAATTTCTAATAGGTTTATTGAAATGGTTTAAATGATATTACTTTTCTTACATCGATGCATATTTCTAATATATTTAAAGACTATTTACAATATTAAATATAGTTACTCACTTATCATATTTTTAATTTATTTACATATATTAGTTATTACAGATGATATAAACTATGTTGAATTTATTCTGAGAGAAAATATATGCTATGGGATAGTTATTAGTTAGCGTTCTCATGGTCCAACACTGATTTTACGAAAAAATAATTATTAGAACGATACTTCATTTCGAAGTCTACCAATAGACCAGCTCGCCAAAAATAAATTAGTTATAAAATGATTAAAGAAAGTTTGTAATAGACAGATTTTGATATCATTCAGTTAAAAACTCGATGAATTTTCCTTGTGAGACAACACTGTTGAGATTCTTGAGTATTTGAGGCATCAAATACAACATACTGCGTGGCAATCTGAGAAAGGAAGTCTTCATCCAGCAATGTTATATCATACGTTGGAAACAACACATTGACCCTAGTAATAAGAAGACGTCCTCCATTACTCTATATAATCTTCTTCTTTTTTTGTTTACTAAGGCTTTGGAACAGCAAAGATTCCACCGTAAAAAGTCGCACTCATGAATAAATTAAACATCAATTTTGAAATTATGAAAAAAAAAAATCGTAACTTTGTTTACTAATTTTGTTGGTGTAACACAACGCATATTGATAAACCTAGAACACAAAAGAAGTAAAGCATATTGATCTGTTGCTTGCAAAACAAAAGCAAAAGATCTCCACTTGCAATAGAAAAGATCAATCATAATCCGAATCTTGACAAAAATCTAACAGCTTTCAGAGAACAATGAGTAGGGAGAAGCAAACCTCCGCAAAATCTTGGGTAGAGAGATCAATTGTAAGCAGCATCTTCCAGACTATTCCCAAACCCAAAAAAAAGAAAAAGAAAATAAAAGTAAATCAATGCGTCTCTCTCTATCTCTCAACTTCTCTGGCCGCCTAAAAATTAAGGGGAAAAAATGGGTATTAAAGGTTTTGGGATTTATCAATGAAGAGCAAAATTGCATCCCTCTTGTCTCAGATGACTTTGCGTTCCTGGAACAAAACAAACAGAACAGTATAATTACGCACAGCTGATAAACCCCAGGTTCTTGAGAAAGACAAAAACTTTTATTCTCACCTTAGAGTTCTTGTTGACATAATCATACATTACCTTACGCAAATTCCTACGGCAATCCTTATCACCATCATACATAAGAACATCATGTTCTGGAGTGAACCTTTTGTCTCTCACACCCAACCATCATGTTAGAGATCAAAGAAAAAAAGGTTCACATGTTTGCATTTAAGAAAGAGCTTAGAAACTGAGGTAATACTGCTGATGCGTCCTAAAGCTGCAAAGGATCCAACAGTGCGAATAAGTCTTGTTGAAACTGAAGCAGCCATATACTTTGAACCAATTGAAGAGACCCTTACTGCTCATCTAAAACACAATTCGAGTTTCTAGATCTAGGGTAAAATGCAATCTAATTGAAATACGACAACGTAAAATCATAATTTCAGTATATATTAAGAATATATCACATTATGCTCCACTAAGAGAAGAAGAAGAAACTAATTGGTCAGAGGAGTGACAATGATTGACGGTGGAGGCGAAGAAGGTGATGGCGACTGCAAAACATGAACAAATACAAACAAAATCAACAAACGTATGTGAAATCAAGAGTACATATGATGATGATCTACTGATAGAAATGTTTATCTTTTATAGTAGAGACACCGCCTGACAGATCGCATACGTTTCGCATACAACATAGTGGGGGAGTGTATAAATGGGGTTAACACGAACCCATAACTTGGACCGTTTCATATCGTAGGGAGAAGCGCAAACGTCAACTCGTGGCCGTCGCACGCAAAAGAGAGAGAAAAAAATTCGATCGAGAAAAGTTAGGTTTGGAACACGGAATCAATCTAACCGGGCCGGATACACCTTCCAATTTCAGAGCCCAACCACACTTACATAAACAAAGCCCATGACTAAAGAATTTAAATGAAACGCTGCACTTTGCAGAAGGGGACACATGGCGCGTCTATGGAGCTCGGATTTGTGCGCTGGCAGCTGAGGTGGCATGCCCAGGAGGGAAGGAAAGCCTATTTTATATATATAGATTAGTACATTTGA
Source organism: Sinapis alba (assembly GCA_012274485.2). NCBI lineage: Eukaryota > Viridiplantae > Streptophyta > Magnoliopsida > Brassicales > Brassicaceae > Sinapis > Sinapis alba. Next base: position 341,644 of record MU105686.1, on the reverse strand, counting down.
TCCCGTATCTTAGTTATATGTGAAATATATTTAAAAGGAAAAAAAAAATATTTAAAAGGAAAAAGACTAGCAATTTATCTCCTACTCATATCATAGTATTGAGTATCGAGTAGTTGATAAGAAGAGAAAAGAGAGAGAGACTCACATAGCGAATAAAAAGTGGATCAGTGAACCATCAACCTCAGCCTTCTAATTTATTTAGTTAATATTATAAAATATTAATATAGTTACCTCTTTCCCTACCAGAGACTCCACTCACCATCATGATGGGAGTTAGAGACCATTGTCATGGGCTACAAGGACGGTACTCTAGTAGGCCTAAACTAAAGAAAATAGTTATTTAAATAATACGGATAATACCTAAAGATTCACTAAGGCAAGGCAACTCATAACATGCCAAAAGTTTCATGTTTTGTCAATTGTAGCAAGAACGTGCAGCATGCATGTACAACCCAACTTATCAATTACACAAAGTGGCATTTACAATTCAAAAATATGTTCCGTTTTCTTAAATACATCAATCTATGTTAATAAAGTATGATGTTCTCTTATAAACCTGGCATTCAGATATTCAAATCGGATTTAGGTCTGTTTCTTTTGATTTAAATCCTTGAAGTCCTAAACATTTAGACTATATTTATAAATTTTTGCTTTATATTTGAATCGTTTTTTTTCTAAGTTTGGATCGAGCTGAGTCTATAATTGAAATACCTATAAAATACATGCAATTTTATGGATCAGCCAAAGAAAAGTTTTGGGCGATGTACAAAAAATAAGCATAGTATACGGATGGGTGGTCAACTTGTACGACATGGGCTCGACCGTACAACCTGAGTCGACCAAATTTGTAAAGTGGAAATATATGGCAGCTTTGAAGAGGAGCTTTCCTTTGAAGTATCTTGTGACCATTTGAAGCAAAGGGGAGTGTATGTGTTGGTTGTGAGCTGTCCATGGTCTGGTCAAAAGGTGCTTTACCTTTTTGCCATAACTTGCACCTTACACCATCTCAGCCACCAATTCATATCAGATGATCAGAGCCATCCATCTTAATCCCAAAGCTGTCTTTCCTTTCCAGATTATAAAGACCATGAAGACTGACCCTTTGCGTCTTTCTTCTCATGCCAAGCTTGTCCCTATCCATGAAGCTCATTGTCTCTTTTTCTAGTGCCATTGCAAGTACTTGAAGAAGAATCAACTAGGCTGTTTGAAGAATAAAACCCTCAACAATGCGGTTTCTATAGTGAGGTGATTGAAGAGTATATGAGGTATCTATTCATCCATCCATCAAGTTGGTGTCTTCTGAAGAGGCCGCAATGGTTAGTCAAGTGAAAGGTTCAAGTGTCAAGAGTCAAGAAGCTGACACTTCTCACCATCCTTATCATGAAACCATCAGGCGCTCATCATCAAGTTTGGTCTTTTTCTATTTTTAGTCCCAAGCTTGAGGGGGAGTATAAATGAGCTTCTTGGTCTGAGGAGAAGCCTTTGCAAGACATTCAAGAAGAAGAGCTAACATGAACGATTTTAAGCTCATTAAAGAAGAAAGCTTCCATCAATGCAGCTTCAAATGTGAGGTGGTTGAAGAGAAGGTGAGAAGTCAACATGCATTCCACTGAAGTTTGTGATTCAGGATGAAGTTGCAAAGGCTCATAAAATGAGACACTCCAGTTGCTGGATCAGTAGTCACTCTTCACTGTACTTGTGCAAGGGAAGTAACCTTTCAATCTTTACATATGAAATGACTGAGTTATGCCTTAAGAATTTATGCACATGCCATTTTATGTACTGTATCAGATACTTTTATTCTGGAGATGAAGATGGTCATCCCAAATACCCTTTTATGATGGCAAGAAGTCAGAATAAAGAGCAAGACATCAAACCGTTTCACTGGAGAGTGCAAGACTTCTTGGTGTTTGCAAGAAGAGAAGATCATCCTTGCAGCACATGAAGAGGATGTGATCCTGAGCCTATGTGTACAACCAAACTGATCTTAAGTCACACAGGCTCACTGGCCAATCCTTAGGTCTTGGAGTCTCTACTCTTTTTCTCTTGCAAGGTTTTATCCCAAATTATTTTCCTTATAAGACTTTTATTGAGGGAGATTCTTTAAGGTTTCAAACTTGCCTAAAGATGTCATACTCAAGGTTGAGGGGGAGTGTTAACTTGAAAAGGAAAAATATAGTCTAGACATCATTTGGAGAAGAAAAGTTCATGGTGCAAAAATAGGATTGAACATACGGAAAGTATGGAAACCATACAGATTTGGATCGGCCAAAATGAGTTATGGATAGATCAAAGAGGAGCTATGGGTGATGTGCAAAAATAAGTGTAGTGTACGGATGGGTGGTCCGTACACTCGAAATGTACGGCCTGGGATTGATCTTATAACCCGGATTGACCAGATTTTCAAAGTGCAAAAATAGGGTAGCTTTGGAGAGGAGATCTCCCTTGAAGTATCTTGTGACCATTTGAAGCATGTGTGTTCTGTCTGTGAGGTGGCTTTTAGCTACCCATGGTCTGGTTAAAATGTGCTTTACGTTTTTCCATGACTTCCACTTTGCACTATATCAGCCACCTATTCAAATCAGATGATCCAAGCCGTTCAGCTTAACTCCTGAGTTGTCTCTCCATTCCAGTGTGCAAAGACCATGTAGATTGATCCTAACCGTCCATCCTCTCAAGCATTATCAGAGGATGTTTAGGATCAAAAAAAAAATATTTAACGATGTAGCTTCAGTCTCAGATTCCAATTCTTTGGCCAAGCATCCATGCCATACGAGCCAACATCGTCGTCAAATTCCAGGCCTTTACAAGATCACGGTAAAAGGTAATGTCGACAAAGCCAATATGCTGAACAAGGTGAGGGAGTAAATGAGAAATCAAGGGTGAGTTTGGTGGGCATTTAAAGTTAGGAATTTAGATAATGGGTTATGATATGCTCAAATTATCCTAAGAGCACTCTCTCAAATAAGAGATCAATCGTAATACTTGGAGATCGAATCTACATAAGCGTGGATCATACAATAGACTATTATTTATTGTTAAAGCTAGAACAATTTTAGAAAGAAGTAAATCAAAACATAACATTGGATCGGTTTGTAAAAAGATAGGAAAAATGCTAGATCTAGAGATATCAAATAGGCAATTTAAACTCATATAAATATATGCTAAGGGGTTTTAAGATCAATCCTAGAACTCAAATTCAAATGTTAGTTATCAAACTCTCGCTGCAATAAAATGTCTAAGTCCAGATCCTCGAAGACCAACTCTCGCTGCACAACTAATTTCTCTAGACATGCATTAACGATTCAATTTGATATGTTCACTAAGTCATTTAGACCAACTCTCGATGCGTCTAACAACATAGCTCAACAGGGTTTAGATCAAGAAATCAGTCACTCTAACTTCATTCCAATTATTCTATGATCAAGTTCCTAGTTAATTACTTCCAAAACAAATAGTAAGATTAATCCTGATGAAGAAGACAAATGATTACCCTACCAGATCAATCAATCACAAGTTCATCAAAACCTTAGAAAATCTCTAGATCTAATAAATGGATTACTCAGACATGATATAAGGAACAAATATCAAAGTCTGAAATAATTGCATAAAGATTAAGTGTAAAAAATACATGATTTCCAATCAATCTCTAAAAGAGTATGATCTTCTCTCCAAAAAACCTTTGTCTCTCAAAATAAAGCTTAACTTCAACAGTGTCTGAAAAAAATATATAAATAAGTTTAAGACGTCGAGAAGCTTCTTTGCAAATAAGGAAATTTATGGGCAAAAATACAATTCTTGAAAGTTAGGCCGGCTTCGTCAATCTGCACCAGCATCGATCGACCCCATGGAAGTGTCAGTTGACGCCCACATCAAGTCTTGACTCTTATTTCTGCACACTACGAGTTTTCTTCAGTTTAATTTTTTTTCCTCCATAATTTCCAAAGTGCTCCAAAACGCACATAGACCTGTAAATGACCTAAAATAGACGTGAAATATGTAATAAAGACTCAAAACATAGCTAAAACATGACCTAGAACATGACCTAAAATTGATAAATTATAGAACCTATCAACTCTCCCAGACTTATTATTTGTTTGCCCTCAAGCAAAATATAGAACAAACGTATGGAAGAGGTTTGAAAACGCAGGGATTCACATTTCTTTATAATTACTACCATCACATCTACAGTATTGCAAGTCACATCAGATCATTGCCAACTTTAAATGTACTTTCATGTACTTAACCTTAGCTTAACAACCTGACCATCCAGCCCATAAGTTACTACATACCATTTGACATACCTCTCTACTGTCTTTTATTTCTGCAATAAATGTGTAGGATTTATCTTGAGAGTATCGATCTCTATACACATGAACTCTTATCCCAGCAGGTTTCTGAACATAAATATAGTCTTTTCTTGTTCATAAACTTTGAAGTATATTATGTATTACTTTTTCAGTTGACTGTCCAGAACTGGCTTTTTCAGTTGACTGTCCAAAAGTGGTCTGATGTTTCAATTTATCTTGTGTTAGGACATGATAATTATTATTAATAAAAATATTGACCTGTGGTCCTTTAAAGATAGAAGAATAATTTTTCCTCCCTCTCTTCTCATTTCGCTTAGTCAATGTATCCTTTCTTTTAAGGATATAATTTTAATTTTTTAATTGACTGAGATTTTTGGACATGCTTCCATGAATCAAGTTCTAATAGTTGTAGCCTTCAATTCCCGTTCACTTCTTTTTGACCTATATCTTATTTTAGAATTTCATGAATCAAGCTTTAATGTTTGTAGCCACCAAATCCTATTTAAATTATTTTACCCTAAAAGGGAGAGAGAGGGGAACTAGCACACATACTTTTATTTTCCAAACCTACAAGAGGATTTCGGTCAAGTGTATACCAAGCCCCAAGACAACGATTTGTGTAGATAAAGGTTGAAAGTCAGCTTTGGTTTCTTCAGACATTCTTAGCAAGTGTGGATGTTACTGGCAGGTCGATCAACTTTGGTGTTTCCATTCATCACATCCGGCAGTCAACAAATCAAAGAATGTGCTAGAGAGTGGTTAGGTAGTTGGTTCCAAAGAAAAAGTTCAGCATCCCCAACTGAATTTGTATTGACTCAATAAAATGACTCACTAACATTCAGAACAAAACACAATGTCAATAACTACATACCCCAGACATAAACAACATTGTCTTCAGTGTTATACAGTTTGAGATTGGCAAATGATAAATAAAAACTGTAAAAATATAATAAGGATTTGCGAGTATACATGCTTCTTGCGATGAGCGTCGTTCAGATGCTTGATAGTGTGGTGTCAATCAACGCTGACCAGCCGTCGATCGATGTTGGTCTTCAATTCGTGAACCTCATGTCTTTAAAAAAATATGAAAGTACTTAATAGTGGGTTGTTTCCCACTCAGTGGTTGTTCATAGTCTTTATACTGCAATAGGCTCAGGTAGCGACTTCTTACACTCTTAGTCATTTCGAGAATGTCTGCCATATCATTATTTGACACATCAATGATCCTTCCATTTATAGCTTGAGCACGACCCTCATGATCTCTTTAGACACCATGCTCATTTGGTACCAGTATAAACTGTGGCTGTTTTTGGGATCTATGGATTGTGGAGTCTTCAAGTATCAAGGTCTCCATCTGCTTGGATATATGGCTAGCGTCGATCGACACAAGGGAGAATTCGTTTGACGTTGTCTCTTCTCTTCACTCTCTGGACTGGAGTCAAGGTTAATTGTTTCCAAAAATCATGCTTCATCTCCAAATCTAATATAGGACATATGCCCTTTGAACACCTTGAAAGGGTAATAAAATACATCCTTGTTCACAAAAGTCAAACAAAACTTGTTTGTATCTATGTCACACACTGTCCCCACAATAGCCATGAAATCTCTACCAAAGTGTGAGGAAGTATTCCACCCTGACTCGATGGCCATTATATAGAAGAAGTCTAAAGGGAAAATGGCATCACCAATCTCAACCTGTTGATACCACTCAAATTATTCTAGAGTAATTTTCTCTCTTAAATAAGAGGTTTATTTGTAGTACTTAGGGATCAAATCCACATGGAGTGTAGGCACACAATAGACTTTAGAAATTAAAATCAAGTTAGGCAATCAATATTAAAGCAGTAAATAGAAAGATATCACTCTCTTGCTACGAGTCTAATCAGATGACTAAGTTCTATGTTCCAGCTCTCTCATGCAAACATGAAATAAGTGCCGATCGATACTACAAGGGTGTCGATCGATACTTTCTTAGACAAGCATTAACATCCAAATCAATATGTTCGCTAGGTTAACTAAACCAGCCCTTACATGCACATAACAACATAGCTCAGCATAATTATTATCAGGTAATGAACATACTCCCGTAGTTGTCATTTATCCTAAGTTCAGAATTTTAGTTAGCTACTTTAAAACACAAGCAATTAGTTCAATTTTTTTTAAGAATCCTAATAGTTCACCCACTACAAGAAAACAAGTAATTACCGACTGCGAAAACAGTCGCTAATCAGTCGCAAACACATGTTTTGCGACTGATTAGCGACTGAATCATGTAGTCACAATATCATGTGTCGCTAAAATTATCAGTCGTTAATCAGTCGTTATTTAGCGACTGATTAGTGATTGATTTGCGACTACAGTAATTAGTCGTAAATCAGTCACTAATCAGTCACTAAATATTACAACTGAATTACGATTAATATGTAACTATTATAGCGACTGATTTACGACTAGTGTTATTAGTAGATTTAAAAAATTCTTTATCTAAAAATATAAATAGAAATATATATATATATATATAGTTTATAACTAATATTGGTTATTAATTTAAACCGATTTACAAAATTAAAATTTTACAAAATGAGTTTTATTTCTAAATTAAAATCAGTTTACAATTAAATTGTTTTACAGTTACAATCCGTTTACAGATTTTAAACCAAATTAAAAAAACTTATAAACTAAAAAAAACAGTAAATCTAGATCAACAGATCTTCTTAAACCAGTTTACATAACCAAACCTAACCAAACACTACAAAAAAAATCTACATTGATAGCAGATTGTTATAGCACGTTTTACAGAACTGCTATCGTAGATTATTTAGAAATTTTTGTATTATATAATAACATTAGATAAATGCTATGATAGAGTAAATGCTATGATATTAGTAAGCGAGAGCTAATTTCACATACTTGGATAAAAATTAGGCAAGCGGCAAATAGATAATTTATTGTCCAATAGACTTGAAAAAGAAGTCCCACTCTCTCTAGAAACAGAAACTCTATTAAAAAAGTGTGTCCGATGGATACCTCTTTCTCTTCTTCTCCTCCGCTACAGAACAACTGAATTGACGAGAGAAGGATGACCGGAAGTTGTGAACGGCTCAGTTGGGTCGGATCGAGGAAGAAACCCTATGACTCTCCACCATCCGCGAGGTCAGATTTGCTCTCTCTCTATCTCCATCTCTCTGTTTTGAATCTGACGGCGTTTTGGTGGTGGTGAATGTATCTGTGGCTGGGACAAGAGAAAGCTTTTCTGATTCTTGATTGATACAGACTGAGCTATAGGAGATATACGCTCGCGCACACGTCGAAATAAACCCTTAATCAGCTCGTGAGAGGATCATGTCGATGGTTCCTATAGTCGATGAATCTGATTTGTCTCTGAAGAAATCTGATTCCTTGCTTATTATTATCAAATTTCTGTATCAAACTACAATTGTTGTTGTTGTGTTGCTCTATTCGTAAAACTACAATGCAAAAATGTCATAACTTTTATGAAAATGACTATTGTATCTATTATGTTTTTTACAGATACATAGAGTTTAAAGCTTAAATTTATGATTTAAGGTTTAAGTATAGGTTTAGGGTTTAAAACTCTAATTTCACACTATAACCTCAAATCTTAACCCCAAACCCTATTCACCAAATCATATTCCCCAAACTCCAAATATACTTCAAACTTAAGAACTTAAGATCTAAACTTTAAAATTTATATCATAAACACTATAACTTGGGAACGGGGATAGAACACATAATTTTGTTTTTTAGCTGATCATAAATTTAGAACTTTATGGTTTACTTGTGTTTTGTTATAGTATAAACTCCAAACCTTATTTCAAACCTTAAACTATAAACACAAACTTTTAATCAAAACTCAAAACTTTAAATCTTTTTCAATTCTACTTTTAACTTAAAATTTTAAAAGTATACTGAACATATAAACTACAATGAAATTATAATTAATTTTATATGAAAATTAATTTATAAGAAACAGAGTATAGCAAAGAAAAAAAATAAAGAGGAAAAAACCTTGACCAATGAGAGAAGACGCGACGGTCGGTCTCTAGCTTGTTCCCGTCCTCACCAGCAGCACCACCACAACCATCGACAAGCTCGTCATCACCACTACGGTGGTGGAAGAAGACCTTGACGGTACAGTGGTTGAAGACCTTAACGGTGGAAGAAGAAGAGGAAGCTATGGCGGCTGGGGATTTTTTATTTATTTTAGGTTTAGTTTTTTTTTTAGGTTTGGTTTTCTGTAAACCAAGTTGAAAATTGTGGTGGTTTGAATTTAGTTTTTAATTTATTTTTTAGTTTTGTAAACCATAATTTATTTGTAAGCAAATTTTAATTTATAATTAAAATTTATTTTATTTTTAATTATGAAGTAATTTCCGGTTTAATTTTCAATAATTTTATATTATAATTATTTTTTTTTATTGTAGAAAGATCTATTATAGCACGCAATATGAATCGTAATCAAGTTAATAATATCATTCAAGTATTGCTATTGTATATGCATATTTCGTAGCGTCAAATAAAAATGCTATTGTAGATGAGGTACCTATGATGGCTGCCGTATACATAGCATTTATGAATTCGCTATCAAATATCTAATATAGCATATTTACCGTGCTAACAATGTACATATTTCTTGTAGTGAAAACTTTAAAATAAAATAACTAAACCTAAATTTTTAAAACTAACTAGACCTAATCTTCTCAGCCTCCCATCGTGTTGTCTTCTACATCATAGCCAGCGAGGTGAGCAGAGACAAAACGCAGCAGCAATGCCGGAGAGCCTAAACTGGAGACGCAGCGGGAGAGAAGCTCGAGATATGCCACCGCTATTTTCCTCCTCCTCCTCTGTCTTCTTCGTCTCCGGTCATGCTCTCTGTCTTTTTTGTCTCCTGTCACGCTCTCTGTCTTCTTTGTCTCCTGTCACGTTCTCTGTGAAACACCGTTGGGTTCTTCTCGGTCAAGTGCCGGTGGGTTCTTCTCTGTCCATTTTTCTCTGTCTAAACACCGAGGGTTGAGAAGGGAGGAGACACCATGGTTTGAGCAAGGGAGAAGACGCCGTGGGTTGAGAAAGGGAGGAGAGGCCGTGGGTTGAGCAAGGGAGGAGACGCTGTGGGTTGAGCAAAGTGAAGTCTGAAACTGGGACAAATTATAGTGAAAAGAACAAGTTTTTTTTATCATCGACAATGAAGAGAACAAGTTAGATGTTTCTTTGTGGTGGGTAGAAAAACAAAACAAAAGATAGAAGTTGAGATTGATTCTTCACCATTCGATTAGACTTTAATCAATGGTTGTTATTGAATCTGACACAATCTTTGCCATTTGATATCAACCAATGAAAAAAGATTAGTTTCAGACCATCAGATCCAAAACAATGGATGGTCATCAAATATTATCCTATTTTTTAAATATTGACTAATAAGAAAAAGGGAAGAAGAAAAACAAAGCTTGATTTGTAATCATTAGATTAAAATCAACATGTGGTTACTAAAGATTAACTAATTAACTTAAAAATACATATATTTCATTTATTAGCTGTTTTAAAAACTATAATTCTATTATTTTACTAGTTTATTTTTTATAACAATTAAGTTATACATTTACACTGTTAAGCATTTGGAGTGTAGATTTATGATTTGGAGTTTTGATTGAGGCTTAGAGTTTAAAGTTTAGAATATATATATAGTATTTGGAAATTAGATTAAAATTTAAAATTTAATTCCAAAAATATTTCATTTTTAATTTAAGTTTAGGATTAGATATTAGAGTATGAAGATATATATTAGAGTTTTAAGGTTTGTGTGTAGAATTTAATTTAAGTTTAGTGAATATGGAATATAAGGTTTGGAGTAAAGGGGTTTGGGGTTAAGGATAAGATTGAAGAATAAAGTTTGAAATTCTTTATTTGTGCTTTATATCTAAGATTTAGTGTTTTAAATTCTAAATATAAGATTTGTTGTTTATATTTATGATTTGGGGTATATGGTTTAAGTTTAGAGTTTTTGGGTTGGAGTATAATATTTGGGGTATAAATTTATGATTTGAAGTTAAAATTTTAAAATAATTAAAGTTTAACTTTACAATTTAAGATTTTGGTTAAGATTTGGGGTATAAGGTTAATTTGAAGTATAGGGTTTAGGTTTAGAGTTAAGGGTTTGTTGTATAGTATTTAAGTTATATATTTAAAATTTAAGATCAAATATTGAAAAAGTAATTTTAAAGTTTAAGATTAATTTATAGTATTTGGAGTTTAGTTTAAAGATTAGTGTTTATGACATGATAATAAGTTATATATAGTATATAGTTATATTTAATAATTATATTTAGAGTTTAAGTTTAATTTAGATTATAAGATTGAAAAGATTAGATTTTATAGTTTTATTTGTAGTTTTAAATTTGTGGTTTAGAGTTTTAAGGTTTATATTTAAATTTTAGAGTTTAAAAACATGTTTAAGGTATGAGATTTAGGTTTAGGGTAACATTTTCCGACTGATTTCAGACTGATTTCCAACTTATTTTGCGACTGATATATTCAGTCATAAATATTCGGTATACCTACTTAAAAACGATATTCACGTGTTTAATACCGGTTTTTCGCAACTGAAAGACGACTGTTTTTCCATCCACATATTCAGTCGGTAATCAGTCGTTAAATTAGTAACTGATTTGCGACTGCAATTTACTGACTACATATTAGTCACAATTTAGTCGCTAATTTATGACTGAAGTGCGACTTTTTTCCGTAGTCATAAAGTAGCGACTGTTTAGCTACTGATATTTTTGAGTCGTAAAACAATCGCTAATCAGTCGGTAAACAGTCGATAAAATTTGCGACTACAGTAGTGGTCGCGAAAAACAGTAGGAAAATCCATGTTTTCTTGTAGTGACCCTAGTAGTTCTACATTTCAGTAATCAATATTTCAGTAATCAATATAAACCCTAATAAACCCAACATCTAACAATGAGATCTACTCATACTAATCAAAGAAAGCATAATAATAGTCTGAATAATTGCATAAACAGAATAAGGTAGAGAGTTGGAGTTCTAATATACGATCTCTGAAGGAGTTCTTGGTATGTTTCCTAAAAAATGGAAAAAAATATAAATATTAAATAAAGTCGGCCAAAGGTATTTTGGTAATATGTGAGACTTTTGGGCTTGAGTCTGTCTTGATTCAAGTCGGGTTCGTCTACTCTCACATGTGTCGAGTGACACTAAGGAAGCAATGCCGATCTATGCTTCCTTTAAATCTCGTCTCTGACATTGATTTCTTGAACAACTATGGGTGTGAATAATGACCAAGGAACGACGAGGAATAATGTATTCCCTAAAGTTCCTAAAAAAATTCACCATTCACAAGGAACAAATATTTCTTCTCATTCCCTCTCATTCCTTTTTTTGCAGAGAAATAAAGAACATAATTATTCCTTGTTAAATTTGAGAAGGAACAACCATTCCTTTTCATTCCTATAATTTTATTCCTCTCCGTTCCTTTTCTATTCATTCTTCTTATTTCCAGATTGGTTACCAGTCGGACCCTATGAGTTTCCTCATCCATAAGCTCTAAAATGCTCCATAATCTCCACATTACTCCAAAATATACTTGGACCTGAAAAGACTCTAAAAGAGAATCCAAACACAATAAATAAACTTCAAAAGATTTATACAATGGCTGAAAACTAGTAAATTCTATAGTATATCAACTACCCCAGACATATTTTTTCTTACCACCAAGAAAAGCGTAGAATAATTATGTTAAAGAGATTTGAAAACAACAAAGACTCACAAAATTTTTAAAACCATTATATCCACTTCTGCAATGTTGCAAGCCAGAGGAACTTCCATGTACTAAACCCTAGCTTAGCAACCAAACCATCCAGCCCACAACTCAGTTGATGCCGCTTGACATACCCCTCTACTGATCTCATTTCTGCAAATAAATGTGTAGGCTAAATCATCAGATTATCGATCACTGAACACCTGGATTCTTACGCCAGAAAGTATATGGACTAACATGTAGTCTTTTATGATCCCTTTCCTCTCTCTCTTCCCTTTGGACTTTTCAACTCTCCTACTACCTTCCAAAAATGCATGATGTTCATCTTCACATATATGATCAAAGATTTCATCGATTTCTTGGTGTATGGATCTGATTTTAAGTCATGTCTCAACAAACTGTGCAAGCTATTAGCTAGCTAGATGTGAACAAAAGAACCTAGTCCTCAATTGAGAGAAAATGTCACTTCATTTTTAACGATTACGTTGTTTTGGGACAAAAGTTTCAGCAGCCGACATCGAAGTAGACAAAGCTAAAATCAAGGTAATGGTGGATTTGCCAGTGACATGGTGTGTATTTTGTTCTAGCAGGATAATGAATATCCTAAACAATCTACTGTCAAATTAACCATAATCTTAACACACTCTATAATACTCTTGTCAAAAGAGATATGGTATAGTACTTAGGGATCAAATCCGCAGAGAGCAAAGACACACAATAGATTTCTTATTTCTAAAGACTAAGCTAGGTGAATATATATATATTAGTAATGAATAACCAGATTAAGGAAATATTCCTTGTCAAGAAGTAGGATGCAATATGGAAATATGTTACTAATGCAAATATGTAAATATTTTAAATGTAAATATAAATATGCTAGATCTAGGGTTTCAAGATTTATGAATTATAATGGATAGGAGGCAAAAAAATGTAAATATTCTAGAACTCAAATGTTAACTATTCTGACCTTTTTAACCCCAACTCTCGAATGCGAGTAAAAACAATGACCATCGATCGACGACTGAGGCCTGGTGTTGATCGACGGTAAAATCAGAAGGAAGTGTAGACGAGTTTTGATAAGTCCACCAGCCTAATTAGACCAGTTCTCGCATGTATCTAACAACCTAGTTCAACAGAATCTATTATGGCACAAAACCTACTCTCGTAGTTGTCCATGTCCTATCATCGAGATTCTAGTTAGCTACTCTAGGATGCAAGCATTAAGCACAACTCAATTGATGGATATTAACTTAACCTAACAATCTTATTTTTGGGCTAATCCATAGATGTTATCATACAACCCTAAATCTAATTAGTAACTACTCAAGCATGATCTTTGTCACAAAAATTATAGATGAATAGAATAAATATGATATAAAATATAAAAACCAAAGGAGTTCCAGGAGGACTCTGCCAGAGTCCTCATTTATCTCTTAATACAAAATGAATCTAAAAATGCTATGTCTCTTTCTCTATCTCTATCTGTTTATATATATGCTATTTCTCTCAAAAACATAAATATAAAAACCTATTTCTAGGTCAAAATTCGTCCAGGGTATTTTTGTCTTTCTGTCTTGGGCTTTGATCATCGATCGATGGCAAGTGCGCTGCATCAATCGCTCTCGAGATCAGATCATCGATCGAATCCGAATGTGATCCATCGATCAAGACTTCGTTGACTCCTTATATGATCAGCTACGGATTCTTCTCTTCTAAATGCTCCAAAAGCTCCAAGTATCTCATATATCTCCAAATCGTTCATGGATCTGTAAATATGCTAAAACATAGCATATACACACATAATAGACTCTAAATAGAGCCTAAAATATGGTCTAAAACTGATAATAAATATGTTATATCAACTCCCCTAGATTTAACCTTTTGCTTGTCCTCAAGCAAACAAGTCTGTGAAAGAGGTTTTGAAAAGTGGGGACTCACATAATATCTAAGTATAACTATCACCCTACTTTGTTGCAACCACATCCTATCAAGTTAATCACAGAGAAAATTTATATACCCTATCCTAGTATAGCAACCAAATCTATTATACCAACTTAGCAAATACTAGCTTGACTCGCCCCTCTACTGATCTTATTTCTTTGCATAAAATAAAAGTGAATGCTTTACCTTGGAAATATTGATCAAAGGACACATGGATTTTTACCTCTGCAAGCATGTGAACAACTAGGTACAAAGTCCTCATTGATCCCTTTCTTTCCTCTTTTTCTTTCTTTTCTGAATCTTTTTAGATCTCTTCCTCTTATTCTTTTTCTTTTTCTCTTTTTCTTTTTCTTTTCTTTTTGGGCAAAGTTGTAGGCGAATAATGGGGTCATATGTAATTTACCTACCCTCGCTTCCAGCAATGTGTGATCATTCCTTTGAATTAGAATAATGGGGTCATAGGTAATGTACCTACCCCTCTGCATCTTGGGAAATCATCTCAAGCTTTTAGACTTTTAAGTAGATGCCGAAGAGAGACAGAGAGAAGGGAACCAAAGGTGTAGTAACTTGTACCTACAGACTTGCAGAAGGAACCCGATCCAGTGTATACCAAGCCCCAAAGCAAGCTGATAATGTCAGGATTAGTGTTGGAAATCAGTTTCGGTTCCTTCAAACTTTCTAAGCTAGTGTGATATAGTGGCTATGATCCACTTTAGTATCTCTAGTAATCTCTGCAAACAACCTTCAACAATGGTGCTAAAGTGTGGTTAGTCAATAATAAATCTTGATCATAATCCCTTTTTGACTCAATAAAACTTTTGAAAAACTTATATATATAGCAAATGAAACTCAAAACAAATCAAATAGCACTAGCAAACCTCCCCAAGACTTAAATTACACTGTCCCCAGTGTAATCCGCCCCGGTTTGGTTAGGAAAAATTTAAATCATAAGTAATAGTTGAAGTATGAAACTCGATACCAGACTCTATAAAGAGTGTCGATCGATGCGAGGAATGATATGTCGATCGATGGTTGCGATCTATTGTCGACTGATGGTGACTCTGTGGTGTCGATCGATGTCTGACTTGTAAGTTCCTGCTCTCTTTATATATATATATATAAGTATAAAACTCAAAATTCTAAAATAGAAAACAATATTAGTAAACCTCTCCCAGACTTAGACAATACTATCACGATTGTTATTTAGTCCGAGATTGTTGAGGAAAATAAATCATAAGGAAATAATTTGATAAAGGAAAATGGTATACCTGCCTGCTGATTTTGACCGTCGATCGACACAGTTAAGTGGTGATCGATCGATGCGTGGAATACTCTGTCGATCGACAATGATCAAGTGTCAATCGATGCTCTGTGCAGATTCATGTTCCTTTTTTCTTAAAAACCTGTAATAATATAATAAAATCCAAAATTAGACTAATGTAATCAATAAAATAATTAAAACTTACTAAACAGTGGGTTGCCTCCCACTCAGCGCTTGATTATAGTTTTAAGCTCGACGTTTGAACTTTCTGACTAGTATGGAGGTGGATAAACACTTGGAAACACAAGTGTCTACATCTTCTCTGCTCATCTGAAACCATGTATCAATGAACCTCCTCATTGCTTCATCACTCCTGGTTTTCTCATTCTTTGTAACCTCTCTAGCAACCTCCATTGAATGCATTCTTCTTTGTAGGTTCTCAATACTGTGTTGTAACATTCTAAGTCTTGCAGCTGTAGTCTCTGATATATCTTCCAATTGTTGAGAAATATCTTTGTTCATTGGGCTCTAAGAAAAAGCAATCTCATCAAACTTATCTTCCATTTGTGTTTCTGCTGCCGTCTTTTGCCGGTTGGCTTCAGTGTTGATCGATGGTCTTAGGGTGTCGTCGATCGATGCTCGTTCATTTGGCCTAATCACAAGTTATCTTTGTATATTATCCAGATCTTGCTTCATCTCATCCATGCGTGTAGTCAGACTGGTAAGGCATCTGTCTATAGGATAGTAGACATCATCAAACCTTGTGTAGAATTCATCAAGTGACATCTCTTGAGCTTTGTAAACCTCATGCACAATATCATCAATTTCTGTTATGATATATGTCCTTTGATATTTCATAGGCATACTGATCCTTGCTTCTTGTTCCGGTTGACATATGTAGCTCTGCTCAAACATAGTAGCTGTCTATAGAACTGCTCTGATGTCTTCAGTTTGCACATTCACTACTCTTTCGTCTGTAGCTCGTGAATTACCATTCTCATCTTTGTAGATGTCATACTCATCTTTCTTTTCCCAATGGAAAATTCTTCTGCCTTTAGCATCATAAGCTCTCGTTCCATGCTCGATACTACCATCGATCGATGCTTGGTGTGTCTTGTCGATCGATGTTGAACTCTCTGGATAGTAGACAGTTGAAGTACGAAGTTTGTGGATCTAAGATGTGGAGGCGTGTAGGGAATATTACGAATCTTCTCAATCTTCTGATTCTCTATGTCGATCAACGCTGAATGGGGGTGTGTCGATCAATGCGCGTCTCTCCACTTTCACTCAGTTGGCGTCGTCTGATACAAGATCGTGATATTCAATCAGCTCTCCGTCGATCGATGGTGTATGGTAACTATCGATCGATGCGTGATTACCAAGTTGTTGTCCGAACAAATCTTCATTTTTGTTGGCAAGTTCGGACTCGTCTTCTTGGTCAATGTCGATCGATGGCGTATGGTTTCCGTCGACTGATGTCGATTTCTCGAATTGATGGAAAATTTGGAAAACACCAGCCTCTTCCAGTGCGGTACCACGGTACTCGATTCGCTCCTCCTCTCCGTAATCTTCGTCGTACTCGAGGTAGGCTGGGGTGTAATTGCCAACTGCTTGGCAGGTGTTGCCCGTTTCTTAGCTGAGGTCATCGATCGATAACAAAGGGTGGGTGTCAACCGATTGCTGAGCAGCAAACGCGTCGATCGATGTTTTGGGTTAGTTGTCAATCGATGCTCCATCCTCAGACTCCTCGTTGAACTCATAATTGCAGAAGCATGTGGCCACAAGCTCTGCATCATTAGACAACTCAATGAGGGCAGATTTATACTTATAAATTTTATAATTAATATTAGGATCAATCAAGGAGAGACACAACCTGTTTGTTTTCATGTCACATATTGCTCCCACAGTAGCCATGAATTCTCTTCCAAGTAGTAGTGAAGAGTTCCAATTGATCTCGATATCCATGACATGGAAGTCTATAGGGACTAAGACGTTCTGAATCTGTAGGTGGATATCTCTACAAATACCTCCTGAATCCACTCTGGAGCAATCCAAAAAAACGAATGAATCACTGGAGGGCTCCACTCTTAGGTTTAACTTTTCTGTCATAGCTATGGGTATGATGCTCACTGATGATCCAGTATCATAGAGGGCATTGGTAAACTCGTGCCCTTTAATCAAACATGGAATCACAAACTTCCCATGATCACTTTTCTTTTTCGGAATGATCCCGTGCTCTGGAGTTGTCACATCCATGACCTTCGGTAGATGAACACGTTTTGTTGTGGAAAACCATCGATCGATTCTACAGTTTCTCCGTTGATCGATGGTTGAGGGTTTCCCCGATACTGTTAACTCCATGTGTGTTGTTGATCGATGCACCTTCTCCGGTGTCGATTGATGCTTGTGCGGCCTGTCGGACGAAAACGAATTTTCCACACGGAAATCCCTCTCTAGCAGCCTTTCTCTCTTAACTTCTACCCAAAAATCATCATCAGTCAATACATTGACGTGGTGACTCTGTTCAGCCTCTATTTTCTCCTTTGTTAGGCTCTCATGTCTCATAATAGTTTCACTTGTCTGCATCACCTGATTCTCTAGCTTCTTGACATGGGTGTTGAGATTTTCGAACTTGGTTTTGAGGTTGAGGTACATGCCATCTATCTTTCCAATGAAGTCCACTGTCATCTTCTGCTGTCCCTCCAAAACTCTATCAACCATTGCTTCAATCTTGCTTCCTTGAGTTTTGGGAGGAGGGTTCTGGTAGTAGGAGGACTCATAGGTTATGTTGTTGTTGAAGGGCCTTCGCTGTGAATTCTGATTAAAGTTACTCCTTTGACCATTCTCATAGGAGTTCCTGTTGAAACTTTGATTCCCTTGTCTCTGGAAACCATTCCCATCAAGGTAGTTCACATCCTCTTCAATCTCATCATCTCAAGACTTCATTGCTTCCACCTCTACAAAGGTGAACTGTTTCCTGAGAAATTTTTGAACACTATCCAGTTTTGCCTTGACTTCTTCAATCTACTGCTTGCTCATTGTTGGAGTTGATTTTTTCCTCTCAAAATCTGTGTTCCCCTCACAGGTTGTGTCCAAATCCATCTGGTACTGTAGTCCAATACCTTTAAAGAAAGTGCTGAGAAGTTGCACTTTGTTGAACCCATGATGTGGACAATCTCTCTGGTATGATTTGAATCTGATCAAGGAATTTCTGAAAGATTCCGAAGGGTCTTGTGAAAAGGTGGCAATCTTGCTTCTCAGATCTTCTGCTCTAGCGTCATCAAAGAAGTTGCACAAGAAAACATTCTTGATGTCAGTCCAGGATGTCAGGGATCTTGGTGGTAACTGCTTGAGCCAATATGAAGCTTCTCCAGCAAGTGAGTACTTGAAGAACTTACAGAAAAGATAGTCCTCAGGGACTCCATTGGCTTTAATGGCAGTCACTAGATCCTCAAATCGCTCCAGATGACCCATATGGTGCTCATGTCGCAGCCCATGGTAGGGTGTCTATGCTACAAGTCCGAAGAAGGCGGGCTTGATTTCAAAATCGTGTCTCTGAAAAGTTGGAGGACGAATGGCGGATCTGTTGGCATAGTACTGGTCTGGACGGTTGTGGTCTGGACGGTTGTGGTCAGCCAGTGTTCTTTGAGCAGATTGGGCATTAGCTTCAGGTTGAGCTTCTGCAGAGTCTACGTATGCTTCTGCATCAGGGATTATAGTCCCCTGATTCTCTATCTTATGACCTGCTGCATTACACAGGTCACTATCAGGGTCACGCAAGACTCTGTTCTCATCCCTAATCAGTATCAAGGTAGCAACCATTTGAACTCGTTTGTGTTTGTCGATCGATGCGGGTTGGGCGTCAACGATCGGTGCTAAGCGGTTAGGTTGGTCGATGAAGTGATGTTGATGTCGATCGATGAATGTGGGTCGGCATCGATCTATGCGTAGTGCTTGGTGTTGGCCGACGGTAGAGTTCGGATGATGGTCGATACGGTCCGTGAAGAAGTGTCGGTCGACGCGGTACTAGTGTCGTCGATCGATGCTTGTCGTCTTTCTTTACGGATCGAGCGTTCAATTCTGTCAGGGTCAGAGAGTGCTATCAATTCTTGTCCTTTGTTGCTTCTGGTGCTTCTTTGTATGTACATGAAAACAAGGAAAAGAAAAATTATGCTAGATCTAGGGTTTTCAAGCTTTATGAATTATAATGGATAGGAGGCACGAAAATGTAAATATTCTAGAACTCAAATGTTAACTATTCTGACCCTTTTAACTCCAACTCTCGTATGCGAGCAAAAAGAATGACCACCGATCGACGGTTGAGGCCTGGTGTCGATCGACAGTGAAATCAGAAGGAAGTGTGGAAGAGATTTGATAAGTCCACCAGCCTAATTAGACCAGCTCTCGCATGTATCTAACAGCCTAGTTCAACAGAATATATTATGGCACAAAACCTACTCTTGTAGTTGTCCATGTCCTATCACCGAGATCCTAGTTAGTTACTCTAGGATGCAAGCATTAAGCACAACTCAATTGATGGATATTAACTTAACCTAACAATCCTATTTTTTGGCTAATCCATAGATGCTATCATACAACCCTAAATCTAACTAGTAACTACTCAAACATGATCTTTGTCACATAAATCATAAACGAATAGAATAGATATGATATAAAAAAGGAGTTTCAGGAGGACTCTGAAGGAGTCTCTCTTTTCTCTCCTAATATAAAATGAATATAAAAATGCTATCTCTCTCTCTCTCTCTCTCTCTCTCTCTCTCTCTCTCTCTCTCTCTCTCTCTCTCTCTCTCTCTCTCTCTCTCTCTCTCTCT